>OZ035854.1:3713672-3935815 GCA_964034905.1 Itoplectis maculator | reverse complement strand
CGACATGCTCGAATCGTCTCGAAGTCAGGTTTTGTCTTTTCTTTCGGATACCAACGCCCGTGAGTTCGTTGAACGTATTTTGCGTGTGTCGATGTAAGTTTTGCGTCGCTGAGCTCGCGGCGACCACGTCCTTCTCATTACGCCAAAAAGTGAAGGCTTATTAGCAATTATTATAATCGAAGGCGTTTTTTAATGGATCCTCGCGTATCGAAGGCGTATCTTTCCACATTTCTTCATACCATTATTCTTTTTTTGGTAAACCTTCTATTGACACCTATTGTTCATACTAGCCTATTTCCTTTTTCCAAAAGACACACCTCAGGTCTTCTTTTTTCAATAAGTTGTATTCTACATTTTTTGCTACATTACATATTTAAAGATTCAATTAATTCCAGTTTTGTTCAGTGCATCAATTATTTTCTTATTCATTATCTTAAATACGTTGTGAATTAATTTTTCATGGCATGAAAAATACCTATTGCGATGTTTAAAATTCTGGTTTAAAATTTGTTACTATTAGGAGCTGGGTTTTTGTTGGATTCCATATTAATAACAGTTTGGGAAATTCTCAGAGTGTTTTCAATTCGAATGGAGTTTTTGATGAAAGCATCTACGTGGCAGTTAGCTCGAGTTTTAATTTATAGATTTTTTTCTTCCGGATATTCATACTGGCCACAGTCGAAGAGCTCGTATGCTCGTCATAAGCGTATCCAGTCGTAACACGCACGTACAAAATTGTCGTTGGCCGCTTTGGAGGGGAATAAATACATGGAATGAACGGTCTTGTAAGTGCTTCGCCGATGGGTTTCAGAAAATTGATTGTAAGTTTGTCGATGCGTAATTTGTATTCCGTAGTTGAGTCCAGCTCGCGCGGCAGTTGCCTCCTCGACTCGTGGTAATAGCGCGTAATGGTCGGTAATAAAACCTGTCTTTATATTAATACGCGCCTCTCGACATATTACGAGAATTGAAAAACTTGCATGAGCGTACACTCGAACTTGGGTTTTTTTCAGCATTCTCGATGCAAGATGAAAAATGAAAAAAAAAAAAAAAAAAAAAAAAAAAAAAAAAAATGAAAAAGGGCATCGACATATCCGCATCAAGTAAACGAATAAAACAAGAATAAGCCGTAGCTTACGCCATTTCAGTTTTGAAATGGAAATGAATGAAAATGACCCTTTATACGTCGATCAGATTTTCATCACTAAAATAGTACTCAACCGAGAGATCAAGCTTACCGAATAAAAAAAATTACGGTCCTTATCGAGGACTTTTACATGACTTCTTTATTATGAAATCAAAATCGCAGCAGTGTTCTCGTCGAATGTCACTCAAGAGACCCGATAGTTATTTTAAGCCCGCGATCCTGACATCCGTAAGATTGTCACTGAGAACGTTATCGTATGTGACAGGGATCGTATGTGACATTGACGAAGGATGAGAGGTTTCAAAGTAGCAGCGTGCGATCTTACGCGTGTAGAGAGAGGTATCCTGTGAACACGACACGCGTTAGGTCGTGTAATTAACCGGGGTGTCGGTCGTCAAAAGCGAACCGCACAGCTCGATTCCTTCTCGGCTGCATTCTACTCCGCTTGGCTGTTCGTTCTCGCGGTGCCGCGAACAGAGGACGCCGATACATATTTAAACGGCCGCGGCGACGGGTGCAGACGCGACGACTCGCGGTGTCGCTCAAGTGGAAATTTATCGGATGTTACTACGGTCGCTCGTATGGCATGACGAAAAGAGCTCCCGCGGGTGAGCTGCGCCGTGTCGCGCGATCGGGATGCTGCTTCCAGTGACCACACGCCGTCTCGCTGATGTCAATACGTGATGCGAATAATCGAAACGTTGGAGAGCGACGACATAGAGGTGGTTGTAGATGTCAGCGAAGAACTGTGACTATCGCGATTCTTCCATCGGAATTATTCACAGAAATCGATACCATCGGAGAAAATAGTTATTATTTCATCGGGTTTGGACAAAGCGATTGTAACGAACATTAAAGCTTCCACAGTTTGATATTCTGTACTGAGTTCATATGACATATTACAAATCATCACATTTCATTGCAATGTGCAATGGCAATTCTTAATTTTTAACGCAACTTTAACTTTTTTATTAATTTACTTTTGTTTTTTGTTTTTCAGGTAAGTCCGTCTCTTCTAAAACATTAAGCAATGTTGCTCCAAACTCATCAGTGCGTAAGTCCGAATCAATCATACCACAGACTCATATATACTTGGTTATACGAATCAGAAAACTATGTAGTACGAAAAGTGTAGATGACAACAATTTTGCAATTGTTGTTGTCTGTTTATCTGAAATTTTGTAAATAGGTACAGACCGAAACTTATAACTTCACGCGTCTATGCTTTACGCGGTGCATGGAAAACCGCATAAGTATGTGTTTCCCGTACATTGATACACGATACCCAGCATACACGGCGGAATAACCATCGCTCACTCGCAGGGCTCCGGCCTCGCCCCGGTAGCTGGCACTTCTGGCAGTCGAGTAATTAAGCGATGGTATTTACGCGCACATTTCGCAGCTATCTTACGTATTATATGTTCACTACATATAAGTGTGCATGAATAATGCGGCTGAGAGAGTTCGTCTGTGCGTAGGCAGCAAACTGCACTGTATGTACCTGAACGCTATATCGATAAATGTGCAATGAACACACGTCTCCGATGATCATAATGCCGGTAATATTTATAAATCAAAGTTATTCCAAATTAGTCACAAATCTAATCGGCTATTTCGTGGCCAACGTATTCGGAGTTGAGATTTAAGTCGCGCCATCCAGTAATTACCAGCTACCGGTTCTCGCACTTAGTCCTAAAAACAGACATTTCACCAGAACCCGTTACGCAAACATTGAGATTTCAAACGAAATTTCGACTCGTTTGTCTGTCAGTGCTAGTTTGGATCTTCAAGAGATCAAATATTTGTTCGTCTCGGCTGAAAATAAAATTGGTGTAACTGACTTTCGTACTTATTTAGGCAACGACGTTCTGCGCGGTGTGCTATAAGAAAATAACTCTACAGCTTTTTCATTTGTAATTGAAAATTAGGTCGTCGAGAAAGGTTACTGAAATAACGTAACCAAAAACATTATCTCACATTAGATCTTCATTTTAACGCACTGAATCATCTGTGCGAACAAATTGCACACGCGTAAAGTGTCACTCGAAATTCCAGGTCTGTGGACCATGCCCTTGACGTTTCCCTAAATAATATATAGAAAAGAACGGAGCTTCAGGTGGTTCTTGATCTTAACACTAGTTGTGTCGTAGCTCCTTTTTATGCCTTGGTGAGACTACAGAAACGGCTCTCGGCTGAGACGTAGCTGCGTGACGAAGCTCACGCAATTAGAGACTAGCGAGATGCCACACCGCGGCATCGTTCGAGCTACACTGGGAGAGGCGGTGTTAACCGGGCGAACAGGTGCGCGCTCTTTCCAGTCTTGCCGTTTCCCCTCATCGTCTTTGTATTCGAGTTTCCAAAGCACGCACGTACAATTTTCGCTGCTACTGCGCTATGTTAGTCGTACTCGTTGAACACCGACAAAGCATACACCGCGAGTAACCATAGGCATCAGCAGTGCCAGGAGCAACAACTTCGTGCTGTTAGCTCGTTCAAAAACAATCAGGGAACTAATGTACTAATTGCTAAACTACGTGCCTCATCAGTTCCAATAACATTGTTTAGTAACTTTGTCACGTAATGTTCGCAGCAGTGCAATTGGAATGCATATTATCGACTTATACTAAGTAAATTAAGGTATGTCCTGTATCTCATGCCCTTTTGATTTTTAATTGCCTACATATACTGGGGTCGTGTAGCTCAAACATTCATTCTTGTCCACATTCATTCTGAAACAATTTAAAATTTGTTTCAGATTATCTATCCATTCTATTCATTTAGAATAAAAGATCATTTATATTTCGTCGTTATGGCGAAAAGACCTATGCATAATATAAGAATAAAATAGGATATATCGTGAAACAGTATAAGTGCGAGATATTGCAGCGCTGACAATGTCACTGACGAGTCGCGCCTACTATTGTCAAACGTCCATGGTCTGCTGGGCTGTGTCAGCTGTTAGTTACTTAAATTGGCCGTAAAAAATCTATCGGTTACACTCGGTCGCACTTGCGGTCTTTCCGAACGGGCAACTAACATCAACTGCTGAGTTCGAATCGCCACTTCGTCTAATAAATTGGTTTCATCGTGCGCGAATGCATTAGCTCCGAGTCGCGATCACTTGTCCTACGCAATGTTATATACCTATGTACACAGACTTACGACTCGGCGGCTGTTCGCTCGTCGTATAACGCGGAAAAAACGTCTGCGAGAGACGGTGGACAGTAATTTTAAATCGATTCAATGCCAACACTCCTAACGAGTATCGATTACAATCTCTCGATCTTGTAGCAATACTTTTGTCTCTAATCGGCAATTGTAAAACTCCTCGGCAAAAGAAGAGTTTACCGACACTCGCGAAGTGAAAAAAATATTAGAAATACAGAATAAGTAAAAATAGAAAATTGCGCGGTGCCTTTAGAACTTGTCAGATGAGCTACAAGGCCCATTGTTCATTCATCTCGCTATTAGATATTATCTCCGGTGGATGCTATCCATTGAATGATCGCGTTGGAAGAATCGTTAATTACGGCGTTATCGGATTTGTGGGTTAACAGTGCTTGCCTACGTGGTCTTAACGAAGCATGTATAGATTTATCTGATAATATTCTCTATTATGAAGATACATCTCAGTGGCATTGAGATGTGCGTCAAATTTGTTTTTCATTACGTTTTAGATCTATAGTTTATTTCTCTTAATTCGATTAAACTAACAGTTTGCCGTGTAATCATTTCTTCTCCAGTTATTATTGATCTGCAATATTATACATACACATTAACATACATATTGTGAACACGAAATACACATCGCTATGTGTGTTTTGTTATCAATTGTCCTTTATCGATCGTGGATAACTAACAAAGTTGTTAGACGTCCTCTCGTCTCGACTCATACTGTGACAGAATTAAGTCTATGGAGATAGTGCTCTACATACATGTATGAGTATGTGCCAGTACATACATGTATCGCCCAATGCAGATGCAGATGTATCTCAAGCACTGCCCCGCGGTTAAGTTGTACTGTGCAGCCTGTTCTGGGCTACGCCGACCAGGCGAAGCTGCTCTTGAGAGATATTTCTCCGGGTTTGCTGATACAACGAGAGTACTCGAGGACACCCTTCGACTGGTGAGAGTGGCTCGTTAGCGGCAACGGGCTCTAGATATGTCATACACTAGTACTGCTGGTGCACAAACCAAGCTGGTGCGGAGATCTCTTTCGTTCCCTGCTGAGCCACTGGGGCAGCTCGACTTCATAAACTTTCCGGACTGCACCAAATTCGACCGCATTATTGGGAGAAACTGGGAAACATATTGTACCCCGTTATATTGTTGTAGATATTTTGTTAATTGCAGAATTTTCCAAACTGGTGATATTTCAGATCTACTCAGATTTTTGTTTAATCATGTTATGATAATATTTAAAGGTATTATTTTTAATCGGAATTTAACGGACAAGCTCTATCTGGGTTTTTTTTTTAAAGATTTTTTCCTTTTTTTCAAAACATTTAGTTGAGAATCAAGTTACCAGAAACCAGCAGATACTTTTGAATCATGGTAATAATAAAATGTAAAATTGTAACAAATTGTAATGAAGTACTGCGTGATTAAAAGTTACGGGTTTTCCGTAAACATGAAACGCTGGAGAAAATTCTTTAACTCCTGGTTTCATGTTACCACTCTATCCTATTTTATCGTGCAAAAGATTTACGAACGAACAGTGTGCTGCCGCTCAATGTTGGGTTCGAAGTGCGCCCACGCTGGCACTCGTTCGATTGCTCGCCTGTGCCAACATTTGTTAGTCGGTCTCTAGCTGTGAGAGACTACTTCACGCTTTTACCTGCCTATATCTATGCTATACGTTCCTTTTCCTCTCGCTTGTTAGTCGTCGGATATGTCACCTGTGTTGGTCTGTATGGTCGCGCTCGCGAGTTTGCTTTGCTTTCGCTCTCAAGTACAGCAAATGTATATAGGTTGCCTATGATTCGGTAAGCAGTGGGTAATATGAAGAGACACGTCAGAGTCTTAACGCCAATTGGTTTATGGTAGACACAATCTTGTAATAATAGTGTGCATTGTAAGGTAACAATCATATCATGATTAAAACGTCGCGATTCCGACTGAAGTGCTTATCAAAATTACAAATAAATGGAACATGTTTTTAATATTAAATTTCACTTTTTTTCTACAAAAAAGTATTAAAAAAATTTGTCCCGGATCAAAAATTTAGGATGAGAAATTCTAAATGTTCGGAAGTATTATTCGTGGCATTGAATTTTCACAAACTAAAGAGCTTTTACCATAAGATAGCGAGTTAAAGTTCTGTGTATACAGTACACTGCCAGCAGCGATACTATCAAAGACTGGAGAGACACTGACCGCCGTGTGAGCCTTGCGGCCAATTAGATCCAATAATCGTAGAGCAAATCGGACTCCGCACGGGCCAAGAGCTCGAGAATGAGTTCGAGGATCGCGCAAATCATGACCAACATGGCAAAGCGGCTCTGCCACGCCGCGCCTTTCTCATTCACGACAACGATGCACCGCAGTCTCGCTCTTTACGCATTCGTTCTTTGACAGCTGGATACACCACCTGGATTATTAATTTTTGTCTAATGACTCCGCTGGAACTCTTTCATTAGAGCTCTGCAGGGGTCTCCGAGCCGGAAGAATATTTACGCGTTTAATTAGTCGAAGCTTGGAACTTCTGTAAAACTGGGAAACTTCTTCTTTACAATCGCAATATCCTTGGCTACAAGAGCACCAGGGAAATCAACGAACTAAACGCACTGACGTGTAAGCTGTTGGGTGTATATGACGAGTGTAAGCTGTTGGGCGTATATGCCAAGGATTTTGCTGCCAGTCCCGTGGGGTAAAAAATTCCTTGTGGGCCACAAGACGAAAATGGTGTCGCGCACGTTCCCTCCATTGATATTATTGGCAGTCTATGCTTGGCCCGGTTAATTGGTTAATTGAAAAATCTTCTCTCAGCTGGCCGCACAGAGGCCACCACCGGATCGCTCCGCTGGATATGTATAACCTCGATGTCGGTCACGCCGCAAACGCTTAAACCATTATCGTTCAGATCTAAAGTTACAGCACATATCGATTTCTGATCTCAAGTTCTCTCCTTGGATAGAATGTGTTAAATGCTACCTTCAAGATAAAATAGTTATTTTTATTTCATACTTTTTTTCCTCGCGCGAGTGTGTTTTGGTAAAAAATAAGAATATTTAATTTATCATTCACTACTTCTCGGTCTTGAAACCCTTCTGTACTTCGTAATCCCTGACAACAAAATTGTTTCTTTAACTTCATGTAATTTGGTTCTAGTTTAAAGGATATTTCTTACGAAGTTTGTTTTTTGTGACTTCTCAACGACAGTTCTAAATCTATTTTAAAGATTACATCATGATTCCTGAATGTGGGTATTCTTCTTCATCTAAGTCGGGAATGAAATGGGTTTTTGTTGATTGAAAAACTGTTAATGCGAGAAAGTAGTTCATCGACAATTGCTTTGCCATTTATTATCCAGTTTGAACTCAGATATGTGTTGCCTATGTTTTGCCTATGCCAAAACATTATACAAGACGATTGAGGCCAATGCGAGTTGCAATCAGGAGCGCGGGTGAACGGTGGATCGTATGTAGTGTATTACATATTTCGTATATTATTAAGAATGTTATGTAGGTTGATAGACAATAATAAGCTTAGAAATATATCGTATATGGTTATTCCGCCGTGCTATTCTTCGGAAAGGAAAGGTCGCAGTGCTCACCGATCACATGGAAACTCACATGCGTAATAATACACGAAATGAGAGTACATGCGCAGTAGTTCTATCCGTATCCGTACGACCGCCTAACAGATTTTGCCGCCACCGGCGCGTTTCAAGCCGGTGACTAGCGCGCTGGGACCGACAGTCAGGGACACCCGGTGTACCCTCGACTCGGATTCGCCAACTCCTCGCAGCTCGGGCTGTGAACGTGCTACTGCCGATTTGAGTAAATTGCACGGACGGTCGCGACTTTGCGGCTTGAACTATAAGACGGTGGTGCAAATATGGGAATAAGGTCGGGATATCCTAATATTTGCTTGACTCGTAAAAGAATACATTTTCTTGTTGCAGGCCATCAAGCAGTACAGTTACAGAAATTGTATGGTTTCGTAGGCAGCTGCGACTGGCTTGATACTATTTCAATCTTGAATTTGATAAATTCGTTTCGTCTGTACTTTCCAGGTAGCAATTTGATCACGTCACACGTGCTTTATTGGCCGCTATGTGATAACTCACCACAGCGCTTTGTTACGTTCGCAATGGTGTTTCAAGTAGGGGAATCCGGAACCAAACAGGATAGACGAATTGACAGGGACGAGTGGTCCACATTGGAGCATCTGTGGAAAAAAATCTTTATATACAGAAACATATCCAATAAAAATATTGTGGTTTTGTATTAGTTCGCTTTCCCGAACTAATACAAAATAGATTTCAAAGTTCATAATTGGTTGATCTCATCTTAAACATCTGCTTGAAGAGTGGCTTTTCTGTGCGTATACCACATAGCGTTTGTTGAATGGGGGTTTCGCGGGATTGTCTGGGCAAAAGACAACGCAGCGTTTCACGATCATCGGGCATACATTTTTACTGAGGAAAAATCGTACTCTGGCGATCCTCGCATTCCCACGTACTCCCGCTGCACGGTAAATACGCTCAGTTCGAGGGAGAGTGTCGGACTTGGCTTAACGACCAAATCGGGATTGCCGTGAATTTAAATTCCTAATTGGTTATATAGGTGCTCGTGTGCGATCACGAGAGGGGCACAACCACTGGGTTAAAGAAAGACCGCGCACGGGCGCGGGGTGCATGTACATCGGGCGCGATGTCGTGTGCGCGTACACGCGCCGCGGTGCTTTCGCACGATGCAGCAGCTACGCTGCAGGAGCAGCGGCAGCAGCAGCACACGTCGGGGGAACGACAACGGCCGCGAAGCGAGAGTCGCGCGGGGCAACTCGCGCGTCTCGGTGGGGGGTCATCTTGTAACCCGGGACGTAAAGTTGCGCCGCATTAGCCCTCGCGTATATTTACGGCCGTTCTGGCGCGACATCACCAGCCTTTTCGTTCTTCTCTTCTGCTTCTGTCCCTCCTTCCCCGCTCCCTCGATTCGATCCTTTCTTGGATCGCACAGTAATTTTCCCTCCCTACACTCGGCCGACGAACTGACAGCCGCCGCTATGTCTAATTTTATTTTGCAACGACTATCCTCTCTTCAAAAAGTTATGGCATATCAAAAGTCGAAATATCGAAAACTGATGCTTTGTTTCAAGCGTTCTGGTTGGTCGGCGGCGGCTTCGGTATAAAGTCGATTTCAGACTGTCATGGCTACTGCAGAGTCGTCACCATAACGCGCGCGTTTTGAATGCCTTTCATTGGCCACAAGAAAAGATAAATAAAAAGTAACGGTAAAAAGTCGGGGGAACAGGCAGTACATGAATCTCTATTCACATATAAGTCCTGTGGGAGTGTGTCATTAAACGGGTACAGAAGCAAACCAGCAAGAATTTATTCCGCTTCCTAATTAGTACAGATGAACACATTGACGAATTAGGCCTGTCTCTTTTATGCGCAAAGTTCGCTATTCCAGTTTATTTTCGTCCAGTAGTAACAGCAGTTGGTGATACTGACTACTCGTACTTAGTTGGACGCGTTAAGTCGGACGTGAGAATCGCCAGTGAGTCATTGGAAGTTGCGACATCGTTGCCATAACTGTCATGGGGTTACTTGGCTTCGCGAAAAACTAATCGAAAACAGACGTTAGAGCATAACATTGCACACTAAATAAAATGACTGTCTAAAAAATTAATTACGTATATTGTAAGAATAGCACATCTTCTGAAACATCGAATCTCGGCTTGAAATGTGTAAAAATAGCATAAACGTTAATAGACTCAATAGTGAATATATTTAACTGCACAATTTTTTACAGACACCATTTTTTGTAGCACTTAGTGAATCAATAATTAACTGAAATGCCGTTTAATTGCCGTCTTTTGATGTCTTCGATATTCGCACGAATGCAAGTTCAAACATCCTTAGGCGGCTGGCGTATTCGCGCCCGGTAGATGTAATCGCCGCGGGAGAACCAGCACGAGAGCGTCGAGAGGAGGCGTGGAAACGACAGGTGCGTCCTTGAAGATCGACTCCGTGCGATCTTGTTCTCGTGTGCCGCTGTGAACAACTATTGCACAGCCACAACGAGTCGTCTAGAAGTGCTGTCTATTTTTTCTCTCTACCTCTCCAGCGGCTCGTCTCCATTTTTGTCCGTCCTCTTCTGCTCGCGTTACATTTTACTTCCTAGGCCTGGTGAAAGTTGACGGATCAGCCAAGTTATTAACACTTAGATTTCTATTATTTCTATATGCACGAGAGAATGGAAAAAAAAAGGTGTGGTTGTCGTCGCACGTTCAGCCAATTTCTTTTCATTATCCCTGCGTATTCGCAGAGACCCGACGCCCGCTAACCTCTCGCAGATATCATTCTCAGCCAATATTAAACGTGGAACCCTCGCATACCAATCGTTATTTTTAATTGGACCGAAATACCGCTCCCCACTGCAGCGATGACTCGGCGATGCACTCGCAGCGTCCACAGCGAATCGACGCCCTCCTTAGGACACTCGCACTTTCCTTCGCGCTACCGTACAGAACTTGAGTCAAAGAGTCGTTAAACGTCCATTGAACGAGCTCTTCGTTCACGCCAGGAATTCGCGAACTCCGTGCTGTCGTCCGTAATTAATAATCGGCCGTAATTCTGCCCGGAACCTTCTCGTTTCGATTTTATCAAGCGGTTCGATGAGATAAGTGGGTATGTATTTATAATCAAAAGGATTTCGCAACGTGGGCGATTTTTAATCAAATAACCGAAACAAAGCTACGCAGTTTTAGTTTCATTTTTTATTTTGTTTTTTATTGACTTGGTTTTGCTTATTTGATTGTAAAGTGGATGGCTTCAATTGACTTATACCTCCCTTCTTATATACCATTTGTAACGTAAAAGCAGTTAATGCAATGAAATCTCAGCTAAACGAGTTCAAGTAAGCACAGTCTTTATTTTCCCATCGATCGGTCGATGCTGGGCACTTGCGTCACTCTCGGGCGCTGCGGCGTGCGGAATAAAAAAAAGGGATATTGGGTTGCCCATCGACAGATCCAAAAACGTTCCCACGTTCCTTCTTTCGCGCGAGTGCGCTTCTACTAAGAAACACAGAGCGGGCGCATTCGCGTTTCTCGTTCTCGCGTTCGCGCCCCCCGCGAGAGCAGCCTCTATGCAGCGCGATCGCGCGCTCGCCTGTTCGCTCGGGGACCTCAACGTCGATATTTCGTCAACGATAGATCTCTCGGGCTCAATGCTTCGGTCCATTGTTTATCGAGAGCCTCGTCTAGCACCGCCGAGCACACTGCACTTACTCGCTGAGTCGTTCGCGGGGTCGGATCCATCATCCCGTTTGGATACTTCGCCTGAGCGTCGTCTCATTTCTCAATGTCTTGAAATTGTTTCCACCGACGACGGTGAGCCCGCCCCCGCCGGATTTGCTTGTGGAAGCATCAAAGGACTGCGCGGACTATTCCTATTACGATATCCGATGAATCTGTACCCTATACACATTGCACGGCATGGCCGGCATTTTCACAGCCTACTCGGCGTGTCGTTCGCTGGTACTCGCTACTTACGACGGAACAACTACTTTGTCGGTGTTTTTATTGCAATTACAAAAAAAAAAGTATTGAAGAAGTGGATACAAGTTAAGACCATGACAGTTATTTTAGTTTTGGCAATTTCCTAATTTTCTTAATGTCGAAACTTGTAGCTGTTTCATTGATACCCTTTCTCGGTTCTTATAACACTAATTAATTGGTGACCTAACCGGACTTAAACCTAAGGAACCAGAGTTTACTCGTCTAAACAAATCGACGTGCAATGTGTCGATGAAATTGACATGCGACCCTGTGCTCTAGATTAATCTGCGTGATCAAAAAAAGTAGTTTCCGCACGTTAGACCTTCATCAATGCAGAGTAATAGGATGAACCGCTCATATTTAGCCCATTTTAATTAGATTCATATTTGTGTCATATCTACAAAAATGAAGTGGTGATGTGTCATAGAGAAATAAAGAAGGACTTTGCTAAAAACGATATCGAAGCGACTTTGCCTTTGCTCGTAGCGTTACATTTGTTTCGCTTACCGGCAGAGTTTATTAAGCTAATAGCCGAACACGTTAACGATCTGTTCTCGACGCAGGCACACTAGACCCTAGCTCGTTATGTGCTATGCTGGTATTATAGTGCATATCCCAAAGCGAGACATATGCAACGCGGGAGAGAAGGAGAACGAATGAGAGGCAAGAAAAGGCGACGAGAACGATATCGGCATCTCGGTACCTTGGATCCCGGAATGGCCGGGCTCTCGCAGCACGCCGAACGTGACTCTCGCGACTTCTCCAATTATGAGGAACGACTCAATTAAATCCATGGCCTGAACAGCACCTCCGTCTCTCCAAATTCCTCATGCTGTTTTCTCTAGTTCCTCACAATTTTGCAATCCCTTCTCACTTTCCATTTCTTTTTCCATCACAATTACAATAATGACGTCTTAATAGTAAATTACGCTACAAGGGAGGAAAGTGCAACTTTTCACCGAGTGTGAAGTTTGATGCCCGAGCGAAGCGAGGGCAGAAATTTACACGAGGTGAAAAGTTGCATCCATCCCATGTAGCGTACTATACTTTTCTCCCGATTTCACTGCAAAATAACTCCATTTCGCGTGTGCAACGTGGACGGAAAATTAGGTTATTTTTAACAAATGACGATCCGCATGCGTAATGCGATTTTCATTTTTCCCGCCGGGCAGGAATAAGCCGATTTCCTCCCTAGGGAGGAAATGAAATCGTATTTCGCATGCGTGAGTCATTTGTCAAAAATGAGCTATTTTCCGCCCGCGTTGCGGACACGAAATGGGGTTATTTCAGTGGAGTCGGGAGAAAAATAATTTAACGTCGTGTATGCTTAATAATGTAGACGAATTTACTATTGCTTTCGCTATAAGCAAATGGATTTTTTAATACGGAGACATGGTAGTTTCAAAGATACAGTAGCTATAATTTATAATACATGTTGCATTGACTATGTTTTTTTAATGGATTGTCTGAAAACTCTAAGATTTTCAGACGAGACCATTTTCAGCCCATCTCACCTGCCGCCCCTACTTATCAGATCCGTCGGTGCCAGACGCTCTTCACCGTCCTTTCCCGGAAAGCGATTAAGCGAAGTTTCTGACTACAATCTTGAGCAAGAAATAAACGTGCTGGATTAGAATTGGACGCCTTTGGGACCCAAGGAGATTTCGGGGGTATCGTGATCGCATGCGATCATTCACGGGAGGGATCCAAACGTAGCGGAGCTCCCGACGCCTCAACAGCTCTTATTAATTGTGTCTATTAGCATCTATAATACACAAATCATGATAAGTGGGATTTTGTCGAGAGTTTATAAGACATTTTTTATTCAACCTCCGCGTTGGACCTGCTGCCGTTGGCTACCGCGGATTTAGGTCTGAAAAACCGAGGGCTCCGCATCTTTTAGTCACGCAAAGTTATTAGGGATCATCCGCGTTTTGTGCTTCGCGCAGCTACGTATATACCATGCGTCGCATGGGAAGACGAAGGCGCGCGCGCGCTCGCGAGATCGCATTATATATTTTTAAAGCGCGCGACCGCGCACGCTCGAGACAATGGGGTTCTATCGGCCGTGGGCGTAAACCGACGACCCTGTTCGCCGTTAAGAAGAAGACCCAGTTTCATGACGTGAAAAATGTACCGTTATATGTACGCGTATATTGTGGCTATGGCGTGTGCGGTGAACATCCCACGATATTCTCAGCGAAACATCCCGCGCGTCCACGAGGTCATTCGCGAAATTGCGGGAGACCTCGGAACAGTAAAAGAGGCTCCTCTAAACTTTCCTTTTGAATTAGACTTAGCAACACCGCGAAAAATTGTAAGACCGTCAGTTAGAAATCGCTTATTGCGGTATTCGCAAAAGTTATTAAGAGATTGTACATACAAAACTCTAACAACTTAAGAAAATGTATTAAAAAACATGTGCATAGTAAAAAAAATACGGCATAATCCGAATGTGTGTTACTTTTAAAACAATACAATTTATCGCAAACTAGTAAATATGATACTATTTACACATTAGAATAAAATGAAGAACCGTTTTAGTTCATCCATGAATTTAGAAATATTGGTTGTCTATTGATGTCGTTCAACGTTCCCAAAGAAAAAAGTGTCTGTTGTTACAGAGTTTTTTCGTATACGTGGACATCTGGAATATAAGCTGGAAATTTCGTAGCATTGTAAACATGGCGTCGGGGTATAATACGAACAGTATAATCTGATGGCAAAGAACAGTTGTACGGAATGTCGAGCAAGAGAGTGCGCGGGCGCGTTGCCCAAGAAGTTGCAATAGTGGATAAGAACTCCGCGGAGTCGGTGGGTTAAGGGTCCTCGTGTGGCGGGTTCATTAACGCTCAGACGATCCGAAGATAACGAGCTTACAAGCGGGTGGTGCCACTGAACATCGGTGGGTTGGCCGGGCGATCTCACACGTACAGGCGAAGAGAGGCAGAGAGAGAGAGAGAGAGAGTGAGAAGGAGAGTGGGAAGGCACGCTCGTGAAAAATAAAAGACGAAGACGGAGACGTATAAATCCGAGGACTTCCAGAAACGCGGGGTCGCGGTGCACGTCCACCTATTACGCGAGTGTTCGATCGTGGTACGGGGCCATTGCCGAGGCTCGCTTTTGCCTTCGCTTTCTGGCGCCCAGACGTTTAACCAAAAATCATCGAACAGTCCGTAAATTTCTCCCGTGTCCTTTGCTAACCATATGCTGCCTTCGAATTGCCGGGTAATCCAAAAGTAAAAACATCGGCCTGCACATTTCAAATGATATTATGATAAACAGGCGAATGCAGTGTATAACGATAACGATCAGGCTCGTTTCAATTTATCAAGACGAGAAAAAAAAATGCGCGAGAGGAAAAGAAAATGCCACGTGATCATTCGCTTCACCGGGGCAAATCGGTAATTGGTGAAAAAATCGTGAGCATAAAAATCTCCGCGGTAATTGTACATTTCTTTTGAGACGGGAGAGGCCGCGAGAGCGGCGGGTGAACCGGAATGATCCGCGAGGGAATTATAATACCCTGGTTGGCGAACGATCGCCGCCCGGCGGCTGCGAAATCGGAGGAACGATACGAGGAGGCTCTGCCGTGTTGAGTACGGTTAAACGTTTTTGAGGATAATGCAGGACTGACGTAACTATAAATAACCAAGGTGTTCGAGAAAACTAGTTTATCACGTGTTTAATAAAGATGTGTTTGGCGTTGTTTCGTTGGTTGAGCCGCGTTCATTCGCGAAAAATTTAATGTAATTTTTTCCTGCCAAGCTGATTGTTTTAAATTATCTGACGCTTTATTCTCCGTGAGCCGCTTCGACGGGGTGCCCTTGCCTTTCGAACTTGAGTACTTCGTGCAACTCTGTATATCGGGTGGTGCCGAAGGCGCAAGTGTAACTCGTTATACACGGAGCACCTATTGCCCAACGAGCAGCAACGGAGGCTCCTTTTCCCAAGGACGAAGGAGGGCAGGGCCGCCGGTCACCCCGCACTTTACCTCGTGCACACACACGAGAGCAGATCGGCGAGCGGAGAAGCAGAATGCCAAACTCGTCGTCGTAATTTAGCCAGCTTCTTCTTCTGCTTCTTCTTTCTCTGGTTCTTCTTCTCGATCTCACTGCGCCTATACCACATGTTCTTGTTGCATGTGTAGTGCAAGGCGCGCGGAAGGGAGGCCCACGCCCACGTGGAACACGGGATTTATCGTGTTTTTCGTATCGAGGGAATGTAGTGGGAAACGTCTGTGGGCTGCCTCCACAGACGTGAAATACCAGACACTTTTTATTCTCGCGCGGAAGATCGCGAGCGCGAAGAATCGCGTGGAACTCGGCACGATATTCTTGATTTGTAATTAAAAACCGTTGTTGTCGTATGACTTTTAAAAGTGAATGATTCGGTCATCTTTACATGTACAAATAATCACATAACCTGTTGCTCATATAATAATCCATGGAAATTAACCCTAGAACTCACGATTTATTTTTACAATGTATACGTACGTTACGGGTCACGTGGGGTCCCGGCGGGCCCCAGTCTTGAGATCTAGGGTACGGTAATAGCTACGAGTAAGTTCTAACTGTCTACCTTTACTAATTTATACGCGGATCTGGAATGAGCGACAAGAACTCATTAAGATTTAAAATAAATGGCTTGAAAAATGTTGTGAATGTAACAAAAATTAAAATTCTCCCATAACATTGCCAATTTTGCCGATACAGTCTCATGCGAGATAGGTTGTAAACGTTCAGCCTCGTCAGGTCGCTTGACATTTCAGAGTTATATCATATCAAGCAGGAAGTGAAATCTGGGTAAACCTAACGTCTCCCTGTACAATAAAAAATTATTCGCCACATCGTTTGTCCTTAATTATGCCTGTATGACTAATTGTAAATGACCATAAATGTTTAGAGGTATACAAAGCGTGACCGCACAGAATGAAACCCCGTTTATATACACACACACACGCACACGAACATACTTCGGAAAAAAAAATGTTTCGTTTACTCGTCTTTTCGCGCTGCTCTCATCTCTCGCACAGGCAATATTTCTTCTTTATGTGACACATGCATTTTTCAGTTTCGTCGAATTAGCTAGGCATTAACCCCTAACGAAGCTCGAGTGCACACGCCTCTTTGCGCGCATACCGGCCCTCCTCTTTTCCCATCTTCGCAGCTTTCTTTCCTTCGCTTTCGCTCTCGCGTGATCCCGCATGAAAATACCTCGACGGACCTCCGAAGAATCAACTCGCATTCCGTGAATAGTTTAAATGCAACTGAACCTATCCGGTACACGATATATCGCCCTTATCGGGATTATATTCAACGGCGTAGACTCGATTCCCACTTATTTCATTAGCACTCACCTGCAACTGGGCGCGTTGGCGATATGTGCATAGCGTCGCGGGCAGCTGTTTGGAATTCAGTTACTTGTTTTCAGGAGATAATAAATATGATGAAAAAAATATGCTTTCATTTTATTCATAGATAAAATAGCTTGACAAATCATTATACGAAGAATGAAGGTTAAGCTAAGAAGTATTCAACACAATCTTTGTCACTTTTTGAACGAGTCAAATTAAAAGTATTACATTTAACTTTATATTGGCAAGCGAAAAAATAAGGCTATTGAAGACATTATTCTAGAAAGCCTACTTTTTGTCTTCTCTTCTTAAAATTAAATGCACCAAATTTCGTTCAGACAAAAAAACGACTCTTTACTTCAGCAACATTTGTTCAGTCTCTACTGACATTGTTGGCCTCTTAGTTATAGTAATCGCTGCTTCTTGAGCGTTGTCGTCCGAGGAATATTTCTTCTTGACGCGACATCGGAATTCTCACCGTTTTATCCGAATTAGCTAGGCATTGTAAGTTCTATAACGAAGACCGCGGGAGGATGTCGGCCGGGTCTTTGCACGCATGCCGTCTGTTCTCTCTGTCTTATATTCACTCGAGCCGGGCAGCAGAGTGTATACGGTAGCGACTGTCCAACGTGTACCCTGAGAATACCTGGCACCTCGTCGCGCCTCATCTCACAAATCGTCCTTTGCTAACTTTTTCTCGCGTGTTAAAGATACACGCCGGCTCGCGTTCCAACAGCACCTAAACACGCCGCCACTTGCCGCCTGAAGAAATTCTCCCCCCTCCTTGCGACGAATAGTCGCTCACGGGATTTCTTGTAAGCTGCGGGGGAGCCACGCATGTATGGCTTCCCTTTGTCTCGACTTGGTCATTTCGTCCCTACGCCGGCACGCCGACTTGAGTATCTAGAATAACAATGAATCGCTATCGATATAATCCTGTACCGTTGAGTTAAACCATTTCCATGTTGCGTACTCGCTCGTGCCATTCACAAGTAGCGAGCATGTTTGGTTCACTATTTTAGATTTCAAACTAAAAGAATTCAAACTTTGGACAAAAACTTTTTTGTCCAGAACAAAAAAGTTAGGAAGCATACTTAAGCTCTTCAGAACCTTTTTTTTTTATTTCTTTCCAGAAATTATTCGATTTTACATAAACCTGTCGATCTGTATACAAACAAACTCAATGCTACTCCGCTAAGTATGTCAGTTTACTCTCGATAAAATCTTATAAATGGGGAATAGTCCTCGCTCAGTGCGCATCCTGGACACGCCGACAGTCAGAGGAAGACACGTTCGCGTTCCGTTCGCTCTCGAGCGTTCTCGTGTGTGCTGTACGCGTCATCCGTGCAGAGAGGGCTTCGGCGCTTTTTGCTGTGATTGATTTATGGCGTAATGGGATCATTCATTTCCCCGTGCGGGCTTGCGCGCGCGCGCGCAGTTCGCGGCAGCCGCGCAGTACCAACAGCAGCACACAGCTCTGTTCCTGTTGTTGCCGCCGCCGCTCCCGGCTTCCATCCTTCCTTCCTGCTTCGCCGGCGTCGCGTGTACAGTCATGGTCGTCCTCAAGCGCGAGCGCCGCTCGCGAGCCGACGTGGCTCGTCGTCGTTACCAGGGCGCGAGCAGAACCCAAGATGGCGTTACAAATTGCCCCGGAATTCACTAATACGATCCTCTGGAAGTAGTAGCTCTTGCCGGCGTCCAAAGCCAACCAAACTTTTTCTTTTGTTTAAATCCTATCCATTGTCTTGTGGATCCGAAAAAAGCGCAAGCCAAATTACTGCATTGCCTTTTCAAAATCAATGCTGGGAATCGCTTTCAATGTCTACACGAAAAACCAACTGTTACTGTATTTACCAATAAATTTTACTTAAAAAAATGACAACATAAAAATAGAAATAACTGCTTTGTAAAACCGTTTTACTTCCCACAAAATGTTCATACACCAAATATATAATTACGCAAATAAATTGTTAAAAAAAAACAGCACATATGTACCGTTACGTGCAGAAGGGTTAATATGTCAAAGGCTGGTAGATCCACCTACTCCGGCTGGCACGAGTTCACCCGCCGGTGCAAAGAGTTGGCCTTTACTCTCAGTACCTATGTACGCACGTTCACCATTACCTACACAGTCCGTTTTCCTCCATCGTTCCGCAGAGTTTATCGACACGAGTGAGACTGCTTCAAACGCACCTACACCACACACGCACAATCATCTCCTGGCTACGGTGATAGAATTCAACACAGTCTAGCGTTTGAGTATAGGCATTCGAAATACACATGGCGAATCACATTTTACCGTCGTATGCGTGCGTCGAGTACACCTAAAATGCAGTGTCAGCCTGCGTCGTGTGCGCTACACTACACGGCACACACTATATACCAACAGCCCGGTAAGACCCTTACAACGCGCAACAATTACACAATCCATAGCAATTAACAGCATTAGCGGCCAGTTTAGATCTAATCGCGGCGCGCAGCCCCTTTTACTACTCCCACCGCGGTAATTACACTGCTGATGTTTAATATTTCACGTTTAATGGTAGCAGTCACCAGTATATACGCTTCGCGGGTACGTATACCGTACCTTCGCCTTCTCGCGGTGGAGTGTGTACAGCTCTTTTCTACTTGCCTGACTACGTGCGCACTATTAGCTGCTCTCGTCGTTCTTGTCGTTCTCGCTATAGTTATATCCCGAAGCTAGTAGTACCTAAAACCACATGTACACATACACATGGTGTTCATACGTTTACTCCAAGAGGGGAGGGTGCGTATACGCGATACGTTTCAGTAATGGGTCTGTCACGGGGCTTATGTGTAGGTGTGTCTCTCCCGCTGTATGTATAGTCTACCGCAGTTAAGGTTTTTAAGTCATTTCGTGGATAGCCGCAATTACGTGGCCTCGGAAAGGGGACGCCACTGCTCAGCGTCGATGCAGATAGACCGAGAGAAACCTCACCGATGGAAAACGCCCGCCACCGCCGACTCCCCGAAGTTTTTTTCTACACAACGTCCCTCGACCTTCGCCCGCTCACTTTTACTTTTCTCACCAACCCTTTCTCTATGCGCGGCACGTGAATTATTTTGTATGCCCACCGGTGAACCGTAGGTCGACTATAGTATATGCCTTTTGAAAAGACCTGCCTGTTTCTCGCGACGTGCATGGATACTGCCCCTCTGCTCGAAGGGACAACCGCGTATTCCTTTGCGTGCGCCTTTGATACGCCACTCCGACAGCCGACTGTAATAAAGGGCGTTGAGATAAGTGGACTTCTAGGCTCGATATCTGGGGAGAAAGTTTGCGTCCTATCTGTACGATGGGGCGGTTCTTTTTCAGCTTACGATAAAAGGGAGTTTAGCACGACGTTTTATAAAACAATTTCGTCGTTTTGTCCCATCAACGCGTCTGAAGATGTGTGTTAAAAGTTAAATCGCAACGAATATAATAAATAAGCTGTCATCGAAACACTGTAACTTGAAGAACTACAACAAAATCAGATCAAACAGATGTTAGCGGCTCGTGCTTTGTAATTTCACTGTCTACTTTTGTAGCCGTAATTGAGTGTTTATAAACAATATTCTTCAAACACGAGGCATTTTTTTGCAATGAATGAAAATGTACCACCTGCCGAAGAATGAAACGCACGGAGTTTCGCCAATTTATCAGAATTATTAAGCAGCGCCGCCCATTAGAACGTCTAGACAGGCTTTATCCTTTTTTGTTATCGAAAAATAAAAATAGCGAGTACACAGAAAGAGTCGCGCGGCGACGTTTGTCGGAGTGGTCGAATGTGAAGCACGTTCGAGTGCGCCCGACGGGTGGCCAATCGGCTCGGCGCACGTGCACGCTGGCCAAGTCACGAATAATAGTAGTGGCTGGCCGTCGGCGGGTGAGCATCGGGAGGCCCCGAAGGGAACCTCGATATGGTATCGAGTGGTGCATGCTCCGGTATCGCCTCGTATCGTGGCATCGTTCGGCTCGTCAGGCGCACGGGAACGAGAAGGTTTGCGTGGCAAAGTCTTCCACGCCGCGGACGGCGATGTCTCGACGGTTAACGAGTATATAGCGAGCAACTGCGTATACAGCCGCATCGATGTGACTTCGGAGAGCAGGGCTCGGCGTACAGAGTGGTAGCGGCTCGCTTCCGTCGTGTCGAATGCTTTGCTTATGTAGCTGTGGACAATCTCCTCGATATATTTGTATTTGCGTTTGCTCCCATACCGAGAGAAGATGCTCTGACGAATGAGCGTGGGAAATGTTATTTCTTCGTCTAGAACATTAACAATTCAAGTCTTTTCGTTTCTTCGTCGATCTCTGACACCAAAGGGTCCATTTGGGAGCAATCAGTGCACTGAAGTTCACTACTTGGGTTTCCATTTTTACGCTTATGATGCCCAAAAAAACAATTGTTGTTAAATGCTAATTTAAGCATTGCTTCAAAAGCGTACACGGAGAGAAGGATCTGATAAAATTTACCAATGGATCTAGTAAAAATTACCAATGCGCCTGGTAATTGGCCGCCATAGCCGCCATCTAACGTTAAGTACGAGAACTACGAGAATTTTTACCATATATATGAACATTTTTACCATATTCCGTGGTAAAAATTCTCAATTTCGTGGTAAAAATTCTCAAAGTTCTCGTACTTCTTGATAGATGGCGTCGTGACTCCCCTGTGCCAGAAAATAATGGTACTTTTTACTAGATATATGGTAAAATTTATCAGACCCTTCTCTCCGTGTACTTTTAGAGTCCTCTATGAGAACTACGGATGCCCATCCATCCGATGTTATCAGGGAACGTGGGAACATCGCACCAAGGATGCACTTCGATAACCCGGAGATTACGAGGAAAATGTGCCCTTCAAGATTATTCAAAGAAATTAATTTCTCAAAGCAATATGCGATCGTTGAAACTGGCTTTAAGACGTTATTTGCTTAGTGTCTCCACTTTGTCTCGTGGTACAGCTGTCAACTACCGGTCCGATAATCGAGAAATGGAGCGTCCACTTTATAAGAAGAGGATGCCCAGGAATTCTCACCCTCGCCATAGCTGGTTCCCTTTAAACGACGGAAAATGTAAATCAGGTGACCATGATATCGAGAAGGAAGAAGCAGCAGTTATGATTGCAAATATGTCAGCAAATAGTGGTTGATCCAGTGTTGTAGATCCAGGCGACGTTAAGTCGTGGGAAACACGTCATGGTCCTCGTCATAGTGCTTCATACTCTATGTACTAACTCGGTAGACCGAGAATTCTTGTTGTGATTCATTGTATCTGTTCGTGAAAGATCATGTCCGTCAGTTGGAGAGATTCAAGAGCGAATGCGACTATAGAAAGCATCTTGCGGTCCAGCAAATACAATTACGAGAGGAAGTGAGAAAGAACCTGAGCGTATAATAGTACGAACAATAGAGGTGGTGGGCACATACATGCTTGTGTGTCCTCGACGCTGAATATATCATCGAGAGAATATTATAGCGCTCGGACCAGCGCCGTATTCTGCCGAGGCGATGCATCGTCCTCCCCATCCATACCGCGTAACTTATACCACACGCATGAATATAATATGGGCATTAATAAATCCAAGCCAGGTATTAATGCGGCTAATGTATGCGAGCCAGGCATTTGTTACGCGTCGTCGTAGTTGTTGTCGTTGCGCTTAAAGAATTCGCATAAGAAGAAGCCTACCGTCGACTACACTCTGGACAATGGTTAGCCCGTGCGCGTTGTTAGCTGTCCCCGCGTTATATGCCTGCACCAGCGGTGCTGGAAAACCACCTTGCTCTGCTGTCTCGTACATTTGCTAAGAAGTCATTGCGCGCCCACTACCTCCTCGTCTTCAATGCTGGCCCTCTCTCTCCCTTAAATAAAAAACCTTCGTCGTTACTGGTAGTAATTCCGTGTCGACAGTCAAGTTGATTCGATATCTTGCAGAAATATTCTAGGCTATTTTTTAATTAATCTATTTAGGGTCTTATTACCCGCTAGATAAAGAAAGGTCTTTTATTTTTTGCTTATTACTACAAACGCCGTTGCATAAAACAGAATATCTCTTATCGGACATCACTAGCATCTGCCATTCTAGCAGATAAGAAATGTCGAAAAAACTTCGCTAACATTACCCTACTTGTGGCTGTTATATGTGGACCAACAGCACGAAGTGGAGTGTATCGCTCCCATAATTCGATATTACCATTACAATGGTTTACAACGCTGTATCGGTCAGATCTACCGTTTTACAAAGTCAACAAGCCGCGAGGACACTATATAGAACATCGGGAAACTCCTTTTATTTCTCTGGCTTCGGAGCCTGCTCGGCGTCTGCGTCCTCGCCCTCTATATCCTGGCGGATAGTACATTCTCCACGGTCTTGCCCGGTACTCCTATCATGCTTAAGCCCAGAGCAACGCCGAGACAGTTCTCGTTGTCGCTCCGACACCTCCCAGCCACTGAGGAGGTGTTTCACATGCATAATGTATCTGATGTTAGTTACATGAGGTATAGAGGCGCGGGACCCATCTTCCCACAGGTATAACACTGGGCTAAGCCAACCAATGGACAGAAACCAACTTATGGGTACGTTGTGTGTGTGTGTGTGTGTGTGTGTGTGTGTGCTGGACGTGTCTACCTGTCGCCACCGTTCCGCTCACGCGCACTCTCCTTCATCCCTTCTCCCACTTGATCTGGCACCAGCAGCCACCAGGGAACCACCAGCAATAGCTACGGAGCTCGCTCGACGGTGCTTTACTTCGACGTTCTCTTTCCTTTTCAGTCTTGCCAGTGCGACTGCGAGGTTCTACTTAACGCCCCGAACGAATCACGCACGTTCACGAAGAGCAGCGTTCCCATTGACCTTTGACGTCTTGATGCCTCGCTCTCGTGGCGTTTTTTTTTCAGCGCCGACTAAGGGGAGTAATGAGCCTTTCAACAATGGCCGTTTGCGCGTCCATAGATCTCGACCTTCTGTCCCCTCTTTTAGTCTTAAAATTATGACACCAGGATGCTGAGAATGGAAAGTTCCAAATCGTAGGAGAATCTGAAATTGTGCGACTGTAGTAAATCTGTTTTGTTTGTAGAATATTTTGCTATGATCATTGGTTGACCCCAAGAGTCAGACCCTTCAAAACTTTTGCACAGTTTTTATGTCTTCTGTTATCGCTCGTACTGCCACTGCCTTTGTCCGTTTTATTGGAGACATCTACCTACGCCTTTATTGTATGTTCTTCTACGTTTTCCTCTGTACACTCCCTGCTTTTGATTGGCGCAACTACGGTTTCGATGGAACAGATTAAATCGCAGTTCAGAACATGATTATATTTACAAATAAATATGATATTTGAAGACAGGTTATTTTTCGGTGGTGATATCAGAAATGGTAGATCACACATACGTGAAAAAAATGCTGAAGTCGTCCTACTGACTTTTTGCAAGTTTCGATAAAACTTACCGGAATTGTCTGGATAGAAAAGACTTCACTTGGAATAATAATGTAAGGGAATAAATTGCAACCAGCCGTATAATATCTATCTGACAGATACCTATCACCTTTTCGCCTGGATCGTAGTTCTATGTCTCAGAGGGGATATTTCACTGGTGCATGTGGTTGCAGTCTAATCTTTATTAGTTCCATTATCCGTTCGCCCAACCCTCGTTTCCCGACCGTTTTGTCGCTGCGTTCTAGCTACCAGCACCCACAACGCCCGTTTGTTCTCGTTTCTAAATCCTAACAACAGCAGCCGCAGTGGTGGCAGCAGCAGCAGCCGGCGAGTACTCAATCGCTTTGATTTGCGCAACCGCCGGCAACTGGAGTTGGCACTGTGGTACCTCTATAATAGTTTCAATCGCATCGCAAAAGCCGAGAGAGGAAGATAACACACAACGAGGAATATAACATACAACATCATATACAAGCTGCGAAGGCCGTAGGATTCTTGTAAATACCACACAACTTATCGACAGCCCCAGCCCTCGTGCATCTATTTGTTATCACCAACGTAATCATTTCATGAAGTCGACTGAGTTATATCTTCGGCTTGCTATTTTCTATTGATTTTATATTCTTCAATAACTCGTTGAATGTGGTCATAATTAAGACACCGCATTGGACAACTCACATCTGATATCGCGAACTTCGAATGATTATTATTATACTCGTTACAAAACCGCTTCAAAAGCTGGACAATTCAGGTGGTTATTCGATGCTAACTATTCGTATGACAACAAATCTGTTGCCACATTTTTATGAATCAAATTATCCAGAATTCCTCAGGCTAAAATCTTATCCTCAGAATCTGTGAAAAAAGTGTAGTACGCACAGTGCAATTTGCTTGATTGTATTGGTTGCAGGTGTCGACTGTTCGCCGAGTCGATAAACACACGTTTCGGTTGCATGCGATCTATCGCTCTCTCATCGACACGAGAGTGAGAGCGAGAAAGTCAAAGTGTGGATCTAGCGTGGTGTTTGCTAGTCGAAGAAAACTTCAAAGGTCAGGCCTGTGCAACGCCTTCTTCCTTTTGATCTCCTCGTCCTTGTCTTTGCATTTTCTTGCGCTATTATCGCGTCTCGGTCTCTCGTGCGCCCCCTCTGTCAATCCGTCTTCGCTTCTCTCGCATCTGTGCCAGATGGTATTATTGCTATGGATCATAACTAACCCGACGGGACTAACGTACCGACGACGGCAACACCTCGCTCGTTTATGAGGCCTCCCGACGCTGTTGCACTGACTGCTGCTGCTGCTGCTGCCGCTGCTGCTGTGGTGCTTGTGTTACCCCGCGTTCAGTGTGCACGCGAGATAGTCGCGCGGACGATGATCACGCGTGATGTTGCGTAATCCAAGCTAGGCAAAAGGTGTAACTACACGAACCAACAACGCTTAGATACCGCTTCTCAAGTTTTTTACCGTTCGAGTCGCGCGCATGCCGCGTTCGAGCTGCTCGTTGGTGCAACGTCGAAGACTGGGAGCGTTCGGCACGCCGCGGTCCCTCCGCGCACTACATGTGCAACGTACGCTGGCAACGGTTAGCTGTAGATCTCTCTCGTGCTCGTTGTGCACGTACTGTACGGTGATTAGAAATTATGACAAGTCGCGTCAACGGCACAAACATCACGAATTTATAAAACACTCGTACAATTTTTGCCTTTTTTTCTCGAATTTTCTATTTTTCGGGCTAACAACCGTGATTTTTTTAATCAGCGTGAAATATGCCACTGGATAGGGTTTTTAAACTTTGCGAAATCTACATTTTATTTTTCGCAAAAAACACAAGTAAAAATTTTCAAGTTTTTTAAGGAGATTTGACAGTTAGTCTTAATGCACCGTTGGATAATCTCCGTTATTATTCCTAGTGAAATAAAATCAGTAAAATCAATAAAATCTGTCGGCGTCGTCTTCGGAGATCCACGGGTTAGCTAATAAATAAAGGTGGAGGCTACGTGCATATTCTATCTGCTCGTCGGCTGTGTCTCTGGTGATTTTCAGAGACCTGTACATTTATACGCACACAGGAGAGCTCGATAGACAAAGGTCCGAAGCTGTACAGCTTGCGCAGTACCATACAATACGCGCCGTAGCTATTACGAATGCTGATGAGCCCCATCTCCCTCGCTCCATCTTTCTCCATCTCTGCTTCGTTACGGTGGAACGCGTAAATCTCCGCGAGAGCCTGCGAGCTGTGTTGATGCTGCTGCTGCTGCTGCTGCTGCTGCTGGTAGTGCGGGGCCGCTGATGCCAGCGCGCCGCGCACCTTGGACACCTCTCGCGAGATCTCGCGCAGCAATACGCGCGAGATACTGCGCGCTCGTCCGCGCCCGTCGAGGGGACGAGAGCGGCTTGGACCTCGGGGCGGCGGCCCGCCGACAATCGCAACGCACGAGAGCCTCCCGAGACTATCGGGTCGCGATTCCGCGTCGTCGTCTCTACCTACTTGGACGACGACTGCGCGGGGACTCTGACGCGCGCGCGCGCGCGCAGCGAGGGCATCAGAATCGCGCAAGAAATCGCCTACAGCGATTCCAGTTTCTCTCCTCCGATGCGCGCACCTCCTCCTCTTTCTCCCGTTCTCCTCCAGACGGTCCGACGCGACGACGACCACGAGACTTCCACTTCTTCTTCTGCGCGCGCTCCGCGATTGATGTACCGCCGCCGACGCGGACACCGACGCGCCGCTCTCGCGCGCACCTCCTGACATTACGAAACGCGCGACAAACGCGTTGCATTTTTATCCATTTCTGTTCTGCGCATCACCGCGAGAGCCGCCTGCGCCGCGCTGTGCATCACGAACCGATGCCGATGTGGTAAAACGTTCTTTCTTATTCGCGAGTTCTTGCACTTATTAGATTATACCTGAGTATATCAATCGAGTGGCTCGTTACTCGCACGCTTCTTATTCAGCATAGTCTTTTCTCTGGCTAATGAATCAATGGCTGCACAGGAGCTTTGTAGATTTTTCACTTACGACTGCAATTTACTTGGAGGCGACTGCACACTAATCCGTTGGTTTGGTATAATTTTCTGCTAGGGGCAATAAGTATGCTAAATGATAAGAAGCACATGGGAAAAAAATTTACTTGAATCTAGTAAATTAACAGTTGCAGGTGACGGATGATATATTGATCGATTAGCAAATTAGTAGAAAGGAATACTCACTTTATCTTAAGTTTCAATGAAGTGCATTCGGTTTTAACGCAGTGTTCCTTTATTTTCTCCGAGACTTATTTCGTTATTATTCATTGAACAAAGACGATTGTTCAGTATCAATTATGAAAAAAAAATTACGTTGGAAATCTGCATGTTTACGAGGCAAAATATTACTCGGCAATTAATGTTTTCTGCCGGGAGCTTAAATTTGTATCGATCGCCCGAAGGCGATGCAAGTTTTTCTCAAACACCTAACCCCTTTACACTAGCGTTGCAGAACATCTAAAGATCAAGTCACGATCGTATTATGATTATTCGATAGTCGGCACGTACTGTATCGTAACAATCATCGTCGTCTTAGGAATCAGTGACGGCGTGAGGTTCGTTAACCGTTGACGGCGACGTCGGTGGTGTGTGCGAGTTAAAGGAAAAAGCTCGAGACATTCGTTAACTCTCGTAGTGCAATGTTGTACAAAAGTCAAAAAATATATGAGGGAAGGGAGATACGAGGAAAGGAAATGCATGGGCTCGTGCCTGCTTGCACATATTTTTTCCTGGACAAGAGTGAGTTCTGTGTTCCTCCCCGAGCTTTGAATCTCCAACGATCGAGCTCCGGCCGAGGTAATTGCATTGTACAAGCGTTGTCCTTTCAAACGCCAATCAGTGGCGACAAAACGCTCGTCCCGTCGCGCCGCGCAACGAATCGCTCTTACACGCTACTATTGTACATCAAGTCCATACAGTACAAGCGTGCGTGGTAGTGAAGAATTTAACCAGGGTTGAACGAGTTCGACGGATCGGTGTAAAACTCATTTCCTCGCAATTCTTGATAGACTTGCGGTGCACTGCATAGACGTCACACCTGCTTTTCCGTCATGTCTACTCCTGAACAACACTGAAAATATAATAACCCAGCTTATAATCGATACCCTAATTGTACATTTCCCGTCACCCGATTTCTTTGTGTCCGAACTGTGTTATATTAATTATTTCTGTAAATATAAAAATTGTTACTTTGTTGGTGAGGTATTAATACGATATACGCGTCTGGATTCAAGGTGTCGGCTTCTTTTATGTACGAACACGTATATACATCGCTGACTCATTCGCAGAGGTTAGATCCGGAGGTGAGCGTGGGTGACAGGTTGATAAACATGTCCCAATCGTAATTATTGAGATTAGCTTAAGTAATTCAAGTCGTCCGTGACAGAAGTCTGGCTGAAAGACGACGGCTTCTCCGAATCGCCGAGAAGCAAGAGGCTGCTCCGTTGGGTGGTCGCTGCGCTCAGTCACAGATCCACACACTTACGCAAACTTCGTACCGTTGGTGCTGCTGCCGGCTGGCTCACCGCGAACAGAGAGCGGTGCTTTACCGTCACCCCGAAGACACCGGGGTCACGGCACGTCGTTCGCTAGCTCCGGACGCCAAAGGGACACACGCGGTTTGTCCTCCCTTTTCTTTTTATTTTCTCGCATGTACTGTTCGCAAGTATATAATGCCTACACGATCTTAGATTACGCGCAAGCAACGTCGCGGTCGCAAGACCTCGAGGCAACGACTCCTCTCCGCAACGAAGACGACGCACCACGTGATAACGATGCGAACCCTCTTGCGCCCGCTGCGAGATTCTACGCGAGGGACCCTCGCTCACCCAACGCTCTGCGAGCAGCCGCGAGATTTTCCGCCTATATTGTACGCGTATGCGAGAGAGAGAGAGAGAGGGAGAGAAAGAGAGGGAAGGAGAGAGATCCGTACAGGCGTACGTATAATACGCGTTCCGCGGTTCCCGCCATAAATCGAGGTTGGGGACGTTGGGTCAGAAGCGTGGAAGACTCGGTTCGCGCGCGCGCACATGTGCGATGCAAAAGATAGGCAAGCTCACCGCTAGCTTCGCCGAGCTTAGCGAATATGAATATAATGATGTGGCCTGTGTACTTATACATTTTTCCACTTTAAGGAAAATCTGGTGGTTATATCTTACTTTAAAAAAAATTATGTAACTACACTGAAAGGCACGCGATTAAACAATTATTAGTTATCCCCATTGGTTGTCGTGTGTAACCATTCGATTCGCCAACGAGATTGAAGGATAACGTATTTTGTGTGTACAATGTAAGATAGAAGAGAAAAATGGACGTAGCACGAAGTACTTACTTAAGATTCTGTATTGTAATGGTCTAATGGTAATGTGTGTTTTTATCATTTGCTGGATAAGATTCGGAGATGCGATGAGAGTAATAAGTCATTCCGTGTATATGGCTCGTCTTTCTTTTTCACTTTGGGAACAGCTGAAAGACGAAGGAAGCGATTTTCCGCAAACCTTAAGCACCTTACCCCGACCCCTTTACACCAGGAGGAGCATTATCTTTACCTCGGTCCATAACCCTTTGCAACATCCCTTGTGCGCGAACTGCTGCACTTCTCTTGCATCCTCGTAAACGCGGGTCCGTTGAGCACCGAGTTGCATTTATTTCAACGATAAATTCCGCGAATATCTCCGGATATGTTTAAAAGGGTAATTCACTCGTGAGAATCTCGTAAACAATTTGCGTTGACGGGACCTAGACGTGAAATATGAATGTCTGTAATGCAGCGAACACGTGCGATTAAATGGTTTTATATATTGTTCAGATGCGGAAAATTACATTCTACAATTTACAGTTCCTTTTAAGTACCTTATGGGTTTTATGTATAATTATTATTTATTACTTGACCCTGATTACTTGTGTGATGTGGCGAAACATGGTCCGTTTCAGTGATGTTGCTCTAGTCATTTATTTAACAGGTCCTGGACGTCCTATCTTTTTGATCTATCGTTTTTCTTTGTCGTTGCGTTGCTGGCTTTTTACTGCAACTAAAATATTTGAAGTGGATAGGAGAAGAATAAAATGTTGCACGGTTATATCTTTCAAGCCTTCAGCATGCTGAATCATATGTTAACAATCGCATGGTAAAGTTCTGTCAGCCCACCTCAAAAATTAATAGCGTTACATCCGCTGCAAACCAGGATTTTCCAAGATACTGTTACGGAGCATATTAGTCCTAAGAAGTCTCAACAGTGCCTAATTTTTATGAAGATGACGCAAAGTGTTTAAATAATTTTCTGAAAACACAGGTACAGAGTGAAGTAATGTCAGGATAACAGTGCAAAGTTTTGACAGACATGCGCAGTATGTCCGAGAAATAACAGACGCACTAAATGCGATAAAACGATGTTCTGTTCGCAGCGACAGGTATATATGCCCTCGAACGCAGACGTTAACAGCAAAATCCAAGACCCGAGAAAAGCCTTAGCACACGTATAATCTAATATGTAACCAAGAACACGTGCCACGAACTCGTTCCATAATTTACCCGATTGCTCTTCTGGCGCACCGCGTATACACACACAGCAGGCGAGTTATAAATTATAATTCATACGTCGGTAACTGGCGTCCCGGCGCCGTTCCTTATACGTACTACGTTATACTCTCCCTCACTTTCGTATTCAAACGTGCGCTCGCTTCTAGGACTCGTGCTGATCACGCCAAGGGAGAAGAGCCTATGGTGAGACTTTCACCAGTGGATCTCGCTCGAAGCTACCAAACTTCTGCATCTTACGCTCGCTCACGAGAAAAGCGCTGCTTATAGTTCGCATACATCCCTGAAAAAATGTAAATAATATAATTCACGACGACGATCGTGTGTACCGTTCGATGACCGCGATACACTTTTTGGGACTTTCATCACGAAAAAGAAATATATGTTCTTGTCCAATTCGCGGATTTAAAACACTGTTCAATTATTTTTGTCGAACGTGACCGTATCATCCACCGGCTTCCAACAGCGGTTCAAACTGCTGTCACGTATAGTTATATACATATGTAATACAGCAGAAGAGAATGAGTCGCACACGAGAGAACAGTTCCGGAACTCAGAAGCCCTTCCCTCTAATTGCACCAGGAGTCTCGAGAGTTATGGGCCATTGACGAGTTTTTGACGAATTTATCGACTGGTCCAGAAGCTCGCGCGATAGTTCCATCGCGGGTTCGGCGCGCCATCGCTAATTGAACGATTCTTCTCAACCTGGAACGACATGCGAAACAACCGAAACGCGCCTCAATCCTCGCGACTGCAATAGCAAATTGGTGACTCCGCGTGCTGACCATAGCGATTTTTTTATCGCTAGCGATGTCGAAGCTGCGGAGTTGCTTGGCATTGGTTCGAGTTTTTTTAACGAATGTAATTACGCCCGGCTCGGCGTACACTCCGTGGAATCCTGCTACCGGCTTTAGCGTTTCACAATCCGCATGAGGATCATTGGCTGAGGGCTCGTTCGATAACGAATTCGGAAAGTCGTAAAATTGGCTGGATCGATTGGTTATTATGCTGGAGCCTTGTTACTGTTGTGGGACTGTTTGAGAAAATATTGGGCACTTGCAAACATGGGAATACAGGAAGCTTGGATGGAACACCTGGTGCATATCAGAGCGCGCGTATGAGCTGGTATCAATGGAATCAGTGTTTACCCTGAATTAAAAAAACTGAACAAGATTAAGTTGGCGTGCGGCGTACCGACGGCGTCATCTCTATGCCACGAATATTGCGCCTTGCAGGCCCGTATATCCTTACGCAAATCGTGATACCGCCGAGACACTTGTACCCCACATCTGAGGTACATATAAGGCATTTAAACCGTGAGGGAAACGTATATATAGTGTCGTTGCTGGTGAAGCACACGTGAAGCACAGAAGTTGGCGCTACGCTTGCGATTACCGGTAAACATCGGACATTCGTCTACATACAACACACAAGAAAATATGTACGTAGGCTGAGCGTTCTCATAAATCACGATAGCTATTGTTTTCTTCTTCGGTGAATAATATTCGTCTGGAATAGCGTCTATCATACAGTTCTTCATACAGACACTCGTGTATCCATACGACTGCACATACGTAACATAATACTCGCGACCATACCAGCAAACGAGTGTTTGGCTCCATCGTAATGACACATGCGGTATATAAATGTAAAAACTCTATTAATACCAATTACAGTGGCACGCGCTTGGCTCTCACTACGCGGTTGTTTATTCAATTTTTGTAATATCAATAATTATAACATAGCCGCAATAACGCGCCTGTGTAGTGGTCTTTCCGTGTAACCCATATGAAACAGAGTATTATAATGGTTTAAGTGCAGAACAGGTTGTTGATTCGACAGAATTATGTAATTGACTCGTGTACGAACAATTGGTTCGATGCATACGAGAAAATCCGAGATTATCTATGGCTCCCTCGAGAGATAATCGGTTCCGCGTAAGACCAGACGTGCTTTTCTCGCAAAGCGGTGCCCAGCCCCAGTACTTACTGATCCCAGTGCACACATGCGAATATGAACTGGCCGTTGCATATATGCACTGGCCTTTCTAATCGGACACTATCGAAGCCCGGCAATGCCCGTCACGTGCGACTTATAACTTTCGTTGCACAATTAATATTACAAATATTTCGCAGCAATATCCGCACGCGTATCTTTCGCAAACGCACACACGATCTGATTCTTTTCTCATTTTAGTGTATTACATTTATCAGTTTCGTATGCAACAGCGCAGGAGGACTGCATCTGGCCACTCGATCTCATGCATAAGTTCAACAACTCTACACCTGGGATGCAGTATCAACAAGGATTGCGCGTATAATATTAGTGCTCCGGACTTTTAGAGGGCTCGGGGCAACCGGAGGTTTCAACATATACAAAGTTAAAATAAAGTACTCATAGCACCAAATGTTTTAATCTGGAATGCATATTAGAATAAACACATCATATTCGTCGAATAGTGTTTCTATATCAGATCATTTCATACTCTTATTTTCTTACCTTAAGTTTCTTTACTTCCTCTCGTATCCTAAAAAGTAGTGTAACACTAACAGTCTGTAAATATATAAAAAATTGAAATGAAGTACTCATAGCAGTCTAGCCAGTTTTCGTTCTCGACAACTTCGGTTACATATTTAAAAAAAAAAACTAAATTATAAATAATTAGGTAACCCGCCCCGATATCTTGTATTACGGATTATTATTGCTGACTGCGCCCTGTGCACGAACAGCGTGCACCCCGTCTGTGTGTGTGTTAGGATTACCCTACGTACGCGTTCGGCTCCACCGCGTCGCAAATCATTTTCATAGTCATGTTTTTATGATGCCGAGTCATAATTTATGGCTCTCGAAGCGAGAGCTCCCTGGTTATACGGATTACGCGCGGGTGCTCTGCGCGCGGGCAAGCGTTAGAATATCCATTAGGATGCTCGAGTTTTTAAAAGTCGTAATCCATTAACGACTGCTGTTGCTGCTGGCTGAGCTAGTACGCGGCGTGGGAAAGTCGTAGAAAGGAAGAATATAAGTTTTAAGGAAGAAGCGCCAGAAGGAGATACAACAACCACCGCTTCAACTTCAGATTTAACCGTGCTACTACGTGTTTCGCTTTTTTTCAAGTATTCTCATCTTCCGGATACTTATTATGAATACATTCTAGCATACTAGTATACATACAAACGCAGCTTAAACACCTTTTACTCGCCATTTAATTATACCGGTTTAGTCACGCAGCAACGAGGGTCTCCTCGAAAAGTAATAACCACCTGTATATTACATGAAATACTCATCTTTACAATCGTATAATCCTCGTTTAGTAACCCGATGCCGTCCACGGAGAATTTTCCAATAATATTTAATTCCGTGTACGCCATTTCGGGCAATATCCATGCGAGAAACATCATAACTGCATAATTTATTAGTCGACATTGCGTTCTTTCAAGGATTTTCCGATGCTTCGTCTTGGCGACTGCTGAAGGGAAAAAGTGTCAGGAATAGCAATCCTGAAGACTACAACTTATTTCCTGATGTCCTGAGTGGCGTGAGAACTTGAAAAAAGTTAATAAGTACCTTTCTTTCCTTTCCCCAGGTGTTGGCTTGGTGCTGGTGTCGCCACTTTCAGTGCGTCGACGTTTTAACGAAGCTCTCGCGGAAGATTCATTATTCAGTGTACGTGGTTTTCCACAATGAATTTCACAAATAGATGATATATTGCCTTCCAATTGAACAAGTGGAAAAAGGTACATGAGCGTGAGAACGAAACTCGAAGATGCCTGCCACAGAATTCAATATTCTAGCCCATGTGTTGCCGACGCACTTTTTCAAAAATAATGTATTTTATTGAAAATATACTTGCAGAGTTCCACACGCGCCGACTGTTCGTGAGTGATGATATCGTACAAAATATTTATGCTGCCGGTCTAATGTGTGCACATCGTAATAACTTCCTTCTCCAATCGTATCGAAGCTTTATGGAATCATTAGCGGCGCTCCTCTACACACATCGCGATATTTTGACGCAAAACGTGATCGCGTTCAGCCTCACCTCACGGACATACGTATTATGGGATATGTATACTGGCTATATATCCATTTCACTCCCTTTCGACTGAATAGAGCGCCTAATGTGGCTGATTCAATTTCAAATGCAATCCTGATGCATTACTGAAAATAGGAGAAATCTAGCGAAAGTAAACGTAACATTGGTCGCTCGTTGCAACAACCGCTGCGTAATAATCCTTAGGGGATTATATTTTATACATATAGACAAACTGATGTTTTACTACGAGCTTTTGGTTAATAGTGTGATAGTACAAAGGGGCGTATGTAAAGCATTTTGTTCGTTGTGCATCGCATTAGTTACTTGCATCCGTACATAATCAATTCATTTGCGGACAGTACGCGCGGGTGGTCTTCGGATCTGGCTTTAAAAATTATGCCCCGCATGTGTGGACGCCGCAAGAAGCCGCGGAGTAATTATTGTATACATTCGCATGTACGGATCGCGAAGCGTCGTGTGTCCCTGGCATATAATTGTTTTAACGTTTTAATAAGTACGCTTGCGTGCTAGCGAGCCGGTCCCCAAGCATAATAAAAGAGAACGTGCGGGGGTACACGGTGCCCCCTTTCTCGGTGGATAATTCCTGGCTCGGCAATACGCGTATGTTGGTATATGGCGCACATATAGCCGCTTCACGTGAACTGTTAGTCGTAAAGAGACACCAGTGTACCAACTCGCACGCCACGACGATCTCCGTTGACACCGCGCCAAGATGCGATCTTAATTATTCCGCCATAACACCATCGCCACACCGGAGCCTCCTGTTGACTTGCATCGCCTCGGCATCCTCTGGAGGATGGTCGCCTCTGAAATACGCTAACAAACGACAGCAGTGATAGGCTCACTGGGCTTTGGCCTCAAGAGTCCGACATAAGAGAGCCGTTGACTTCGTTCCTTATCATCGATATAATTGATTTATTATTTGATTTAGTAACGTAATTGATTGAGCCGACGTCGAAAGACCAAACCTCCGAATTTACAATTAATGATTAAGAACTCTGCTACAAGAGATGTCTTCATTGTATTATCATCCCCGTTTTTTAAAATTTGAAATCGCACTGCTTTGTTTGGATGATATCAACTAATTCGTGGTTTTCATGTCTATTGCAGGAGGAGAGCGAGCTCTCGAGCAAGCGGTGGGCCAGTGCGCCCCGCCGCCCAGACAGCCCCTGCGTTTTGGGGGCTCCAACGTCTCGGGAGGTGAGTACATAATTCACGCTACGCTTTCATTACCGTGGCGTCGACTGGAACGTTATTCGCGATTAATTTATATTAGGTAACATTAATGCATACTTTAACGGTCGTAAACTCATATGCGATGAACATATTCATTTATAGTACCGGCACTGCAGTGCAATAATTAACGTGCTTGCCTCCAGTCCAGAGAGTTGAAAGGACATGGATTTGAGTCCCGCCATCGTAGCTTTCACTAAAAATAAATATTCGTCTGATGTATTACCTAAGGATAACTATAAGTGTATCCAACCCGGGTGTTCATAGTCTGAGCGAAATGTAATTAGATCTGAGTACGAAGCGAAATGAAAACGGGCACACCGAGAGAAAAAGTTTCCTTGATTCAAAAAAATAGGTGGATTGAATTTTTTTCTTTGATTTCAATGAAATATTTACTTGTTTTTAAGGAAATATTTGTCATTGAATTCCAGAGAGATCATTTCATTGCCTTTAAAGAAACATTTCCTTGAGGAGTGTAATCGAAGAGGCGTTTTCATTGATTCAAGGAAACGGTATCTTTGATTTAAAGAAACGATTTCTTTGACGGCATCAGGTCCGCCACTGATTGGCGCGAGCGCGTTTAAATCGAAAACGGTTTCTTTGAAAACAAAGAAAGAGTTCTTTGTTTTAAGGAAAAAAAATCCTTAAAACAATGAACTCTGTTTCATTGAATTTCTGATCATTCAAAGTAAACATAATATTAGATTAAGTATATTATTTTCTTGATTTTAAAGAAATGTTTCTTAGGTTTGGATTTCAAAGAAATTTTTTTGAATCAAGGAAACTTTTTCTCTCGGTGCAGTATCTCCAAACAATTATATTTCCGGTTATGGAGCCCCTTGGTACTGTAAAATGAAAAAATCGGGTGTTATTGCTGCTGCTTTTAAGGGTTGGTCTATGGTGGTGGATGGCTGTGCTTTGCCGGTGGAGAGCAGCTAGCCTTTTCCATACTCGTCGAGTTGTGTAGTCGATGGTTCGAAATAGTAATGGGCCGATGGGATTTTAAGGCCTTGCACGTCGAAACGTAAGCCTTGTCGATCGAGTTGTGTGGTGTGCTTTCAAGCTCGAATGCTGTTGCTACGTAACGCTGTTAACTCCTCATCGCGTGTCAAAGGTGAATCCAGCGGCTAATGTCCTATACGTTGGCGGCTTCTTACTAAATTCTTCTCCTTTTCGCATAATACAATTCAAAATTTGTTTTGTCGCACAAACGGAATACACTCCCGGTTTTTCGATCGTATGTGTGCGGTGGACATGTACATATCACGCGCGTTTGCGCGCAGCATAGTGAGCGAACTATACACAAGGAAGCGGCGGAGCTCGTGTCTCCATTTGTTTACGTCGTGCTGCGGGACGGCGCACCGCGTGAGCGCATCGAGAACTGCATCAGCGGTGCAAAGGTGCAGCAGCAGCAGCAGCGAAGTAGATGCAGCCGTGCTGGGCCTCTCGCCCAGGATGGAAACTCGCTCGTTGGCTTCCCCTCGGGCCGTCGCGCGACTGTGGAGTACGTGACGGCAGCCGAATCGTAAAGCCTCGTTGTGTGCTCTCGGTATAGTCCACGCTTGGCTGCTAATGGGCGTAGAGTATCTCAGGAGAGAAGGATCGAGAAAAGGAGATCGCAAGAACGGCAAAGGCCGTGTCGGCATGCCGCCACCAGCCAACAGCTACGTACAAGCAGTACCAGCGGTAAAAGAGCGTTGTTGCGGGATGGAAGAGAGGCGGGAGATTAGCGCCCGCCGACACTCCGCATCCCGAGGTGTCGATTTAGAAACGCTTGCGATTGTGCAAAGAATGGCCAATTTCTGTTAATACCTCGTTGCGATCGTTGCATGTTTACTTGGACCCTCGACAATGGCGATATCACATTGTTTGGATTGTCGAGCTCGCGATTCTTTAATAATTGCCAATGGGAGTTGTAACACCCGTGCACGGTGCTGTGACGAAATCGGACGGTCCGTGTTGTAGTCATCATTAATCGACAACTAATTTCGCGTGACTGATTGATGAATGAAAGGGTTCAGCAGGTTTGGAATACGATAATATATTAACTATATTTAAAAACTTTACAGTTAAAATAATAACAAGTGTCCGCGTGTGTCGTGAGTGCCTTGGTTCGGCTCTCAATGTAGACTCGGCTACCAGTCGCTGAAGACTAGGGAAATTTTGACAACGCTCAAAATCTCTCGCTTCTCTTTGCAGTGGAAAGAGAACCCTTCAAGCGTCTGTGCCGCGTATTTTCATTAGTCAATTTTTGTACCGAGCATGGCTGTTGGTTGGCTAGAAGGCTAGCTTCCCCCATAGGTAGATAGGGGACGTCTTGGCACGTAGTCTCGCGGACACAACCCTAATACTGGCTGGCCCTGGTCAGCCAGTAATAAAACATTTGGTCGCCGGAGACAGAGCCACTGGTTTTTTCCAACGACAAAGCCTCACCGCGCTGTCTCCTCTTCCTTACCCTCCCATATGCTGACGCAAATTTGAATAAAATTCCTCTCGTCTACTGAATCTGCGATAGATTTTTTAAATAATTCAACGAGAGCTTGAACAACGTGACAGTCGTGGATAATGAAGCAAGTTGGAAGGACGCACATGCATAGTGTACGTCACCATTGACCATGTTCACCTTTGCATCATAGAATCTCAAGCCCGCAGCCAAGATTCCTCGATCTCCTTTTCGTTCTCTTCTTCTCGCGTGCCAGCATCACGGCCCATCGCCTATAAGTACGTTATTGCGCATATAGTACTGCACACTATGCTATACACATGCATCTGACTGAAGCAGCATAGACGTAGGATAAAACCCGTGCGCAGCGCACATCATTGCAGGTTCGACCCAGGATTCCGTTACCTCTGGGGCTGGACGTATACCCGCGGGCTTCCCACGCCAATTAAACATGACTCATTAACGGCCAGAAGCTAACTCGCTCATGCTCGAGTCAGCAGGTCCGTGCCGGGCAGTCTCGGGATCGATGCCTGCTGGGTTAGCGCATTGGTACGACTATTGAGTGGAGATCAGCGCAAAGCGCATTCGGTGAGCGCGCTTCGATACCACGCTGACGCGCCAGGCGGCGCCTACCCCTCAGTCCTAATGCATAACGCGAGCAGTGCGCAACGGCAATGGGAACTAGTCTCCACAGTCATCCTCCTTTTCGATTTCATTTTTTTTATGTCTCTCCCTGTCTTTCTCGTTGAGATTATTCCCACTCCGTTCTTTTTCATTGGGCGTTGCGTCAGAATCTTCTTCATCTTTCCTCTTTTGTGCCTCATTTCATTCGCTTTATTATCCTGCATGTACACCTACCTGCCTCGACGATCTGCCATTACCTATTACACCGGGCACCGAGAGAAGAGCGTCGATCTATTCCAGACGGACGTGGGCATATTGTATGTACGCCGCACGGAACACTGTGCGGCGGGGTGTGTCCTGGGAATATGCTATTACTATTTCTCACCGATGAGACCATGGGCCAACTATGCAGACACGGGGGCTGCTATATTAGATACAGAGTTCGATGGTTGTACGAAACATTTACGGCTCTCGTAAATACTCCATATCTCTGATGGTCATCGATGAATATTCATCATATCTTATCGAAAGTATATCACATATGAGCCATCAAGTCTGTTCAACGACGTGGGAAAGGAAGAGCAAGACTCCAATAATTCTGGGTACTGGTCAATCACATTGAAAGTATAGGAAAATGTTTTTTCCCCCGACTACGCTAAAAAGACCACATCCCATGCCTGCAACTCGGGTGGAAAGTGATCGACTCTTGACCAGCGGGAAAAAAGTCGTGCAGCGGGAAGAAAAGTTGCGCAGCGGGCAGAAAAATACTTTTCTGCCCTCTGCGCAGCATTTTAGTGCCGATTGCAGCTTCTGTTCTTCCCTCTGCGCAACTTTTCTTCCCGCTGCGGTTACTTTTCTGCCCGCTGCAAATTGTGCCGTTCTACCGGTGCAGGCATAAAAATGTGGTCATTTTAGCATAGTCGGGAAAAAAATAGCGTATGCTACCCGGGAGGAAGTGCCTACATCATCTCGTGTGAATTTCTGCCCTCGCTTCGCTCGGGCATTAAACTTCACACTCGGTGCAAAGATGCACTTTCCTCCCTTGTAGCATAATATACTGTTACGGATGGCCGAAATGAATACACGGATATTTGTTGTTGGGGCGGATATTATTAGTTACAAATGTTGTCTATTAATCCCGATCGCGATGTTTGACACGTCAGCGCGCTGTCAATCTCTAGCCAAGACTGTCGACTGTCACTCGTGATGTGAAGTCGGTCATCTATTCGTTTGTCTATTGTCATATCGTGTGTCCATGTAATAGTCAGCTACATCCGTTACAATACTAATATATTTGTCTACAGTTATTTTATTTCGGTAAATTGTGGTAGAGAGTAGTTCCGTAATATATCGGTTCTGGATTTATCGGGTTGATGTTTAATATTATCACGGCTGTGGGTCAATGAATGTACAATGTTTATTAAATGGCACGAAACAACCGAGACTCTTTTGTTGATTCTATCATAGTCGTTACGTTGATCTGTTGTCAGGTGCGTCGTCAAGTGTCGCGCTCGGTCTAAACTCCAATACATGATAATGTGTTAATGTGTTGCACCCGAACGGAAAAAATTCACAGTACACCCTCATGCCAGGTATAGATTTAACTTTCCTCATCCCGAAATGATCCTAAGAAATATAACGAAGTCGGCGTTCAGACGGCAAACGTCGATATCGCTCAGCCCACTTCGTTTTTAATTTTTCTCAATAGTCCATGTCCAGCGGTTAGGGGGACCGATAACGGTATAACGCGGCAAAGCTATGGCAACAATACGAATGGTACGTCCCCGTCATCGCGACTACTACCTCTGTCTCTCTCTCTCTTCCGTACCTACCGTCTTCTCGTTCTTCCTCAGCCTCGTCGGCGTCTTCTGTCCTAAGAGAAACTCCCATGTATATGCATCGAAGTGGACCGCGAGCACGCGAGTCTGTCCGCATCGTCTTCGCGGTCGATCCTGTCGTCGAGGAGTCGCGTTTTGCCCATTGCTCGCCCATTGCCCGGTGCGGCTCTTCGATTACTATTATACTTTCACGGTACGCAGTTCTATATACAGTCGATCTAGCCGGTGCAACGACGGTCGGACGGTACCTTGGGAGTAAAGCGGTGAAGAAGAGAGGCCCGAGGCGGCATCGGCGTCGGCGGCGGTGGCCGGCGAGGATACCTACCTACTACCTCTAAATTATTGCTCGGCCATTTCGCGATTGCTTCCGATAGTTGGAATTCCGAGTCTCCTAGGCTGGCCGCAACATCGGCAGCTATACTCGGCTTTGGCGCATTCTTCTTCCTCTCTTCCTCTCTCTATCGACTACTTTATTTATTTCTCTCTTGTACAGCTACTGCAGAGGCCTATAGACGTATCCTTCTCCTCCTCCTCCTCCTCTTCTCTCACTCTTTCGTCGTGTTCCTCCTATAGCACGAACAGAGACTTCGTACACTAGACTACGCCATGGGGTACCGACTATTCCATCGGGACGGGGCGTTTATTCGCGCTACTCGCCACTGGTGTCCGCGCGCACTGTCCGTTAAAGGAAAACGTTTGGACAGACTGTGGGATCGAGGGGTATAAAGAGCGAGAGCGAAGGATCGAGACGAGCGAGCGAACGAGAAGACGGAGCGAGCGAGAGAACGGCGCACGAACGGACACACCGTATAGCAGTTCGCGACCGGACGATGCCGTTGTCACCACAACTCGCCACTTACGGAGATTAGCGCGAGGACTTTCGAGTCTCTTCCCCTCGCCTCTTAGTCTGTAGTTGCTCTTTCTGCGTATCTGTGTCTTTCGCGAATTTCCAGAACGCTCGAGAGAGAAGAGCGAGATAATAACCTCTGCCCTCTGTCGCACGAACAACGGCATCAGCGGCAACAAGAGGAAAGCTATTGAAAATAGCATCTGTTCGTGGGTTCATGGGTCTATGATGCCGTCTCCACCGGTCACAAAGTCTCGAGAAGGTATTGGACTTCCGCGCGCGTATACCAGTTCCCGCGTTGCATGTGACTGTCCTCGCCGGATGCGTTATCTCAGAGAAAGAAAGAAGCGCCGGAGGAGATAGAAGGATAGCTGCTAATTAAAAGGAATCTCGAAGGCACTCGTGATATTCGCGAAGTAGAAGGCGGATACACGACGCGCCTGTGCGCGATTCTTCGTTTCCTTGCTCAAGATCTATTCTCCTAGTGCGTTGTATACAACTCAGCGCGATTCTAACGCACGCTGGGTCTTGCGAGCAACCACCTCGCTCCCTGCAAACCCGCTTCTAGAATTCTTTAAGTACGTGCCATCGTTGTTCTCGCTTGCACTTCAAACGATACACCGACTGTTTTCCTAGTACCCGTACCGAACTGTCAACACGATAAATGGTGTTGACTGCGTCGCTGCTTGACGCTACTGTTACTATTGTGGGTGATCCCATGGATTGCGTTAATTCGTGCTGATCGACAAATCGATCGTGACGGCGACAAAGAAGAAGTTCTAGCTGGAGCCATCCTCTGCATGCCACGTTGATTACTGGTCAGATATAGTCCAAGCAAATACATATTTCTCCTCTCTTTCTGATTTTTTTTTTTTTTTTTTTTTCGTTTTATCAAAATGTACTATTTTTAATTATTAATTAGATTGTATTAATGGAGAAAGGCAAGCGTAGAAAATGTTGCAATTTGGTTTTACCTGGCCGATGTCAACTTGACAAGTGAACTAACTCTATTATATCCTGTCAGTATTTTACATTGTGCTACATTCAATTTATGAAGACGGTATGTAATTGACAATATTTGATAACTAACCTGTTTGTTCATTCAATTAATCGATGTCAGCACAGGCACAACGAAGAATTAAAAACTATAAATCGTAATGCCTTTCCCTGCTTGCTAAATTCTTCAGTCGATCTGACATGTCTGCGTTTCCGTTTTGTACAGTTGCGCATGATCGGCGCATTGTGATAACGGCAACGACACCGGGTAACGTACCTCTATCTTAGCGGTATAGTATATGAGCGCACGCCCCATGCGCGAGAGCTGAACCAGCCGTCCCAACAACCGGAGGAGTTCTTGGACTCCGGTGGACGTCTCGCTACAGCGAAATGCGCTCTTTACTGGCCCTCGGGGATTACGAAGAGCCGCGAAGCAAAAGCCTCCGCAGCAGCAGCAGCGGCGGTGCTGTGGGCTCGGACCTCAACGTTCACGGGGTCGCAGGTCAGCCGCGTATCGTAAACGCGCACTCTGCACTCTCGTATGCCGGGGTTGCGTGTATATATGTATACGCACCTCTCGCTTCGCAGCTTCACTCATATATGTGAGGCTCCGTGCACTTTCACGTGAAAATCGTAGAAATCTCTACTGCGCAGTCTTGGCCGTTGAACGCCGCGTTCGAAATGTCCCGGTACAAGAAACCCAGGGTTCAACTCGGTGCGCCAAGCGCGGCTCTACCGTGGATTTCCCTATACTTGCATATTGGAACGTGAGGTATATTATGGTATACACGAAGTTGGGAAGATAGGTGTAGCTGGAAACACAGTCAAAGATTGTCGAAGGGTTATCTGTGGAACTCGGAGATTTCCGGGTTGCACAGATGCCTCGCGTCGTCGATGAAATCGACTTTACCAAGAAGAACAAAACGTTTTTTTTTGTGTTAACCAGAAATTGATACATTATTTTGTGACATCTCTCGATGTGACGCCTGTTTGCAGTGTTTTCCTCCAATCTGGCACTCTGATAAAAGTGCAGCACTATGTTGTATCCGGTATTTTTTTAAAAAGCTATCGTGCTTTTTCGTCGGACTTAAATGTTATTATCATATAACCATGCGAGGTCCGAAACTCTCAATTAGTCTAATTGTAGCCGTAAAAGAGCCGATCAGTCTTCGTTAAAAAGTAATTTCATCTTAATCTGTAAAAACTGATGAATTTGTCTGAAACGTCGACTGGATCTGTCTATCGTCCGCGTTCCTACGTCGCGGTCGTACACTCAACGGACCTACGTGAAGGAGCACTCTGTCCGCGATTCCTCTCTTTTCCCTTCGGATTCTCAGGAGGACGTCGAAGAATCGACGGACGAAGAGGCGTCTGTCGTCGTGGCGTCCGCGGATTTACATTTATTTTGCACACACCGAGCGAGCCACGAAGCGAGAGCGGGTGATCGAATAAGGTTGAATCTTAGTGCGAGGTGTGGCAGAGCGCGCAAGACAGACACGCTGGGTATTCCACCTTCTCGATCTCGCGTCGCGTCCCTCGTCTCGATCTCGTCTTCGGGACAATGGAGAGGTGAGTCTTAGCTTCGCGGGCGGTGGATACAGGGAAGGCCATCGGCGAGGCTGCCAGCGAGCTTGGGTACCGCCGGGAAAAATCAAGAAGCATGCCCGCTCCGTTTCGATTGTGCATCTCACACTGGGATTATATTGTGCGGATCGTTCCTTAACCTGGCTTTTGACGTTGTATGTGTGGTGGTATCCGAGAGAGGAGGCGTGTATCCGCGACGATTCACACGCGACCCACGGTTCTCTCTCACGTATTTTCCCTATAGCTCATCTCTATCTCTCGGCTCCCGAGGGATTCTTTCGATTCCTAATCGATTTCTATGGATACACGTGAGCCCACGTTCGTATTATTCTGCGCACGAACAGAATTCGAGAATTCACGCGGATGTAGAAGACGCCCTTCTATTATAGGGGTTTGAATATACGTAGGAATCATTTCTTGCAACGTTTATTCTGGGAAACCGTGATATCCTTGACAAATATTAAGTGGCAAGTATCTATCCGTGCTTCTACTTTCATAATTAAATTAATCATTCATAATTTACAATCAATTGAAATTACTTGGGGTAATGATGGGAACGTTAAAATAATTACATAAACCGTCGCTTGTACAAAGGTCTCATAGTTTTTTTATCGTCCCCAGGACTAAAACAAGTATTTGAATGAGCGATACAGTTTTCTGTATTCTGGCTGCACAGAATTGTAAATCTGCTGCGTAAATAGCGAGATCATTTTGGGAATCATTCAATCATAATTGCGCATCGACACATTAAAAAAATTGTATTTGCGCATATAACCCACTAAAAAAAAGTACCTAGCCTGACGTACGTCCAGGCGTTCCTAAGGCCGTTAATACGAGGAAGCGGAAGGTAACGCGCATAAAATGCGTCGTTTTCTGTCTTTTTTCTATGTTCAATGCATTCGCGAAACGTGTCGAGTCAGTGGTGCAGGTCTTCGGTGGATGGTAACATCTGCAGTGCCGGAACTTCGCCGCGATCCGCCTTACACTCGACGCTTCCAGACTCGACACGACCAACTGCACTTCACTCGTTCTCGTACTGGTTTTATTGGACTTTATATCGCAAACAATGGTGGGACACACGCGCCACGCTGAATTTATCTTCGAACTGGCATCATCACTTGCTTAGCCCGAGCTCTTTGTAAATTTCGATTGCAAATACAATTTTTTTATGGTTTTTGATTTTGAAAGTGAAATTTCAAAATAATGAATAATAATACTGATATCGACATTGAGTAATTCCTTTGTTACATTTTTATTAATGGTTCGAAGGCATTCGCAATATAGTGTTATGAGTCGGCTATAACATTTCCGTGACGACCGTGATTTCAAATTTTATCGGAAAATAGATTTTGGCCAGTGTGTCTATATGTGGAGTTAAAATCAGAGTATGCACATGATAATTTCACACTTGGTTCATCCTCGAAAGGTTGGACTACAGTAAAAGCAAGGCAGACGTGATTTATCATCCCGTGGTTTCTCTCCTGGTTTCGTGTCGGATGATGCACATCTCAAGCGAGCCATGCGCCAGCGTGCCCCCTGCCTCGTAAACACACGTTGCATCAGGGTAAGGTTCGCTGAGATATGCTATAACGCGCCGGCCCAACAGCTGGTAAACTACGCGAAGACATCAGCTAGCGTGAACGTACAGCTACCCTCGACATCACTAGACGTTGTCACTCATCACAAGTACGCCTGTCGTCTTTATCAGGCGGACATTGACAACCGTCATTAGGCTCTTCATAGACAAAACAATCGTTGGTCCATGCGTATATCGACGTGTCGTCTACATGAGTTCTGTTTTTTCACGCGTCATACAAGCACAGACATGCCTCATTTTTCAATTAATACCCGAAAACGAAAAAGTACGAAAACCCTTGACTGAGAGGATACTGTGGAGAAACACTTACGTAACTCATGACGCGAACGATTGTGAGACGTGATTTCTCAAATCGCGTTCGAGAGGGGTTGCTCAGGCTCCGGATCTGCCGTCGACGCGTCCGGCTGTCAATCATCTAATTTGGAATCTGGCGGTCTCTTGTCAGATCCACTGGCGTAATTGCAGGTTCTCCCGTCCACGAACAACGATGTTGATTTGACTTCTTGATCGAAGGTGCTGGCGAATAAGTAGAAAGAAGTGACACGCCGAGAAAACGTTCGTTATGACCCCTCTAACATGACTAGGGTGTGCCTTGCTATGGTACTTGAGCCGACATACCTACTACTCGAGGGTCAATGTGTCCGTTATATCGTAATAAAAAAGGATCTTAGCCGATATGATGACTATGATTAATCTGAAATTGCAGAAAACTGTTAATAGTTTTTTTCTTTTTTAATTTTTATTTTTTCACAAAGTTTCCTTTATGAGAAAGCCGAAATTAATAAATATGGTTCTTCATAGAGGAGGCTTTGGAAAAATATCAATTAATGAGAAAGTAATGTGCAAGGTTCTACTTTGCAAATTTTTTTATCCTTCTCTGGTCGTTATTCACGCGAAATTGCAACCCGTAATTACCTCCTCGAAGCGTTTCATTTAGCACCCTATAATTAATATGATTGCCCATTAGTATTGTACGCTGTGTATACCCACACATGTGCTCAAACGCGACACATTATTTCCACAATGCGGATGGAAGGCGCCTCCTTCCAGACAGCGGGAAGAATCTTAACGATCTTCAAATCTTCGAATTACCGCTATAGAATTTTTTGCCCCTATGCTTTTACACGGAGAAATGAAAGACTCTTATTTGGGCTGCATAGGTATCCGGCTGGCTAAAAGAACGCAGATAACCATTTATTAGGATCAGCGGGATTTTCGAGAACGTATAAAGAAAGAAAGGGAGATGACGAGTCATGTGTCTACATTGACGAATGATTTCCAACAGGTCCGAAAAAGCCTCGCCTTCGGCGATAATTAAACGTGAATTTAGGAAAAAACGTTTCTTAGTAGTCTAAACCGTTCTGCGATCATGCCACAGTCCATTTTCATTCCGCAGTGGCCATTTACAAAAAGCGTCTACAAATGTACATCAAAAACCTTTCGAATCATACAATTTCGACTGAAAATTATACAATGGTGCACTAGTTAATCGTTTCTAGACAATATATATAAAACATGATCCGTCCTTTTTTTTACCTTCCGCTGATGTAATATTTTTGTCATTCACGCGTTACAGAGCATTTTATTCTTACCAGGCTAATCTCACGCGCTTGCGCGCGTGCCCGAGATATCTTTGCGCTGCTGCGCTCTTATAAACCTTTAAAAGGGTAAATCGCAACTAAAAACCCTTGTTTAGTTGATTTAAAAAAAAAAATGTTGTCGAACAGTTTGTCAGAAATTGTTGATCTGGCCGCCGGGCCGAAAACCGCCCAAATCGGGGTCACGAAATTTATTTTTTCAAAATATCGACTTTTAACCTATACCATCGTTCTCAAGTCGCATATTCTACCCCTGAAAACACTGGTTACAACCCTTTTTTCGTTGATTTTGAAAAAAAAAAATTTTTGGCCGAACAGTTTGTCAGAAATCGTAGATCTGGCCGCTGGGCCGAAAACCGCCCAAATCAGAGTCACGAAATTTATTTTTTCAAAATATCGACTTTTAACTTATACCATCGTTCTCAAGTCGCATATTCTACCCCTGAAAACACTGGTTACAACCCTTTTTTCGTTGATTTTGAAAAAAAAATTTTTTGGCCGAACAGTTTGTCAGAAATCGTAGATCTGGCCGCTGGGCCGAAAACCGCCCAAATCAGAGTCACGAAATTTATTTTTTCAAAATATCGACTTTTAACCTATACCGTCGTTCTCAAGTCGCATATTCTACCCCTGAAAACACTGGTTACAACCCTTTTTTCGTTGATTTTGAAAAAAAAATTTGTTGGCCGAACAGTTTGTCAGAAATCGTAGATCTGGCCGCCGGGCCGAAAACCGCCCAAATCGGGGTCACGAAATTTATTTTTTCAAAATATCGACTTTTAACCTATACCATCGTTCTCAAGTCGCATATTCTACCCCTGAAAACACTGGTTACAACCCTTTTTTCGTTGATTTTGAAAAAAAAATTTTTTGGCCGAACAGTTTGTCAGAAATCGTAGATCTGGCCGCCGGGCCGAAAACCGCCCAAATCGGGGTCACCGTAGGTTAAACAGTGCTGCAGCGCTCATCACGACAAACTGTCAAATCTCGCGCTGTTAAACAAAAACTGTCGGTCGTCACGGCCCTCGACCAATCGGAGGCCGAGTTATATCGACAACAATGGTCACGTTGGCGCGAATTACGCACTTTTTAGTAGTAGATACCGACCACATTCTGTATGCAATTTTGGATCAACATTTCGTTATAAGGAGTATGAAAAACTTATTTATGTCTGCACATGCTAAACTGTATTAATAACAGGCAACAAAAAACTCGTGTGCTACAATACTAAAATAAAAAAGGATGTTAATTAAAAAATGGAAGCCGTTGTGCACGGTAGCAGAGATGGTGATGAGCGATCCCGCCAGTCATTGATAGCTGTATTTCCGAGTACGCTCGTGGCTACAAATACAGAAGGACCGGTATGCTTATGCATCCCATCAAAAATTCAGCTTAATCTACATACATATTCAATACAACACAGTGGCTGACGCAAGAGATTTTAAAAGTTCCCTTTTACCGTGCACACGAGGCGAGAAAGCTGACGAGAGAAAGTGCTTAGGGCACATGCAGTTCCCTAACACTGAATATCGAAGAGGGCCCTTTTCATTCCTCAGCTATTGGCGGGTCGACCTCTAATTACCTGCCAGGCCGACAGAGTCCATCAGAACGACGCCGGTGTCTCTCACTTCGATCCGTGTACATACATACATGTTTTTGACTTCTCGATAACCGATTCTCGCCACTTTTAAGTTCGACGCTTCCTCAGTCATTTACTTTTGGTCTGCCGAAATAGTCTTCTGATGATTTAACACCTTCAACGCATATTCATAATGACGTTTGTCGCTTAGCGCAAAGAAACTATCTGAAAACTATTGAAAAACATGACAGACTAAATCCAAATTCATTACTGGAATATAATCAAGTAATAAATGAGTCCGGTGTTTTCATAATATAACAATATTTTTTTTTATTAGGCGACGCTTTGCAGGAAATGTCATATCTTCCGTTCAATATTTCCTTAAACTTTCCCACCCTGGACAAAGCGTCCAATTTACGAGTTTTAATAAGTATTACCGATGGTAATTCAGACTTTTTCTCCTTCACGCTTGCTCATTGGAGTTCAGTGTCGTTAATTAAAGGGTAACTCGACCTGATTACGTTCGAAAAAATCAGGTTCGTTGATTACACCCTCCAATCACAAAATGCATACGATGCTCATTTCCTTGGTTGCTCACACCGCTCACTTCTTCTCCGTTTTATATCCGATACTTGTGTAATTGTAACCGGTGTCTCGAGGCGTCGCAGGTGCTCCCGCGTAGCACGGTTCATACACGTGGGTATCAAGGATATCGGCGTCAAGCCCTCGACCGGTCACTGGAGTTCACGGCTCTCCTGCTCGGGTCCCTCCAAAGCCGAAGTGAAGCTAAGCAAGCACAACGGAATCGAGAAGCCTCCGAGAGGAGAAACCTACTCGGAGTCGCGCCGAGTCGTAAGGTAGCGATAACGAGCCGATGCTTCTTCTTCGTTCTTGTCGGTTATCCACGCACGCTCCCCGCAACCGCAGTGCAGCAGAAGCGGAAAGTAGAAGCGGCGGCGAGTCGTCTCAAATGTCATTTCCACTTTGCACGCGGCACAAGCTCATTGTCCGTTCAGTTATCGCCGTTGCTCCTTTACCAATCACTTGCTCTTTCTCTCTTTCCGTCTCTCTCGATCCTCCCAACAGAACACAAGTTCCAGCCGAAGCCGAAGGAGCCGCCTTAACGGGATCCTCTGAAGGGACACCGACGCTGAAAAAGCCTTCGGCGCAAACTTGCCGCGCGCGCGCGCGATCGTCTTCCCAAGCGGCAGTTCTCTTCTCTCCATCCGATATATACGTACTTATGTATCTTCCGCAGCGCCGCAGACATATCGAGTCTCTGCTATTCAGTGGCTTACCGTTGTTGTTGCTGCCGCTGCTGCATATCTATATGCAGCCATTAGTTCCTGAGCCACGTTTTCGTTCTTGAGAAAAAGAATCGACATCAATGCGAAATCTCCCGATCTCTCCGGGTATTAGACATCGTGCAGACACATCCCTTTCTGCGTTTATCTTTCTTCGCTTCTTCATTTTTTGTGAATCTAAATACTTTTTTTTTTAATTTTTTTTCTTGTCATTACCTTCTCTTATATCAAACAGGTTTTACCCGTAGATTCGACTGTGTGTTTGCATGTATGGGTCGCCTGTGTTTGGTGTATTACGTTGTGGAAGTCACGCGTAACTTCCTGCAACGCTACGGGCGCGAGGTTACGGTAAATTTGAATGAATCCTCAACGACAGCGGCGCCGAGAACCCGGAACTCCTAACTTCGGTACTCGTGGATAAGGAAAATCGTGCGAGGGATCTTCTCCCTGTGTTCACGATTAGGTGAGAGGATTCTTGGTTCGCGCACCGATGACTGTGAGAATATTGGACTACTGACTTAGGATAGCACTCGTATTTGACAACTTGACAATTGGCTATGTCAATGACTGAATAAATTTCACCATGCCATAATTATTTGTAAGAATTGTATTCTGCTTGACTTTACAACCACCAAAAAGCTACATATACGTCCTCGATGAATTACAAACCGTTCAATCATCGCGAAGTTATGATTTTTATAGCGTCCAAGAATTAAAAAAAGAGTCAATCAAAAGAGTATAATGAGTCAATTATTTTTAAATTGTTATTCTTGTATATATGTATAGCAACGATTATCAAGAATTAATGATGCAATCGTACCAACTACCTGATCTCATTTGGGACATTTTTTGCCGCGAGTTATAAATATCTCCGAACTCTCGCGTTGCATTTTATCATAGCTTTTAGCAGCCAGCTGCTCTCATCCTTAATAACTGATCATTATTGTTTGTTGATTTCGATGGACCTCATCGAGGAACGCGTGAGACACAAAAAATAATTTCTGCCCATTAAATATTACAACCAGTGGTGTGCGTGTAGACATGTATGCGTATTGTAAAAAAGTTTAATTAGGTCGAATAATATCCTCTTCCCATCACGTCTCAGGGGCAGGTGTTCTGAACCTGATTTCGTGCAATTAGTGATACACCAATCGCAGTATAGTGTCTCGTAATTATATTATCAGAAAAATCAAGTAGATTGAGAGGTTTCACGCAGAGCCTTTCTTTCGTTTTTTTTTTCTTTTGTAGCATTCCAGAAATTCGTCTCCTACGAATCCGACAAATGATATTGTTTGACGATTCCATTATATTTCGCAGACTGTGTATATTCGAAAGACATAAGAGTACGTGGTTGACGCCGCCCGTAATGTAAGAGCCCTGCCGCTTGCACAAAGAACAGCGATTATATCTGTGCTGACCGCACATAATTAGATCGAAGGACGTGTTAATAGAGTTGTAACGCGAGAGAAGAGGCGAAGACTCGCTCGTTTGCCCGTTCCTCGCTCGCTTCCGTAGTCGGTAGCGCACTGCACAACACCACTGAACGCTTCGGGCACAACCCATATAATTAGAGCCTTCCGCATGTTTCCTACATACGTATTTACACTGTCTTTTTTTGTCTGGTGGTAAGCATCCTACGCGTCTCTTGCTTTCTTATTGCTCTTTAGAAGGATATATAACCTGGCCTGGTCTGTAAGAAATTGAAAAATTGTCGACGGCGGTTTTAAGAAATTCAAAATTTGGGTAATAATAAAAATACAATTATTTCTTTATCCGAAAAAAAATATCTTTAAGCCACTTCGCGCACTGGTAGCATACAATTTTTTTGGAACTGGTGCGAGAAACTACTTTTTCAATATTTTTATACAGCATCTCAAACCGAAACAAGTGAAGATCACAAACCTGTCGATAAGCCGTGGAATGCCCACGTATAATTTTTTATTTATAAAAACTGTAGTCGTGAAAGAACTTGGGATCCATGTAAATCAGTAATCTGCCTTAGGCGTGATCTTCTCGCCAGAGGTGCGCCACTCGAGATGCACAGCTGGCGTACACATATGCGAATACGAGAGACAGACATAATACGGCATTCGATTACTCGTGGAATAGAGGTTCGTCGCTTCCTCATCTGGAATATACTTAATACATCGCGCTGGCACCATCGGCAGAAGCAAAAGCGCAGCATCAGAGAGAGGGTTCGGTGAAAATTTTTGTATTCACGATAGATTTCCAGCGTCTCTCAGTGGATTTGATTTATCGACGCAATCGAAGCGATGGAGCAAGCAGCTTGTGCCTGGCGGTTCGAGCGAGGCGGTACCCGATCGTCGCGAATGAATATTGTAATTTCTCCGTCTCTCTCTTTCTCCCTTATCCACGTCTCGTAATGTATTGCTACTTATGAATACTCTTTGCTACGTGCTGTATATTCCATTGCTCGGACGTATAGTCGCTTCAAGTATGTAATATACAGCGCGTATGCATCGATACGTACCGTTCGGCGCAACCAACTCGTTCTAGCGTTGACTATACCGATACCTGATATATTATGATGTATGTTGTATTTCCTATAATACACTCGAAATGAAAAGAAAGAAAGCTGGTAGTCTACGGCGATGGTAGACACAGGTGAATTCCGGTTTGTCTTACTTGATTGCGCTATAAATAATTTTTAACTTGTTATTACAATATTACCGCGAGAGAAGTTGTACCGTCCGGAACTTTAAGAGCTGTGTGCGAGCCTCGACACGTGCAATTAAGATCTGGTAATATGCTTCCGGGTTTGCTGTACGGCGCCAAAACCCGTTAAAATCAAAAACCAATCGGTCTGTACCGTTAATGAACTAATAATTAGTCGTCGGTGCTGCTGGCGAAAGGCTGAGGTACGTGTTACTGACACGAGTTCATAACCAAGTGCTTCGAACGCCCGCGAGAATTGCTCGCACTGTAGGTACTACAGCTCTCGCGAACGCATTTGATAAATGAATCTTTGCCGAATAAGTCGGTGGACCGGTACGAGCCCGGAAGCCTTCGTAAAATACGCTGCTCGTGGCCTGGTCATTTTTGCATGTACTCGAATGCTACATGTTGTGATCGCTCGGAGAAATGGACCAACGAATAAGGGTGGAAAGGAAGATAAAAAAAATGACCATACATCTTCATATAAAGATACCGCACACGAGAAAGCTACTGTTTATTATCGTGCAACAATGAGACACCATTAATATATACTTCGTTGGAGTAATAGTCCAAGTAAATTTCGTCGACAAACGCGCAATGTAAAATGTTTGAATGCAATTTTTTTTATTACATCCCTATTGAGAGAAAACCAAATAAATTGAATCGTGCTACTCTTAGTTCAGATATCAACAGCATGCATGGTCAATTTAAAGAAAACAAAAAAGGCTGTATGAAAATTGACGGCATATTGCATTACAATTATCGATTGCAACGAAAAATAATTCAACATTTTAGAAAGTATGATGTAATAATATTATAGACTTTTACCTACTCGTTGATATCTCAAATAAAACGCGTGAAAACTTTATTTTTCCAAAAAGTAAAAAAATTTTTGCACATAGACCTCCATCTGGTTGTTTTTATCTTACAACTTATAATTATCATTAATATAGCAGCTTCGAATTTTCGGTAAGCCTGAAATTTGTATTATTCTAATTAAGGTTTAATTACGTACTTCTTAAGCAAGTCACGCGAGTCACCTCTACTTCATCTTCGCTGTATTCAGAGCTCGTCTAGTGGGTACCTGAAGCACGGCCAAAGTACCTACCTACTGGAGTTTGTACGTGTAGCAAAATAGGCGCTCAAGAGCCTCCTTCCTTCACGCGCGAAGCTTTGATCTCCACGGCGGAGCAGCTCTCTTTATTCGCAAAGGGTTGGGCCCCTCTTCGCTCGGGAACTCATATTCTTCGCAGGCATCCATATAGTATACAGAGGATAGTAGCTAGCGCAGAGACTACGCCAGCGGACTTTACAAAGGGGATGACTTTGCGGTAGAGTACGCCCTCTCGGCCTCGCTTATTCATATTTTCATAGCGACGTGTCGGCTGCCGCCGAGCGTGGGTGAACAGAACTCGAGCAAGGAAAAGTACTCCGTGTCTTCTCCTGTTTCACATCGTCTTTTTTTCACGTTCTTTGATTCTTCTTGCCTCCTCGCCGTGGCGCTCGCGCTTCCTACTCGTTCGATCAATGACAAGTACGACCGAGTTTTCCAAGATGATGTCTCTCATCAGTGGGCTTCACTGTGCCGTGGAGCCTCAACGAGACGCTTTCATGCTCCCGACGCCCGAGCCTCTTTTATACCCCTTTATTGAGCCATTAGTCACAAGGACTATTCATTTTACAGTTTTTTTACATTCCCGCCTCATTGTTCCATACTATTCCATACTATTAATTGCTATTTGCTACCCGAGCCTCGCCTTTCACTCTCCAGACATTCGTCTCTCAAATGTGCATCTGCCAAGAGTTTTAACTGCTGATGTATTCACACCCCGCATAATACGTTCCTTTGGGAGTGTCCTCAAGTATGAGTACATTGCGATGGCCTCTCTTATTCTCGCTTGTACATAACTCGGCTTATTTCTTACATCGTCAATCACATATTTTCAGACTTTGTCATAACTCCGTAATCCCGCTGATGATTCTTTCTTTGAGTGGGGCTGTCCACGAAATCGGGGAGATTGGCGAGATGCGAGAAGACACCTATGCTCTTGAAAGTCGTAGAAGACGAGCAAGGAAAAGAGAGCCGAAGGAGGAGCAGGACACCAGGGAGTGTTCGGCGCATGATGAGTCCGTTGCAGTTTAATTCGCCGCGGCCGTTGGTCGATGCATCGCACGATGCGCGAGTAGGAATGTGCAGCCAAGCCCTATCCACTCCGTCTTCAACAGGAATATCGAGATTGGAGCGCGATGACGTCACGGGGCGTGTCCCATCGTCACTGGAACGCTTAAGGGAATCTTCTCATCTCTGTATGTCTCTTTCGCTGCCTTATATCTCACCGATAGCCATATTTGATGATATTTTAGCAACGGCGTTTTGGTTGTATATTTTTGTTAAATCCAAATTTATTTCCATCTACATTTGCGCGAATGCGTTGAAAAGAACCTTAAATAAAAATAAAAATTAGGCTACGCATTAATTTCTTTTTATTCTTCTTAAAATACGTATTGTGTGATGTCACCAATTGTTGCAATTAGGACAGGGAAATATTTCAGTTTTTTGTGATATGCATATCATTTGCGGTGCGTGTTTGTTAAGATTTTCTTAAAAATGCCTATTTTACAAAAACGTCGAAGTCTAAGCGGTATCACTCGTTTCATAATTAAATATGCATAATCCAACGTTGGATTGCCGGTGTCACTGTGGAACTATGGGACAGTCGCTTTTAGTAATGGATTATAATTATAAACATGATAAAATGGTGAGTTCCAGTGTGTGTGTTGAACTTGGCCGCATCAATCTGGGATAAAGCATGCCGGGGTATACAGTGAAGAGCAAGATGATTGGTTGCTGCGGAATATCTACACGCTTTCGGTCTTCCCGCACGCTCGCTGATGCCTCTATTTATGTGTCAGGTAAAGGCGGTGGCAGAAACGTTGAAACCGGATTAAATGTACCGGTGAACAGTCTCTTTGGGCCATAGTCTCGCAACGTATAATGTCGCCGCCGGGGTCTTAGCATTCCTTCGTTTCCCAAAATATGCGTTCACCAGCTTGGTTGTCATTACCATAAAACGCCGATCAATCCCGGCGCGAGGTACCGGCGTACCATACAACGACGACGCAGTGGTCGTATGACCATCACTACCATTCTCTCTGTACTCTTATGATTCGGAGCTCTTTGCCACGGAATTCCAAAGTCCGTTACACTTCAATGCAGGTGAAGCTTGCACTAACGTATTAGCAACGATACACTGGAAGCTCTCACATGTTACCTTCAGCTAGTTTACGTGGGCACGTGGTGGGGACAATTGGAGTGTTCTCATTGGAGCAGGCGTGCTGCTTCGTGAACGTGATTGGTCCTTCACTTAGGTTACTGGGTCCGCATTAAGTAACATGTGAGAGCGTCCACTGTAATGAAAATCGATAACTTAAACTGGGGTAGGTCAAAGCAAAGAAAGTCTGCTTACGAACTTTTAGTGCTTGTATTTTTATCACTTTATACAAATTCCGCCCAAACGAGACAATTCGAAATAATGAGCATAGTACGTTCACAAAAATATCAGGTAGTTCAGTATCCGCTTGTGTCGAATCTCTACCACCTGTACAAAGTGCGTACAGTATAATTCCATAGTATAATAGCTCCTTTTTCTTCTGACGTGCCCATCCGAATGGCTGGGAGTTCGGACTAACGAGAGTAACGAGTGAGCATGGAAGGAGAATCTCCGCCACATAAAGACGTCCCTGATGGGCGTAATAAACATCTCGTTCTCCCGGGAGTTGAGCCGTTTATTTCTCTCACTCGGCGCGATCATCTCGCGGGAGTGTACGAGACCGTGCAAGTGGAGTTTTGCTACCGGTATAACGAAGTGAACGTGCGAACGCGCCGAGCTCAACATCGACCCGCTCATCCTTTTCGACGTGAGATATTAAGGTGGCTCGCAGAGTGGTCAGTGCGGTGCGACGACGATATCTCGCCATCCGGTGAATCCGCTCGAGCGACAGGACCAGGTGTATAAAGCTCGGCAACGAAATGGAGTCATGTGTCTTGGCGGGAAACCTCCAAACCTGCTCTTGCTTGTCCAGTCCCTGGAGAATGAAGGCAAGTTTTGTGCGAAAAGAGAACGATCTTATTTGATTTCTCTCGAGTTGTGGACGACAGGGAGTTCCCGAGTGAAGAACCCGGTCCAGAGTGCCGCATCCGGCAGGTCGGTGTCGGTGTTCGTGGAAAAAAGTTAAACCGATATTCCCGAAGGGTTCGGCACAACGAGTTAACCGTGAAAAAGTTGAGAGGTACCGCGGTGGTCCTTCGTGCACAAGTGAACGGCAGTAAGAGAATAATAACCAAGACACTGTGCGCGTCCTTTGAATTTCAAATACAAATTTGTAAGCCGTATGGTGGATGTTTTTGTCATCAAACTGAAGGCGTTCCCGTTCTCAATTTTCTTTCTAATTTTTTTTTCCTCGTAGCAAAAAAAATAAACGCACCAATTCGATGCCAGCGAAAGGTGCGAGAAGAAGATGGAAACTGTCCGATACATAAGATTCTCGAAATAATAATGTTATTAAAAGTCGTGTGGCAGGATAACTGCGCCGTGTATTATATGTGTAATAATCTTACGGGGGTATGGAGTACGATATGGCCTTTCCCCGTGAGTTCAAGCCAGCGTGTACAGAGCGCAGAGACGTGCTTAGAATTATCGACGGGGATCGAGCACGCTCGGGGCAATTACGCGTTATTACGTAGATAGGCTCATTAGCTATTATGCACGGTTCTTCTTTTCCTTCTTCTTCATCTTCTTGTTCTTCGTCTTCACGTCATGCTTTATACCTTGGGATGAACCGACTTCTTGCCTCTTCCATTGGTTCTCCTGCGGATTATGCACGTTCTGGATTCTATACAATATATGTACACAGTACAGCTGAGAATCTTCGCGGGATTAATGCCGACGCCGATGTAGATTCTATGGGAATGGAAAATGAGGTGTTTATAGTGCAATTTTTCGATAGCATCTGTGTGGAATTAATCTATTTTTCATTGAGTGTCATCCGGCAGACATGCTCTCAATGGACTTCGTATTACACCGTAGCCATGTATACAATAACCTATCTCTGTAGAAAGTAGTGGTAAGAATTATAATTCTTACCATTGCTTTGTATAGTTTCTTTCACTAACTTAATTTGGCAATAACTAGTTTCAGCTAAACACGTTGCATAAATATTGTACAAAGACATGATCCACTTCTAGCAAATAAAAACATTGTAGAATTTACAGCGCTCCAAGTATAGTACAACGGCATTTAATTGAATTTTCTTTTTAATTACATAGGCGGCGGGACCACCGGTACAGCTTGAACCCGTGGACCTGTCGGTGAAGACTCCGGTTGTGCTGCAGGTGCCTCGTTACAGTCCGGCAGCGGCGTTAATTACCGCCGCTAGGAGGATTCCCTCGCCATCGACGGCGCCCACGCCACCCCCGCTCTGCGCATCTACCGGTGAGTTTACATATGAAAATTTAATTCCTCACCCAACAATAAGGACACCAAGGCGGAGCCTCCTCGATTCGCGACTTCGCTTTGGAAAATAAAGGTCAAAGGTCCTTATAGCGTGCATGCAAGATCGTGTCGTGATATTCGCATAGGATCGTAAACGCTAGCATCTTTTTTCGATGTACACAGGTGATAAGCCCAGCATTCGGAATTCCGGTGCCGGAATTCCGCGTTCTTCACGACGAGGCATAGCAACTTTATGCCTCGCATATACTATACCTTCACAGTCGTGCCTTATCTATACCCTTGGGAAAAAGAAAAGAAACAACATTATTGGAAAGTCTCGTAAAGAAAATCCAATTAATATGAAATTTTCATCAGTTTAAATTGCGCCGAAACGCGATAATTGAAACGGCATCCCTAGAGGACGGCTGCACAGTTCTCGGGTGTTACGTCCGACATTGAGTTCCGCGTGCGTGGCTCCGATAATCAAACGAGTGCGCGCGCACTTCGCCTATTACAACGGTGCGTCGCGCAATTCTTCACGCTGCCGTAGAGAATGTGCCACGGTAGTAGCCAAGCGTGTAATCTCTCGCACTCTCGGTATGTTTGCCGTTTCGCGCGTGCTGGCTTGTAATTTTCACACCGGAGTCCAACCGAGCCTTTCTTTCTGCTGACCGCCTGCGAGCAGGACTCTTCCGTTAGCTGATTTACTGGTTAGAATTGACCGTTGTTGGATACGAAAAAAAAATCTTGATTCTATGTGGCTAACATCTGCGCTTTATTTACTGCAAATGGAGCGATTCGAATCTTACGTTTAGATGTTCAGAGATATATTTTGCAGGTGCGATCAGAGTTGGATAAGCAAAATTAATTGTAACTATTCTTGTTACCAGCCTATTTTTTAAAGTGAGAGGAGTGTTAAATATTAAGGTGTAACAATGTACTTCTAATTAAGCTTTGCCAAAACATAGTTTTTTCCACGAAGAATAATTACTATAATCGTGGAAATTATCATCTAATCCTTGTTAGCCGTTAAAGAACCTCTTCGTAATTTATTGAAAGACGATCTTATACTTTCGTAAACCTAATAAAATGTTATGAATCTCACATCGAGCCGACAAGTATAGATGCATACGGGATACCTGCATTATTACCCACTATCGAAAAAGCTTTAAAGTGAGAGCGTCCATCATCTTTTCACGTCGTTTCTCACGACTTAAGCAGAGAGGCAAAGAAAAAAAAGGAAAAACATTATCGGCACGTTCAAACGACACGCGATGTCAAGCTTATGACGTCAGCCGGCGGACGAATGAATATTTGGCCGTTTTTGGGGATAGCGAAAGAACGAGACACTTATATTTACGAGAGTACCCCAGACACAGTGAACTTGTAACTTTCACTCGTTTAAGCGGAGGGCGAGTGCGCAAGGTAATTTTCTCGGGTAAAGTATAGCGTGTGTTGCGTATAAGTAATGATCTCCGCTCATTGTTACCGGAGCGTGAGCACGCTTCTGTATTAAGAGCATAAGAAAATGTTCATCCGAAATTGCACATGAAAAAAACCAAGCCAATATTGAATAACCTAAATATAACGCTTTGGTTGAAGCAAATCAGCTGATTGCATTGACATGTTTAACTGATTTGTTCGAATAGAAGCACTTTTAGTTCATTCAACTGATTTTTTGTTCTTAGTGTGTCGGATAACTACAAACTACATGTGTAAACCGTTTTGTCCAAGTATATACCACCCGTTCCAGAATGAAGGAGACCAAGGTCGAGTGACCAGGCATAGAGTCTTGGTGATACGACCTCACAGATCGCTGTAATATTCTCAGTGGGGAAAACTGACTCGGACGATCCTAGGTCTTCTTCTCTCAACGGAGCGTGGCGTACTGAGACGTGACGGGACATAAAAGGACGATGTCGCGGCTCCTTCCCCGATCGTACCAACGACATTCTATTGTTTTCCAGCAAAAGCGATGATCCCCCCGCAAGATAGAAGGATATCAACGTAAAATCGAGCGTCGTATAATGCGCGTTCGGTAACTTGGTTGACAGCTGACGACGCTTTCAAGTCCCGACTGTAGGATAACGAATAGAAGTAGCCACGAGGTTTAAGCACGATGCCTATACGTCCATAAATCCATGCAGTGCGGTGATCGGAAAATTCCTACGGGTGCGTTGACTATGTGGACTTAAGGCTATAAATACAACGAGGGCGCTAACGAGGTGGGGGACCTGTGCAGTGTTACGCAATTGAAAATGAAACGCCTCGGGAGACGCGTGGCTTTGCTGCTGCTGGCTGAACGTTAGACGTTGGTCACTCTATGGCTACTGTGAACACGTTGTGCGGACAGCAGAGGCGGGAAACCGGCGCCATAAAGGGCGCCTTCTCTTGCTCAACTCTATGAACCGAGATACTGCACAGCCGTAGATACATATGCACGTGACGCGTAAGCGGACGAAAGTAAAAATTGTTGTCGGAAAAAAGAGTCTCCCATTGTCGCGCTGCGTAGATGAATCCGTTTTCTCGCCCCTCATCGCCACCGTGCCGATTATTTATCCGCACTGATGTCTACAGGGCGTGTCCATTCTGGCATTTTTCTTCTTATATGTCGTTAATTTTTTTCATCACTCTTACTGAGGGTGACGTGAATGAAAAGCTCACTGTATGGGTACAAAGCAACTGAATACGCGTGCACCGAGATGAGCCTCAGTCCTATGCGCGAATGAACGGCCAAGAATTCATCAACGCATCTGAGGACTCTCATAAAACGTTGTCGGAGATTTATCTAGTGATTTCAGGCGCGGCAAGACAAGATTCACAATGACTAAGGCGCTCTCGGCATCCTTCCCACGAGCCAATGGGAAATCCTCTCTTCTCTGTGACTGGACCCTTTTATCAAGCGCTCAATGCCAGTTTTTCAAGAGATGAGACGTGTATGCATCTAAGAGATTTGGCCGAAAGGAAGAGTTTACGATATTTCTAATTAATTCTCAATTCTCTCTGAGGCTACTAGCCTTTACACCGATGATTGTGAAATCGATAAATTGTGTTGATCTTAAAAAACTGATCTTAAAAATAATAATCAGTGAAAATAACTGCGTGCATGCACCACACTGAGATAAGTTGAAGCAACGGCAATAGGAAACACGGATTTTATTTTCCTGCCGAGTTTTATCATACGCAGAATAAAGATGACAAATGATCGAGAGTACATAACGTTGAGATATATACGTGAATTACGTTTCGTTTGTTGGGAGTCGGTGCGAGCGGTCGCTCCCAGAGTTTAATTGTCTTTGATTAATTACTACTTCACGTCGGGACCTCAGGCCCGCCGGAAGCAAGAAACACTACGCGTGCGCGAGTATACAGCAATCTGGATAATGCGTAACCGTATTAGCGCGCCAGCAGTACACCCGTATAACTCCAAGATACCTTTTTATTTGTGTAGCAAAAAATCATTTGAACGATATCCTGCTGATAATGGATTAAAAAGAAGAACTATGCGCAAGACGCAAGTCTTATGGCAAAAAATTGGAAATATGTTGAATCCAAGTGACTTAGATAATAGTTTTTATCGAAGGAGTGCATTTCCGTTTTAATTTCCCATTCGAAAGAATTCCCCAGTGCGCCACAGCTGAAACTATAATTCACATCGAGTGGAATTCAATCGTCACGATCGAATCGTCGAGAATACACAGCAAGGACTTCGCAGCTCTTAAAGCTCTTACGCCACCCGTGGCCGAACGCTTCGTCGTTGCTTCGGCGCACACTAGGAGCAAGAGTGCAGCGCACGCTTTGCCGATCGAGATAAATCGTATCGAACCGCAAACGGATTGCGAGGTGGAGCGCACGGAGAGCGTTGGTGCGGGCCGCGTTTGTGGTGGGGTGCAGTAGCCGCGGCGTAAGACGAGTAGCAATAGGCAATGTGGTCATATCGCGCGAGCTACTCCCCGAGCATACCATGATAGGATCTCTCGGATCCACTGTACGTGTAGTATTATTCGCTGTGTGTGGATACAGTAGCCTCGGTATCTATCACAGACCGCTTTTAAAGTACAGATTAGAACGACAACGAAGATACGAGTCAAATCGATTATGTCTCCACGGTACTTCTCACATTGGTAGGTTGTACGTTCGGGCATGAGGTCTCGAAGGATAAGAAAAAGACGAAAGAGGATCACAGGAGCTCCTCGATCCTCCGATTAGACGGTGCGATAAACAACCTTTAGCGGTGTCGTTGAAGACTCACATTTCTCTCACTTAATTAATTAGATAATTATGCAACGAGAATCAGACCTTTCATTTTTTCTTTAGGTATCTACAAGGAAACAATATAGCAGTGTATGTATTTGGCAGGAACATCCGCCCGGCGGGGGCGGGTGTAGCACGAGACTGATCACCCAATTTGTCAACCTTTCTTATTCAACCCACTGACTTCTTACTCCTCGGGCAGCATTGATCTTTCTTTATTATAGCATTGTGCGTCCAGCTTTTGCTGGCACAATACGGTGTGCCATATATCGTGGTAACGCAACATTCAATCCCGACGATTTCACACTTAATCGTTTTGCAGGCAGAACCGAGAACAAAATAACTTTAACAACTTTCAATTATTGAAATCACACGTTATCAATTGTTGATAGTTCATTATCCATGTAAACTGCTATGAAGCAGCACTAAGAAACCGCACGGGAGAATTTATCAAACAGACGGAAGAGAATAATCGTCCCCTTCTTCGCCCTCGCACACCAGCCGGTATGCATCGATGCTTTTTCATTCGCGAAGCTTGCAACACTAGCGAGAAAATCCTGGATGATCGATACCTACCGTCACGCACGCACGTTAACGGCAATTAAGCACGTATACTAATCGCTCGCGTTAAGAAGTATGTACGACTCGTCTAAGTGGGGTGCCCCACCGACGCGGCGAGGGCGTGAGAAGTGCCTTAACCCTGTGACCTTCGTGGCCCTCCGAGTATCTCGTGCCCCTCTCTACCTTTATACTATCGCTCTCGGTCTATCCTCTCTCTCTCCCAGCACAGTCCGGACTTCCCATCGGCGGTTGTCCGTTGGAGGGGGAGGCGGCCGGCCAGCAGCGTCTCGACTTTCTTCTGCGTCTCGCACTTCCTAGTACATACATCCACCGAACAACTCGTGCCTTGACTTATATTTAACTGCGATCGCGCGCGGCGAGGCTCACTTGTCCGATCAAATTTTGACAAGCTTGACGTTTCACTCAATAACGACATCGTGCGATGAGAATGCTCTCATCACGAGACACGTATATGTAACTGTAAATAACGAGAAGATACAGTGAGACGGTGTTGACGTGGGAACTAAATCCTCGGATTCGTGCATCTCCCTGGCCTTGCTTGGAAACAGTGCTGGAGACCAACGCGCGTCCGGAATAGGTAATCAAGTCGGAATGGAAGCACAGTGTCATTAATAAAACGAAAATTGCACAAGGTTAATGAATATATTGCAGATCCCATGCCGGCCATCGAATTCTTATCTTTTAGGGGCTCGTTACTTATATGAGGACTGGAGCTTCTAGAGCTAACCTTTTAGGATTGACTGTTTCACGGTCGCACTTCCTGGGTCGAACGCTTCTCTGCGATTCTCCATGCAGCCCAGGCGAATTGCAGGCAAGCAGGTTGGTGAGTAGGTGGAATTGCACCGAGATCCGAGTGGTAGACCGAGTTTCCCCCCGTACACTACATATACAACTATAATATATAGTGGCACGCTATGTAGCTAGAGTGCGGCGGCAGTCTCTGTGTTATTCTGCGTGTTCCAATGTAAGCGGTGTACCCCGACGTATCTAACGCATTCAGTCTGGCTCCGTCTTTCGTAGCTGTCCTTCTCCGTGCTTGCATAATATTAGACCTTATGCAACCTGCCCTTCCCACACTTATCACTGCCGCTTCTCTTACTCTTCTTATTCGCCTCCACCTCTCTTCCCATGCTCTTCTTCCTTCTTCGCTTGATCCTTGTCCTTTTTCTTCCGCCCTGAGAACAGTACCCGGCCCCGCAGGTGCCCTTGGCGTCGAGCCTCTGGGTGGGGTTGTGCTCCACCGGTGCTACCTTCCTCCGGTGCTGTCCCGTAACACGCCAGGCGCGTTGCGGACCCAGAGGCGCGTTCCGGAGTGTCGGGTGAGAGTGCTGGCAGGGCAACACTGAGCGCACTCGAGCTAGCCAATACTCGGCGGTACCCGGAGGGGAAGATTGCTGGGTTTGGAGGGATATTGCTGCTATGGAACCCGTGAGCGCGGTGGGGCTCGAGAGGGGAGCCAGGGAGACGCGAGGTAAGTCAGCGGGGGTCAGAACGGAGATGCTCCGCGGTCGTGTCGGGCGGGGCTGTCCGCTCACGACTTGAACTATCGCACGCCCCCACTAGCACACCACCACCACCACCGCCCGAGCTCCTTCATCCACCTTGGCTTAGCCGGCGCTCCACGGCCGACGGAGAAGCAAAGACGACTAGGGCCGTTTAGATAGTTAGAGGGACTTCTGCCAAAGACACGAAAGACGCGAGACGTTGCCAGCTTGAGCTCGTAACTATTTGGACTTGCGTATGAACAACAACGGATCTTTTCCATTAATCAAGCAAGTTGTTCAGTAAGAGTGTATAGAAAGACCGGTATCTTGCTAAATATAGAAATTACAGGGATGCCATGAAAATGGTGCACAGGTTTAAATCGGCCTAATTTTACTAATTCCACAGGATCTATCCTCCTGTACACAGTTTTGCACCTGTCTCTCACATAAGTTCACTCGGTACCACGGGCAGCACTCGATTTTGATTAATTTTTCAGCCTGCGTATAACGGTCACTTTATCACACTAGCATCACAAAGTGATAGTATCATATTACTAACCACAAAAACCATGGTTGTGTGTAGTTGCTACAGATGGTATCCCCGACCTTCAATGTTTACGGATCAACATGACGTGATCGTTGATGCGGTCTAGTGCGATAAATATGGATAGCTGATAAAGATTGCAGAAAATCCCATACGAACGGCGACGAATTTCCAGTAGATGATCATCACAGTGCCCGAGGGCAGGATTCGCTTTGTCGGGTTATAAGTACCAAATCGACGGCACGCATGATCTGCATGTCTTCCAGATTGACTATTACATCATCGAGATGTCTGTGTATCAACTTATGCTATCTTGAATCAACGTTGGAAGACGGATTTGGTGTATCCTGTAGGTTAAACGTACATTAAGAATCGATATCGATATCCATTTAGTATAATAAAGGAAAATAAGTGATGGGAAGGTATTATATCCATTGGCGGGTCGAGCATCGGGCGGTTTGATAGGTCGTCCGATTGATCTCAACATCAATCCCTTCCCATCAACGAATAGGTATAGGAAAGATATATAATGCCCAATACTATCAGACTTGCACACTGTGTTCAAGCGTAGGCTCGGGGATCGTGATGGGCCGATCTAGTGTGCCGGAGTTACACTCAACGGGCGAAATTACTCGGCACGGTGGGACGATCGACGCGATCAGTGCAGCGCCGGGGATGAGTTTCTCGTACTGTTGCGGCAGTCGCGGCACGGCCCTTGGCTATTAGAATCTCGGAACGAACGGGAGAAAGAAGAGGCGCAAGAAGCAAGACGAAGAACCAAACAAGCAACCGGGCAAGAAGAAGGCGAGGAAGAAGAAGTGGAATAAGGAGCGCGAGGAGTTGAGCGGGTTCCCGTGCCCCTGAGCGCTGGCGCTTGACCCAGTAGCAGTGGCGGTCTGCAGCTCGCAAGTGGATAACTGCCATGGGAGATCGCTCAAGTCCCGGCGAGTCGATGCCCGGCCTACCCAGCAGCACCGGCATGGAGAGCCTACAGCCGAGAGCCTCGCCGATCGTTGAGCTTAGCTCGACGATGCTCAGCAACACAGCCAAGAGAGTCCGGCGAGCTGGGGAATACTCGGACTACTCTCTTCCTTTCGCCTGCTTCCATGCTCTCGGTATCATTATCTGACTGGGCTCGTGTAGGAATGCCTTCCTCCACCCTCTCTGGATGCTCTGTCCGACTCCTCTCTTTCTCATTTCCCTTCTCTTCTTTTTCGTCTTGTCTCTGGACAGCTTTTGCTCCTGGCCGGATACGTAGGTGAACTATAATATATGTACAGGTTTATCGCGAAAAGTAAGCCGATCAGACGAAGCGCCTCCGGGCCCTCGAACGAGAATGCACCTGAGCCGGCGTTTCGGACACACCTGTGGGTGCATTTACTTTTTTCCTGATGTTTGCCCGTTTTGCCTTAAGCTCGGTACCAATAGAGTTTACTTAGCGTTCCCTATATAAAGCTAGACCTTGTTGGGCTATATTTAATTACGTTACAGCGTTTATTCTCGGATCATTTCCTCTCGCCCTTTAGAATATTTTTAGAAATTTTTAGAACCTTTAAAAACCTTCAGAAAATGTTTAGTACCTAGAATTGGAAGATGCATCGTCATTTATCGCTTTACATTTCATGCAGACTCGTGCATGCATCAAAACTCCGTGTAATCGATCAGTCAGCTCATAAACTTAACAGTGCGACGATATAAAACACCTCTGGGAATACTGTTGGGCACCATAGTCTATGTTCGTCAAACAGATGGATGGTTGAATGGACACTGCTGGCATGGTCCCTAGGTCCTTATAGTATAATACTCGTTTTCCCATTATCGACGAATGTTTCCGCAGAGGTGCAATGGCCGTTGCGGGTATAATGGCTGTTGTATTGTTGATGCGGTGAAGCGGTGCACAGGCCACAGTCATGACCGGAGGCTGACCCTCGCGGGTGCACGCCGCGAAGCGCATTGCTGGTTTGCATATTCGCGACTGCGTCCCGGTGGCGGATATACATCATGCATCCGCAGGTCGTGGTGCAAGTGCAACGATGCAACGACGACGACAACGAGGACGAGAGTACAGATAGAACCTTTCCTCCCGGGTTATTCGCAGGGCTCGCTCTCCGTTGTCTCTTGGTCTCCGCACCCGGAGGCTCACGATCCGACGATAGCTTAGCTGGCGAATTTGCATCCGTGGAATCCTCGCGTGGGCCGTCCCATACACGTTGCCCGGCTTCCCAACGACGACGACGACACGGCGGAGGTGGTGGAGGAGGACGAGAAAAAGCAACGGCAGAAGGACACCAGCCTACACTGGTGAACCACGCTTATATTCGCTTCTGGTCCTGGCACTGGCACCGCGACAGCCGGGCCCGAAGTTATGCGAGAAGTTGAGTTCATACTCCTCCAAAGCGAAAGAGGATTTCCAACGTGACACCACTTATTTCACGATCTCAAAGTGCTCGTGATCGTTTGTAGTCACGTGAGAGCACGGATGGAATGGGCAGATACCGAATGTTGAAATACGAGAGGAGGAAATCCGCGAGTAACACTTGGACCTGCAGGATTTGGCTGCAAAATAACTTAAACTTACTAAAACTGAATTGCGATTGCCTTACATTAATCTGGAACTTCTGGCATTTCAATCAAGAAATCTGTAACGAAACGTCGATCTATTTCTGCCGGTGAGATAGATACGTATCTTCGAAGGTATCCCCACTGGGAATTAAAACCGCGATGGGCTCTCCGAATCTCTTATATAATATAGAGGACTGTACATTTCGAGGAGAGTGTTTGGTTGTCCTTTAGTGTTATTCTATCTCAACATGACAATAAATCTACCAGAGGTTTTGAAGATCGTATTTGATTCGCATAAGTTTCGCTTGATCCGAAATCTCTGAAATTTGTTGGTCAACACGCGGGTTTCCGCACATCAGTAGCATAGCCGCAATGTGTGGTGTACGTATACGTTACACTGGCCACGGTACGCGCGTCGCGCGACTTCCTGTATTGTTGCATCTTATCAGATAGATCAGAGATACGGGCACCAGGAGGAGCAGAAGCGCTGGACTTTGCGCTCGCGCGGCAATGTGCTTTACTCGACTGAGCGAATGAACGTGCGTGCGTGCGTGCGTGCGTGCGTGTGAAAGAGAGAGAGAGAGAGAGAGAGAGAGTGCGAGAGAGAGGCGAGAGACAGAGAAAAGAAGAGAGAGAGAGCATAGTCACAAGTACAGTCAAGGACTAATAGACCACCTTTGTGAGGCACGATAGGACTGCGTGGTGTGGTTTGAGACACCTCCGTTGCCTCTGCCTCTCGGCATCTACATACAGGCACGATCTCCCGAGTTCCCATAGTGTTGAATCCAGCAGCTGACCCTGGTCGCTGGCTTCACGTTCCAAGAGCATTGCTGCACAGTCGAGCCGAGTGCTTGCTGCAAAGCTTGAAGACGATGAAAAAGCGTAGGGCGAGATACACCAGTAAACTAGTTGCTCTGAGTATCGAAGGATCATTGCGAAAGATCGATACCCAATCCTATTTATGATTGGAGATGGAGCCACTTAGAAGATTCTAAAGTTACTTTGTAATAGATTGCAAAATAATAATCTTCGACACAAAGACGGAAATAGAATAGTAATAAATTGGTTTCAACCTGCGATTCAGATTGTCATCAATCGATTGATCGTCAAACCGGAAGATTAGCAACCGCACGGACCCAGTACGACGCATCTAATACGGGTAGTGTGGGTGCACGTGTTGTTCTCTCGGTGGACGATAGCTGCGGAAGATATTCTCTACAGCGAGTTAGCTGTATATACACTATCTATACTACAGAGTGTAGACGTAATGGAAAATCGGAGTAATGACTCGCGAACAGACTCCATCGAGGGCGTAACGAATTTACAATTACGTCGGATAGTTATCATTACTATCGGACACGGGGTCCGTTCTGCATGATTGCTGTGTCTGGTATAACGTCTGTATATGTATGATCGGTTGGTATAGGGTGCGGGCACTTCCCACGAACCTTGTCTATATCTACTACACCTATACAATAACAAATACGGTTTATCATAGTAGTAGTGATACTGCTTACGAACTTATAGGCTAATGTAGTGTGCTAGTCATTGTATTTGCCTATGATAATGACTATTATTATTACCGTCATATACAGAAACGCACTGTGTAGTACATATCACAAAGAGCATATGACATCAAATCTGATGGATAGACCCGCCGTGACAAATTTTTTTACATCTTGGTATAAAAAAATTTATCGTCAAAAATATTATTTTGTCTATTACAAATTCGCGTATTTTGAGTTTGCAGGTGCAAGAGCTAAAAAAAAATGTCTCAGCTGGGCTCGGTGACTCTCCTGCCGTATTCGAAAACAGTCCCGTCCAAAGCGTAACTCAGTCTGCAGCCCGTACCTGCTATCGGTGGAATTGTGTCAGACTCAGTTTCATACCTCTGACTTATAAACGTTTGCATAACAGGTTGCATACATCTCGAAACCAGTAATAAGGTATTTGAGTATTGTACGTGTGACGAGTCTTGGGGTCTCAGCACTTACAGCTTCTCATATTTACATCATCACGATATTTCTAAATTAACTTTTGAAAGAATGATAACGACATTTTTCACTACTCTGCTTAGAAAATCCTTTCGAACGGTAGATTCTGAACATATAGTAACGATTAGGTATGTCAAGTTAATGCAATCCTGTGTTACAAAAGAAATATGAAAAGGTTTCCGTTCCGACTCGACAATTGAGCCGAATACTTCAGCGCAGTCACGTTTATCTGATAGAGGGTCGCACGCCCCATCAACTAGCTGTAATCGCGGATGCATCGGTCATTGTTGCAAATAACAGCTCACACCCTGGCGAGATGGGCTCTCGTAGGAAACGACGATGTCGATGACGACGAGGACGAAAGCTAGAAATCACGGCGTGCCGTTAGAACGCTCACGAGCTGGCCACGCGCGCTCGCATCGGACCATCCCATAGTAACATGTGCAGAACGTACGTTGCAATCATCTCTCAAGTCTGCATTACGCTTAATCTTTCGCCATGAAGCGCCAATTCAAGCTTTCCTTGTAATACAGTTGAATGTACTATATTTTCAATATTTTATTTATAAAGGACATTTATTTATAGCAAGAGTCGCGAAAAGTAAAGTCTCAAGACAAGAGCATTCATTAAACTTAACGACGATGGCGCGACGTCGTCTTGGACACAGTCAAAAACACTCTAATCGTATACTCAACTCATTTCAATCAAATTTTGATCTATTGACAAGAAAAGTTGTATCTCAGATATTTCCACCCCATTAATATATGCTGTTGGTTTTCATATCTGAGATAATTGTCGTATAATACTGCTGTTAAAAAACGCGTTTTAGGAATACGTCACCATAAATATGGTGACATATTCCTAAAACGCGTTTTTATTTTGCTTTTGAGTGTCTCGGTACTTTATGACGACTCGACAGCCATCAATAAAGAATGTCGCGTGTAACAATGTACAAGTCGAGAATTCGTCAACCGCTCAACTTTTTCGCCCAAACTACATCAAAGCTTTTACCGTCATATCGATTGAAAAGAATAGTCTTTATTCCGTAGGGACGATATGTTACAGCGCCAGTGGCTACAAAGGCGACGAACTTTTTTATACACGTATCTGGCGGAGTTTCTCGTATGAATATAGCATCGGATGTTAGAACGGGGTCTGGAAAAAATTGATGCAGGAGTGGCAATCGTATCTTGGCGAAAGTAACGCACTCCAGTGTTTCTCGACGTGCGACGAAGTACGCGATGTCACGCGAATGTGCGGTTGGGTTTTACTCAACGCGACCGAGAACTTCCAGTACGAAATCGATATTCCCCGTTATCATCGAGTCTAGAGAGGCACGGAAGGGGGCATCCTTGAATGCTTTCTCGCGATAAAACAAGAATCTCGCGTGCTGCATTCGGTATAAGCCTGTCATCCTCGTCGCCGTCGTACTCCTGAGGAATTGGTGAATATTTTAGGAATATCGCGAACCAGAGGGACACTCATATACCATATTCACAAAGTATTGCACTTACACATTCGCGTGGAATCTGTTCGAAATTTCAACTCAGAAATGAGAAGGAAAGTAAGTATTGTGTGGACTTGAATCTTTATTTCTTACTTGACGACCCGAATTATTCGCATTTACCAGACACCGAGAGACAGATTAGTAAAAACAGACAATTTTCGTCCCCAGTGACTCAAGGTTTTATATGCACGACGTCTTCACAAATGTCTTCCCATTTGTTTATCGAACACACGCGCTACGCTCGCGATTCGCGATTGTAACAGCCATGACACTCTGTAGTTGGCTCTACAAAACCATCGACGACCAATCAGAACGCTTGAAGACTGGCTTCGATTTGTGATATTTCGACTTTCAATGTGCCATGCCTTTCTAGAGAGGACGGAGACTAAAGAAAAACTTTTATTGTTACTGTGGTGCGAACAAATTTCCGTATCTCGTCACTATAGCGCTTGTCTATAAAACATTCATCTGTAGAGTGAAGTCTGTTTGCCGAATGACCGCTAAAAGTTCAGTGAAATTGAATGTCCATGTGTACACTATACAATCTACAATATACAGAAGCCGAGAATCACAGCAGTCTGTATTATGGTCACGCACTTTGTAATGTATAAGTACTGTACTGCTGCGAGTAAACTACATGCAGGTCTGTAAGTACAGTCACGTGCAATTTGTATCACTATATAGTTAGATACCGTTTTGTTTATGGAGGGAACGTGCACAGAAGATAAAAAGAAAGTAATTCAACCAATTAGTAGACCCCTTTTCGAGAAAGTACTACATATTACTATACTACGGTGACTCGTGCTTTCCGGCAACTTGCTTGCTTCCTTACATTCGTCGTATAGCCTCCGTTCTTCCCGTCACGAGGAAACGTACCCCGCGAAGTCGTCTGCTGCTGCGCGCGGAGAGAGATCAGTCATCCAAGCAATGTATAATTCATGAATAGTCCCAGCGCGTACTCGACCGCACGCGCATTATGCACGCCCGATTCCCACTATTAATTTGCATCGGTGCGATAACGGAGGATTATGCTGTGGTCGGTGCAGCGCGTATGTACCTATTACCTATGACACGACGATTTTATTTGCAGCTTCTGCATGCTGTTATCTTATGGGTGTACATGCACCTACGCTTTAATTCCCTTGTATTATCGACAACTTTGTAGCATCAATAAAATATGCTTTAGCATACGATTACAACTTCCCACCTCTAACGCACTAATTGTTTATTATTTTTAGAACGATAATATTCATATGATTTGTATGTGTGAATAAGGACAAAAAACTGGCATCGTCAAACTTAACATTGTTTCTGTGTAAACAAAATTGTACAGAGTACGGTGCATTAATCTACTTCTCTGTAAAATAGTTTTCAGGAAGATCAGGAAAAGTAGTAGAGTGTCGGCACGAATTTACACGACCGATCGTTAATTAATCTATTAATTTTCGCAAAAAAGTGTATTTTCTTATAATGTTCGAGGTTCGCATGTTGCGTTAAATATTAGGATCAAAAAAGCAAAATCTACCGTGGAACGATACAACCGATCACCGGAGAAATGTCTATTTGTCTTGGACTCGCATTGAAGTTGCGCTGTACGCGAGAATGTAATTTCGCGTTTTGGCACGTACAGAACGATCATTAGGGCTTGCGCGAGAGACAGAGAGGGTGAGAGAGACTCGTGCGCGCGCGCGCGAGTGGCCGCCGATAGATGCAATGCGGGGAATATGATGTTATTAATGCATTCCTGGAAGCAAGATGGATTCTCATTTCTCCCGCTGATTACCCATAATTTGTACGTAATCGTCTAGCAGTCGTGGTTGTGGTGGTGCTGGAAAGGGGTCCCTCCTTCTTGGACCTGCCTTCGCGCTTTGATAACGTCCACATTCTCTTCTTTACCAGATACACATGGATGCAAATACACATGCATATCTTTTTTTAGTTTCCATCAAGCGGTTGCACACCTCGTGGCCAATCGCCGATTTGAACGATCCTCCAGGCAAAATAACACTTAGGGCTGCACGTACCATTTTCCTTTAGACCTCCGTCCCTCAATTGAGCGACGCTTCGCGGAGCTCTTACTGAATTTCTGTGATCAATGTTAGAATAATCGTGTCTTCAGAATTATTACATTATGCCGTTCATTTTCATTCCTTCAACCACATTTCCTTCAACGACATTTATTTTGATTTAACAAATAACTCAACAACCATCTCCCACTGCGCGCGGTAATGTGATTTAATTTCGCTACACGTAGTACGCATACAATTGCTTTGCGAACCACGAATGCTGCGTTGAGTAAAGCCAGCGCTTCGCTGTTGGTTACTGCTAAGCACTTTTGCAATACTGTCGGAAGAAAGAAAGTATAAGACAGTTCAGCTGCTCTTCTGGGCTCGTTCGTTCGTTCCCGCTTCGAGACTCCAAGACCGATGATATTTATAGTCCTCGGTAGTGTTGGAACTCGAGCAAGAAAATAACCGTGATTTTTCTCTCGCCCTTTCTGAGGTGGCGGCTGCTGCTGCACCGCATCAGCCTCAGCGGCGATCAAGCCGCTGTGCAATGTCACAGTATCATTTTCCCCCCGTGGTGCCCCTTGGCGACCAGGTGATCCTCGGAATGGGGGGCACACGACGTGAAGGACGATCGGGACTGGGCACGTCGCGATCTGGGCGCGAGCACGATCTCTAATTGCGCTGGCGAGTGGAGGTAAGCTACTCGAGAGCCGATGCGTCGATAGTAAATTGAAATTTTTTCAATGCGCTTCACGTTGCAGCGAGCTTTTCTTCACGCACGCTTCTGCCGATACTTGCTGTGGATGTACGTCAAAGGAACCTAGCTGTGCAACACCATTAAAGCTTTATTCAATTCTGTTCGCGATTTATAGCAAACGGAAAAGGTTATAACAGCGCGAGCTGGTGATCATTTGTTGCTCAGCTGAAGTTTCATGAATGTGGTCTATACCTACAACAACTCAAACTGTCGTTTAGTCTCTCAATTGATTGACAATGAAAGAGATCTCAGTTTTAATTTCATGAGAAAACGAGGAAAAGCTGTCAACGTTGGTTTTTTGTTGCATTTACATGTCAATATTTAAGATGTCTATGTACAGAGACCAGAAAATGACTGATGCATGTGAATCGTATTACGAGCTATCCATCTATCGTCCTTTGGCGACTACGGGAGTCATTGTGCCAAGAGAATAATCGTAAGTCATAACATTTACAATTGACGCCCAACAATTATTGTGATTGCATTTTGTACCAAGTTAACGCAAACTCGTTTTTTAATTTATCTACCAAAAACTCGATCCCAACAATGAAAATAAGACTGTCTTACATTTCCGTAGAAAGTGCCTAAGTACACTGCCACGATGCGATATCTATGTTTCTCGACTCTTCTTCCGATCGCAAACTTTTTTCCGTTCGTTTTTTTTTGTCTCTCACGTGCACGCGTTTATCTAAGATCGGGATGTGTGGTCGCCCGGTAATATATACACGAAGCGCCGGAGCTCTCATCTCATCTCTTCTCTCTTCCTCCCGCGAGCTTGGGGTACGACGCGCCGGCGCGTTATACATAGTGCAAGTACAACGTACATGCATACACAGTGCGAGGAGCGTCGCTTCGCGCAGAGCAGCGAAGCGCGCACGCCGCGCGATAAATATTGCGGTGTGAATGCTTGTTAATGAGCGGCGTGTAAGCTCTTGTGTGCACCATGAGATGCACCAGGCGAGAGAAGCCGGACGAGCGGGTGAGCGCGGATAGTACCAGGCGAGCCCGTTCCACACTCCCCGCTTATGATTAGACACGACGACGACGACGAGGAAACCGAGATTACTCGTGTACGGTATATTCGCTATATACATACATATATATGTTTGTAGGTATTCCGTACTCTTCGCACGCTTGCCTATGTTTACTTGCTTTTGCCAGCCAGCGAGCCAGCAGCTCGCCAGTCCGTCTCGGCTTCTCACCTATACCATAGATTCTCCTACCCGCGCGCTTACCGTTCTTCGGGCCGTCGCATAAATCCGTTTTTTCGGCGTGCTCGTTAGAGCCTCGCTGACTCGCCGTCTAATTCCTCGTACAAGAAATAAGCCACCGCTTGCGACTTCCTTCGTTACTCGTTCGATGCAGCGCCGCGGTAGTGAGAGTAGTCGAGTTTAACGGGCCAGAGGCTGAGACCCAACGTTCAGGACTTTTGCCTCAGCTGTTCCCCGGTAATGCAGCCGGACACTTGTCACTCGTAAATCCGACGCAAAGAATCGACGATGTTCTTTCTTCGCATTTCGTTTAACTGATGTTAACAGAAAATTCGAGATTTATGAAGATATACATCACTCTCAGTGATTATAGCTAGAGATGGTAATTACAGAAAAAATATTCAGGATTATTATCGACTTATATTTTTTTTTATGTGAAGTATAACTTTAAAAAAACGTATTGCAAACATATCACAACAAATAAGACAATTAGCATACATTAGAAAATATCTGGATTTCATGACAATTTTATAGATTATAAGACTTCCGAAAAATTGTATTGTAACTGATTTTTTTTGTAATTAAAAGTAAACCAATTTGACCGAATGAAACATAGTTCTGAGGGTTCTAAGGGAATACTCGGAAGAAACTACCCTGCAACCTGGCGTCTTTTCTTTTAGCAAAGCCAGAGCGTGAGCATTAGCAGTGCGAAATGTTAGTAGCAAACACAATTGCTAGATGGCTTTCTGGCGTGGTAATGACAGCCACCATCCCGCTCCGGGGCCGGGCGCCTTACAACCTTATAATTATGACTTTATTCTATTACGCTATTCTGCTGAGCTCATCACGAGCTCGAGCACGTTTTATTGCAGCCAAGATGTGCAGTGAACACTGGGCTCTTCACGTTCAACGCTCTCATGTCGAAGCTCTGATGGCATTTTACAAAGCCATAGTCCTTTGTATCATAAAATACACAATTTGGGTAATACTATAATATCTTAAAATAATAATCCAATGTGTCATATTCTTGAATTCGTTCCATATCATTATTTTTTTATTTTGTGCTGGTCAACAACGTAATTGTCAATTACAAATATTGTTAATGCAGTAAAATGACATATAAAAACTAAAATATTTTATTTTTATTTCACATCATTAAAAATAAAAATCTGTTGTTGCTGTGCAGGATTGTGCCAGCGCTTAAATTCTCCGCGTAATACAAAGCTCATACTATACACACACCATATTCTAATGAGATGGAAAGTGAGTTCCAAATTTATCGGAATCGCTTGCTTGGCTATCTGTGATTTTCCAGCGTTCACTATCTCGACCTCTCGCGCGCGGCTTGCATTATGCATGGACGTTTATACGTATGCACATGTGGTACGTTACGGTTTACAATTGCAATAACGCATCGCGCTGAACGGAAGGGAAGTCCCCGGCAAACGTACAATCCTCCAAGGATCCCCTCAACCCAAAGTCGACCTTTATCTCGCCGGAAGTATTTCATTTGTCTTGGCAAGGAGACTGTGCTTCAAAATATTTCGATATTCTATTTCGACTTCACTTGACTTGAAATACTTTCAACATTCGGGCCCGAAACAGAAATGTGAGCAAGAATATTTCGGCTCTTTCACAGTCAAGATACATCTCTAATTTACAAATACTAGGCTAATACCACGCGCTAGCGCGTGTCCGAGATACCTTTGCGCTGCTGCGCTCTTATAAAGCTTTAAAAGGGTAAATCGTAACTAAAAACTCTTGTTTAGTTGATTTTAAAAAAAAAGAAATTTGTCATTTTGCTTGTCAGAAATCCTAGATCTGGCCGCCAAGCCGAAAACCGCCCAAATCGGGGTCACGAAATTTATTTTTTCAAAATATCGACTTCTAACCTATATCATCGTTCTCAAGTCGCATATTCTACCCCTGAAAACACTGGTTACAACCCTTTTTTAGTTGATTTTGAAAAAAACAAATTTTGGTCGAACAGTTTGTCAGAAATCGTAGATCTGGCCGACGGGCCGAAAACAGCCCGAATCGGGGTGACGAAATTTATTTTTTCAAAATATCGACTTCTAACCTATACCATCGTTCTCAAGTCGCATATTCTACCCCTGAAAACACTGGTTACAACCCTTTTTTAGTTGATTTTGAAAAAAACAAATTTTGGTCGAACAGTTTGTCAGAAATCGTAGATCTGGCCGCCGGGCCGAAAACAGCCCAAATCGGGGTGACGAAATTTATTTTTTCAAAATATCGACTTCTAACCTATACCATCGTTCTCAAGTCGCATATTCTACCCCTGAAAACACTGGTTACAACCCATTTTTAGTTGATTTAAAAAAAATACGATATTTGACAGAACTGTCAAAGTTATCAAGGCCAAATGAACTTGGACTCGGTCTGAGAGTTCCAGTCAATCACACCTTGAATAGTTTGCTAATAATGCTTTCCGTTACTCATGAACTTTTTAAAAGAGGGATCAATGAATTAAAACAATGTTAATCAATAGTAAAACAAATACATTCTGCGAATTCGTGTATTTATAAATTAGGGATGTATCTTGAATGTGAAAGAGGCGAAATAATCTTCCTGTATAACGGAGTAGTTCTAATTTACTCGGCCGTTACAATGTGAATTACAATAAAAACATATAATCGCATGAAAATAATCATTTTCTTTTAAACTATCACAAGAAGAATATAATAACATTAATTTAATGTCTTTGCTTAATGCGTCGATGATCAGTGGTCTAACGAACTTTATATTCGATGTCTCGTAATAGACGAAGAATAAGAGAAGGCACGGGCGAGGATGAATATCGCGTGATGCGATATTAAGCGCGTGTATATCTACAAGATCCGCGTTATCCCACGGGCCACCGCGCGCGGGGGTTCTATCCCTATCATTATCGCAAGTATAGTCTACGGGCGCCTCACTTCTGCAGCGTACAACGTGCGGGCAAGAAGAGAAAAAGCAAGCAAAGATAGAGAAGGAGAGACGAGGGGAGAGAAGTGCTCGTTCGGAGATAGAGGGATAGAGGGAAAGCTCGGAACCGCAATTAATTCAAAGATCGTAAAGGCGGCGGCATGAAGAAGGAAGAGGGCCTCGAAAAAGTGCCCCGGTTATTTATTACGCACGAAAACATCGCAGAATCTTGCTGTAATGATATGTCATTAGGGCATTAATATCCAATCCCCAGTATTTTTACGGTCATTAATCATTTGTCACACTGTTAACGTTCACCGATTTTATGCATACATATATACGCAGGCGTTTCGCAACGAGGCGGTGGCCCAAGCAATGATGTGCGCCATTACGTTTTTTGCGTGTTTATTAGTCTCAATGCAATTTTCAACGACGACGCGAACCACTCTTAGCGGTATCTCGCATAAACGGGCGTGGTCAACACACCCTCGATTTACCCTCAAGGTACATGCGGACCTTGCATACACGTGTATTTGGTGTATAATTCGCAGGTCTCAAATTTATTCCATCGATCGCAAGATTTATTGATACGTAAGTCCTGACATTTGCACTGCTCATCACGAAAATTCGCTTATGAACACCAAGATCACAGAGCTACTCACGCTCGAAGCGAAAAATCGTAATGAAAGAAAGCCGCAGGAGTGATACCCAGTTTACGAAGGTTTCGGAGCGGAACGAGAGTGGAACCACGACCTGCCGGTCCGATCTCAGCTTCCCCCTCTGACTTGTAATGTCTTGAGATCCCTTTTTCCAACGGTTGCACTCTTCATCTTGTTTCTGTACGTAATAATACTCAACTCCAAAGAAAGGAGATTATAAATATGAATCCAGTTGAAGTAATCGAACACCGCGACCACACGCATTCCTTGTAAATCGAACTATTCTTCTCTTTACTTTCTGGTCTGATTCCAGATTTAATAGTGTGTCAAAAATCGTTTTGCAGCTCTACTGAATCCATATCTCGATATTCAACACGTTTTCATGCATGTTACAGCTTCCGGTTCACAGACCCTCAACTGCATCCAGTGGTCATGATTTGCTGGCTACACAAGCGTGTATTTCGATATCTAATATCTTGGGAAGCAGCACAGCTTGCGACTGCTAACGATTCTTGCTTCGGTAGAGCGAGGGAGAAGGAGAGAGAGGCGCGATCCTCGAAGATCCTGCCGAGTGGATCTGTCGGCATTCTCAGAGATACAGAATAGAAAGATCCAGATCGATCCGGCACACAGCAACACGTCTTGCCGGGCTTTTTCTTTCCTTTTTTTTTTTTTCTTTCACGATCGAGACAAGACACGCTGGCTATTGGCGTGATCGCGAAGTCTCATCAGGAGCTACTGGTCTCGCGCGAGAGATCGAGACGAGATTCTCGACTCCACCGAGTTGCATTCAATTAAGACGGAAGAGAGAAGAGCGCGCTCGCGCCCGCTTGATAAATCACTCGACGCGAGCTCTCGAGAGCTCGCGTAACCTTTTACTCGAGAGAACAAGCGCACGCGGACCCCGCGCACGTCCCGCGTGGTCGCGAGTCAACGGGCAATTAGTTTCGCTAATTAAGGATTAGTCCCTGATAGTCACAGTTTGTCGTGTTAATTTGACTCTCACGTATTTTCGCAGATGCCAAATGGTCCGCCTTGATGATTTTTCTATTATAAACATAAGGAGTACTCTTCTTTACGCTGTCAAAGTTGACGACTTGTTATATCCCAATTGAGAGGGTGGTTGGGTCATAGACAGTGGATCCAGGTTCGATTCCCGTTGATTACGAAACATCGCATTGCGCAAAAGTATTGCCTTCAAACTAGCGGTTTTTTGACTTCCCTATCCTTATCGATAATCTGCAGCGGGTGGCGGATTCGTTAACGAAAGACACGTCGGATTCACGCCTCGTGCGTACGAGATCATATAAAGGATATGAACGCTTCGTGAGGTCGAATATATTATTCAACGGTTATTTTTCAGGCTACTACTGGTAGAACTAAATAAATGACGCGAAATAAAATCCCGTTAATTATTCGGCTACAATTGCTGATAAGATAATATCTTGTCACACTAAATCAATGAAATATAATACTCGAATGATTTGTCAATAATAGATCCTAATAAAAAATTGATAATTCTGTTTTACCAAATTTTATTATAATAGTAAAATCTGCCGTCGAGAATTATTTTTTATTATTACCACTGTTATTTTCTAGCATTATTTTTCTGTGTGTCTTATGTTTTTAAATATATTCGATAAAAAAATTATTGCCCTCAGTAACCTATACGAAGTAATATCTTGATCGTAAAGGTTGGGCGCGGGAAAATCTGCGTCCAGTGTGCCGGATAATATACCGGCCATTAGTTAATAAGCGTTGTACACAGGCATATATACACCATTACGAACTGTATGCTTAGTGGCATCATCGTGGACGTGCATCGAACACGCCCCTATTTCCAGCAGTAGAGTCCTGCGTCCCTTCACTGCGACGACGAACTACACGCGAGATCGGAGGATGGTTCGTCTTTCTCTCTCTCTCTCTCTCTCTCTCTCTCTCTCTCTCTCTCTCTCTCTCTCTCTCTCTCTCTCTCTCTCTCTCTCTCTCTCTCTCTCTCTCTCTCTCTCTCTCTCTCTCTCTCTCTCTCTCTCTCTCTCTCTCTCTCTCTCTCTCTCTCTCTCTCTCTCTCTCTCTCTCTCTCTCTCTGCAAACGTTTAATCATTATCCTCGGGTACTATGGTATATGTTCAAGACTAACTCTAACGCTTTCGGACCAGCATGGCCTATGTACCCCGAGGTCCAGCACGCAGCCCAGTCTCCTGTCTAATGTATTCTAATAGTATGCCGCCCCGACAATGAGGCACAACTCATCCAACAAACTCCTACACTCGAGAAATAGGTAGACTGTAAACCTATGGTAGATGCACGGATCTCTTATCTCTTATCATGGAACCGTTCTCGTCTTATTCTTTTCTTCGATGAGTGACGTGGTAATGTTGTGAACATTCAAACGTTAGAAAGTAGCTGAATATGCACAGAAAGATATTGTCTGCGGGTCCACAGTGTAGAATAGAATTAAAATAAAATTGTGAAATATTTTCATCTAGTATTAGCAATTGATGCTATTGATCTCTATCCAAATGCAGTAATAAAGTTTACTAACAGCTGCGAAATCCTTGTTTGCATTAAATTCATCTTATTCGTTAATAAAATTTGGCAATATACGTGTAAGATACACTTTATCGACGATTCATTTCTCTGCAAGAAATCTGGTGATTTAAAAGTTATAGGTAGAATATGGAGTAGTAGCTGCATGCAGCAAACTGCATTGCGGGTGTATAAGGGAGTACTTGGACAGGGATCGTGCCGAGTTTATAAAATGTTGCGGGGTTGTTGGAAGTTAGAGGAGGGGATAGGATGGCTCAACCCCAGGACGTGCCAGGACACTTTGCCACCAGCAGCAGCAGCACTCGGGGTGAGCGAGATGCCCGCATTGCGGACAATCGCCGTAATTGGGGCTTCGTAAAATTGCAACGGGACCCGTAGGCCGCCCGGCCTCGCGGCTTAATCGTCGAACGATTGACCGTGCTCGCTGTGGATAGCTCAGGATATTCATTGTGTATATTATACACGCTTGCACGTCGGCTTGTGTGTACTGCGAGGTGTGCCGTGCACCACCGGGAAGGCCGAGCGGGTCAACCGAGGTCTTCTCTCGGGTCCCGCACACATAGTGCCACACACATTAGCGCTAACCCGTAGCTCTGCGGTGAACCATCAGCCTCCATCCTCCCAGACTCTCGGGTTTTCGTCTGCTTAGTAAGAAAGATGCTACGAACTTCCGGAGGCGTGACAAGATTGATTAGGTCATACTTCATCCTCGCATGCATCTACCTACCTAATACCCACTTAGCTTGGACACACATAGGAGCTTTAAACCCTTCTAGCTTTCTTTCTGTTTCTTCCTTGGCTTTTGTATATGATATAAATTAGCAACCGTTGCGCAGCAATCCGTTATGTAGCAAGCGTGCAATTGTACACTTGCAAAAAAGATGGTCTTAAGTATCTTTCCTTAGGCGCAATTCTCATGTATTCTCCTCCGGCATAGTGAAGATTACTTAAGAAGTAAGAATCGTTTTCCTTCTATGAACGTCCAGAAATGTTCATAAACATCGTTTGCTGCTAAGTAAATTTTGAATTCAGTTAATTTTTTTTTAACAAAAATCGCCGAGAAAAGGGTTTCGTTCAAACAGAAGATTTTTATGTTGTCATTCAAATATGAGTCTTTATGGCGTCATCATCAGAGAAGAAGAAATGAATTACGCACGCAGAGCTAAGGCGGCGAGGGCATCGTCACGAATCCTATAACCCGAGGCTAAGAAGATACGTCGACGCCCCTCTCTCGCTCCCTCGCGCCTGACCTATACACTATATGGTAATTTGGCCAAACGCTTGCGGGTTCCTTGCGCGCGCGCCCGTCCTCGACGTGAACTTTGATAATAACGCCGGGAGTGAAAAGGCGGCATGTCGCGGAGGTGGTGCCGCAGCGGGAGTGGCGCACCAGCCAGGTGAAGCCGTAGTCGGTGCGCACCGCCAGCCGCACACTCCAACGGCACAGGTGAACCAGGAACTGTTCGTCGGTTGCTCGATCGCTTGATCGCTCGATCTTCGAGACGTGCCCAGCGTGCAGGTACCTGTGCAGGGGACCTATGCACTTATACATATTATACGGAGATACTATATCTGTCTCACTATATTGCCACACGATGCGCTCACGAAATACTCTCGTTCGTGAATAAAGTTACACGCAAAGTCGAATTTGACAATAGGATCTTCCGCTGAAAAGATCACACGTGCACATACGACATCACTATTATTACCATAAAAGTGCATATGAAAGACACATTTCCGCATGTATTTGTCATCGTGATAATGTTTGATGCGTTACAGGAAAACCATACAGTGAAATTTGGTTCTTGCGCCAAATTTCGTCATGCACTCTTTGACGTGGTCTGCATCATCGCCATGCCCAAATTCCCTGCAATAACATATCATGTTTTTTTAATTCGTATTCGTAGTAACCTATATGTATTGCGTACCTATCCAGACTGCCACGTGTGGCTTAAGCATGGAGTGGTACCTAATGTGGAATACCCTATGCGGTGCATTGATACATGTATACGTGCGCTTGTGGTCTATCGGCTAAGAGTTTGCGCCGGTGGCCTCGCCGCGGAAAGCATACTCGCAGCTACACCCGGGGTAACGTCTTCTCGAGCTCGATTAAATGTCGATGGCCGTGCTTGCGCGAGCGGAGTACCACCTCGCCTCCTCTCATTCCACCGTCTTCATCGTCGTCTGCGGTTTATTTATCGAATGGCGAGCCCCGCGCTCTTGGCTGCCCTACCTATTTTGCGCGAGCACCAGCAGCAGCAGCAGCATCAGGGGTACTGCAATGTCGCTGCTGCCGAGCGGCAGCGGAGAGCCCATCATCGAGTGAAACTCCGCCGAGTGAGAGCACAGCTAACCGCCGGATTCTTTGGGGTCCGCGCGCTCGCTCTGAAAGATCTGGCACACTTCGTGCACACTCGTGGCGCACGTACCCGCTCATACGGGGATCGCGCACGAGCTCAAAATTTACGGCACGCGAGCCTCGTACCACCACTACCTCGACGACGATACATTCGCCTCTGCGGTGCGCTCCTACGGTATGTATAAGCGTGATACGGTCTGCGGGGGGCTGTCTCTCGGGTTTGCCGAGCGTCGTCATCTCGGAGTATAGGTACCGATCCCTCTCATCCGTGAACTGGTATCTGCCCGCGCGCGATGCTTTTGCCGCTCGTTGTCGTTTGCGCAACCTGTATATTCGCGAAGCGCAACTACGACTGCAATAGGGTAAAGCGTAGATGGGGGCAGGTGAGGAGAGAGATGTACATCGGCTGCACCCAGTCAACCGTTCCTGAATCCTCCAGGTCCCGGAACAACGACGACAAGAGTAGCGTAAGATATACCTGTATGGTCGGTGTATATTTGGATGACAGCGAAAGCTAACCTGACGTAGCCCAAACATATCGCAATACCGGCGAAATCCTCTCTTAAAAAGTAGATAACACATCGAAAGTCGAATATCGAAATCTGAAGCCGCTATAAGGGCCAATCACGAACGCTCCTGTGCCATCCGAGCGTTCTGGTTGGTCGACAGCGGCTTCGATATATAAAATCGATTTCGGAATATCAAGGCCGCTGAAACGTCACGTATCGCGCGCATTTTAAATGGCTGTACTTATTGGCGACAAGAAAAGATAAATGAAAGGCAACGAGTGCGAGCGAAGCGAGCACGTTGTTGCTAGTAAACTCTATAATTTGCATGAGTATTATTGACTCTAAAATGGCCAGCTAATCTACAAAAAAGAGAGAAAAGCAGGTAAAAAAGATAAAAGTCTCCAGACTTTTAATAGGTGATCCCTTGCACAGCATAGTGCGGGTTTGGAAAACGGGTATGAAGGAGAAGAGACAAGAAACACTTGCTTTCCTGCGTTGGATCTACTCTTTCTCTCGTGTCTTCTCCTTCGCTCGAAGATGTCCCAACGGGTCGTGCACCGAGCGCCCGTTGTACCGTTCTGATTAACGGCCCTTTCGGATTATCTAGTGACTCCTCTATGCACAGGCGCGCAGCATTGTCGTCTCAATCCGCGAAGCATAAATCTGAGTTCCACGTGGCGATCCTTCTCGTTGTCGTCGTCGTCGTCGTCGTCCGCTTCGCCATTTCTCGAGAGTATGAGGAACGTCCTCTGATGTACTGGTATGTATTGGGTCGCGATGGAGCTTCTTGAGAAGCCCCCGATCTACAGATCATACCGTGTGCTCTCACCAAAATGCTACCAACTAAATTATAATATTACAGTACGAATGATACTAAATTGTAATGCGGCAAAAATGGCCAGCACTTACCACCATGCAATGGCGAAAATCGAGTAGGAGTATACGCTACTTTATTGAATATAATTGAATCAATCCATGAACGAAAATAAAAAAACTCGCCTTTTGCGTGGGCGTGCGTGTTACAATTGTGCACACAATTCGATCGTTATATCCATTCGTGCGCTATTACCTATTCGACTAGTAGCATAGCTCTGACGGTTCAGCGAATGAGGGTTCACCGGGCGGAAGGACGAGAGTGCGCTCCTGACGTTCCGTCGCGTAACGAACGGGCAAATCAGAGCTATGATGCACTGCGCGGGAGCGGCTCAGCCTTGTAGAGTGCATACTACCAGCCAGTATGCAACGAGAGGTACCTGTCTCTCGTTGTTGATCCCTTTGCCTCGTCTGCTTCTCCTTGGTCTCGTGGAACTTTAGTATTCTGCCTGCGTCAAATGTTAACTCGTGCTACTAACTATGTGCCGCTTTTTCTTCTTTATCTTTTTCTTCTTCTGCTTCGTCTTCTTCTTCTCCTATTTTATTCGTCTTTCGTCGCCGGCTTGTATTTCTGTCTTTTGAGGTAAAGTAGCTATGACTGGAACAATATTATAAAAATGTTACTGAATGTTGAACCGTCCGTTCATATCTACTATATAGAACGTCAATTCTGAAGTAGTAATCTGTCGTACTTTCGAGTGACGCAGTATAGCAAATTGTCTATCAAATGACGTTATGAGTCTCGTCGCCAAGTATTTAATGGCATGTTACACAGGTGGCCATGCCATATACCGTATAAGGCGAAGGCTTGTGAGAAAAGTTCAACATTCAAAGCCAATATGCTGTATTCGCAGACATTGAACGCGGTCAGTAAAAAGCTATTTACCTGTGCTTCGCCATTTGTCAAATACCGGGTGCATATAATATGGATTTCTATAAAACTAACAAGAGCATGGTCCAAGGTGTCAAGTTCAAACGATCCAATAATAAATTGCATGAAAAGTGTCAATGCAACATACACCTACGCTCCCTTGGTTTCTGCTAATAGAAGTCGTAACATTAATCTCACCGATGCTTTGACATTTTTTTCTATCGGCCATAATATCTTCGGTACGATGTCTCGGCGGCAATGCTCAATGCTGCGCGGTCTCGAGGATGCATTTATCATCTCATAGACAGAACAGTGGTAAAGTGAATCAGGAAGAAGACCACGAGAGGAAGAAGGACACAAGAGCTCCGCGTACCTTCGCTAAGGTGCGGAAGTGCATTCATTGCTTGATTTACCGATCTAAGCTAAGCCCTATTTGTCACAAGTTCTCCGTATAATTTCGCATCTAATATCGCCGCACGTCGCGGTGAGTGTCGTCAGCGCTACGCTTGCAGACCGCCGACAAACGGTGGTAGTCATAAAACCTGCATGATTTATAATTATCTAGTCACAGTCGTGCACCGCAGGTTCGCTCCTTCGGCCAACGCGCACCGCAGCCTTTTAATCATTTGTTTGATTTGTCTTTGATCTGCGCACCGGTTCGCGGCCATCACCGATACTCAGGGACTCCTCCTTGCCTTGTTTTTCTTTCCTAATGACAGAGCGGCTCGATTCTATCGGGCGCCAACTGCCACCAGGGGCAGTGGCCACGGATTCACCGGCCTCGGTATACGCGCAAACGTCGAGGGGAAGGAGATCCACAGCAACAGGAGTTTCCTCTTTTCATCTGGGAATATAAATTCAATAGGCCGCGGCTCTGGCAGCCGACAAACGGAACCCCGCGAAACGAGCACGTACGGACGAACATTTGCATCTCTACCGTCCTCGAAGAAACCGGCTCGCACTGTTCGCTGCACTTCTCTTTCGCTTCTGCTTTAGCTTCTTCTTGTGTTGCGGCTGCGGCTGCTGCTGCTGCTCCTGCTGCATCTGTAGATATGCGTATAGCTTATAATACACGACGGAATATGAGAGGCCATGGTTCTTGTACGATCCAGCTTCTCATCTCGCACCGGCGGAGGCGACGCTGCCATCGTCGCGAGAACAATGAGACCAGCGGCGACTCTTCTCCACTGTTCCAGTCCGCCCAACCCTGCCGTTGCGGCGTGACACCGATACAACCTCCCCAACAACCGACATCAGAAATATCGCGGCTCAGCTAACTCGCTGAATCCTTCCCAAGTTTTTCGTCAACTGTCCAAGTACGAAAAAATAAATGCTGCTGAACTGTCACAATCATAGCTGAATCGCTCGAAATTATCCCCTGCATAAGTTGGACGTAAAAGATCCACTAATCCTCTCGAGGTAGCCCATTAAAAAAAATGCAACCATGATGATCCTCATTCGAAATAATTTACGGAATAGTGGCTATAGTAACCATCATTTTTGCGGATTAGCGTGATAAATGTATATAAATTTGGGTCGTTATAATCAAAGAGACTCCGTATCCTCCGATTATTTGCATATTATAGGCAAAACGCAAGCGCACGAGAGGGATTGCTCGGAACTCAGCGCACGCATATTCTGGACCCCTTGGCTCTCGTCTAATTCGTGTCAGCAGAGGCCGTTAGCGCGGCCACTAATGTCACCTCGCGGCTCAACCCACGTTCTCCGCGGCAGGATGCCCTCGCCTTCGCTCGCGGTCGTTGTTAATGTCACGATAAACGCAAAGATGAGGCTGGCTTGCGAAATCTCTCGTCGCGTATTCTCATTGCGGATATGAGTTTCCCAGTCCGACGTGCGTTCAGCGGGGATCCTTCACCGCGAAAAGAACTCCGGAGAATATGAGAACGCGTGTGCATACTCGTGGTGACCAAAAGGAAAAGATGCACGTCGCCCGAACGAACGGAGCGGTTGGTTGGCATCTCCATCGGTGATTCCGTGACCGTGGAAATTCTCCGCTTGCATCTCTCACCATCTCACGGGCTGTCCCAGAGTCCGTGCGTCTCGTGGCGAGATTCGCTAAGAAAATACGTCGAGCACGCCCGGTACCAGCCGCCAAGAAAATTCTTTCCCTTTCTCGAGTCCACGAGGCGCGCGGGGCTCTCGCCACGGGAGGCCAATTACATGTGTGCCAGTGCGCGTACCGTAATTGCGGCAATGAAATTCTAATGACACCGCGGCGCTGTCGAGCAGTGCGTGCTCCGTCCTCTACGTGCTATCCGAGACCTCGGGATGTCATCGAGCGCGAGCGAAGCAATCGTAAAGCGGGCTCTCGTTTTCTTTGGTCACCCGGCAATCCCCCACCCTGTTCCTGATATGAAAAGTCCATCGTTGCTCATAAAGGCGAAGACCCGATAGCTCCGCACGTCGTCGCAATACACCTCGCATATCTACATTCGAAGACGCACTCACACGTATAAAAGGCACGTACTTGCCACGAAGTGCGGACGTTTTGCAGCTCTATTGCTGACGTCCTAACTTATGCACCCTTCACTTTCCCTTGACTTTCCCGCCAATAATTGCTACGCTCGTGCGTAAGCTCACGAGACTTTTACGTCTGTTATCGAGAGAATGCGGTTTTGTGCAAAATTATACGAGGTGCAAAATTATACGATCTACCTTAGGCAACGGTACGTCAAGGAGATTATAGAATTTTTTGTTATTTATATTTTTTAAGCGGTATTCATGGTGATTTTGAATGTTCACGAGAGCTGCGATGGAAAAAAAGGAAAATCACGATACAAAATTGATGGTATACGTGAATCGAGGTACGAAGGGGACCTAGAGGATAGCGCAAGTCCATCGATAAGTACGTGCCCGCAGCGCGAGTTCCGCACGGCAGTGATGCACTACCGCGATACCTGGTGAGCCAGATGAAGCAACAAAAGCATTTCGCTACCGACTGACAGGCGTGGCCGTAAGAAAGCTTGATTAATAACCGAATAATAATACAGCACGGGCGTGCTCGCTCATTGTTCATCCAAGACATCGCGCACATACTGGGCGCGTACGCGAGAGAAATAGAGAATGCGCGTATTATGCACACACGGAACAAGCGCGGTTGGCGCGTTCACCGGTAGTTGAATATTTTTTCCCCGCTACCGCCCACCGTGCTCTTTGTTTATATATTCACTCGTTGGCATACCTAGTTTACCTGCATAGAACGCATCGCGTACGTGTATAAATGGTCTTCCCTTTCGACAGCTCGAATGCTCATATATAACTCGCACACTGCTGTGGACTGTGTAGCGTCAAAGAGACTGGGGTTTCTTGAATCAATTTTAGTACCGCGGTCTCTTGCAAGATTCGAAATACATAAGAATATATCACATAGAGTAATTTGGTGTTCTTCAATTGTAACCACAATGTTACGCACATTAGTATGCAACGAAACAATTTATGTGTATAATAAGTTCGCAAGGAAAAAATCTTTACACTCAAAGACCAATTGATCAACGCATAAATCAACTTAGCGGCAGGTTTTTAGACGTATTGTTAATGTATGCTTAGTGTTATTAACGTGGACCGATCAACCCCTTAAGCGACATGGACGCCATATGGGGCACATTGACGTTTTTCTGCCACTCAAGGGATTAAATTCTAAAGTATATCGCGCTATTTACTTTTAAGGTGGATTATTTCAACAAACCCTGGTTGCTGCCCATTTATAAAAAAACCGTAAGGTATACGAGACTGCATTGGACAGATAAATTTGTGTACGTCAAACTAAAAGTATTACGAAAAAGCTAGACCGAGATTAATGACGAGGTGAGTAATAAGAATACGTGTGCGGTTTCCTTGCCGCCCATTGTGTATGTTTCTATCGCACACACACAGTTCTGATTTTTTATTTTCCTTCTCCATGCATATTCTTGCAAAGACGAGACTTGTGTATGTCTTATACTTACTAACTTCTTGCCCATGTTTGGCAGACGATATTATCCCATTTTTCTTTTGTCATATATTTCTCTTTGATCTTTCCTGTTCGTGCTGCACTCCTTGCCGTAACGCGACCTTCCACTGCAGTATTTACTCTCGTCGGAGTTTCTTTTTGCGCTTTAACGTTACGCCTCGCCGTCATAAATTCATACGCTCGATCCGCTGAAGATGAAAGACGGCGAAAAAACGTTGCCAGAGAAACAGAGCTGGAACGGGCGGTGGCTGCTGGACCGACGACGGCAGTCATCGATCATCCAAACGAAGACTCGAAGTGGCTGGTGAATAATTAAGCGTTCGACACGTGAGACGAAACGATTGAAATCGATTATCGATACGCTCAGTTCAGTTACGCAAATCGTTTGCGCTTTGATTTTATTGATTTTCTCTCTTATTGAATCCATTTGATTCTTTCGCGAGTCTGCCCTCTGAAAGGCCAAGCTCGGACACGGTACACCCTCCTTGCAGACTCGCCGACAGCTCCTAACTCTCGGCAGTGCAGTTTGCATGGATCGTGACGGCGAAGCGCGTCCGATGCGTAATTTTTCAAGCTGCCTTCTTCGTCTCGGAACTTCCGGCACGCGCCCCGCCTCTGCACCTCCGGCTATAGCATACACCGCACTATAAGAGTACCGTGTCTTCTCATTTCTGATGCGCTAATAAATTCTGACATGCTCTTTCCCCGTGTACTTCTCACCGATCACCCCGTCTGCACATAGCTCTTTTTATTTGGGGTTTATCTGCACCGTTGCAACCGTACCCTGCACACCAGGGTGGTCGTCACTCTAGAGCAAACGTTCTCTCCACGAACTTCTTACGTCTCCGTTATCTTCGATATCGTCTAATTATACTAACGGTTCGCGTACCTAAAGAAAAGCCGTAAGGTCAAAATATCAAAATAGCATTTGGATATAACTGCACACATATGTATCTATGTGTGTGCAACTGATATTGATTGATATACGTGTGTAGAATTGTGGAAATGAAAGATATCATGAACATAAAAATATTGATATGCATAACGTGAAACGAAAAAGGTGGCGTCGTAACGACGGTTCGTTTGCGCAGTATATTTATACGCGATTTTCTTGCCCCGTGAAACTCCACCTCAGCGATGAAACCATCTCGCTGTCTTTCTTCGTTCCGTTCGTCCTCGAGGGTCGCGCAAGACGGACCCATCCCGGTCCGAGACTCGCGCCGCGCTGTAAGTCATGCTAGGTGTTCCCCCTGTAATGACCGACGGCTTCTCGTTTTACTCTTCCCGCTCTCGGCCACTCGCCGTGATGCCGCAGCGAATTACGCCGTCCCTGTCTTTACTGTTGCCTTCTTGCTTCTTCCTGCGTCAACCCCTTCGCGTTCCCACGTGAATTCCACGTCTCTGACGTTCGTAATGTAATCGTAATTAAATGACTAAGGCATTTCTGAGCCTTGCACACGTGTTAAGGTACAGGTCGATGGGGAACCTATACCGGGTGTATTGTAATCGGAAAAGTTCAATTATAAGGATACGCTGGGAAGCTTTTTATTGTATTAAACGAGAATCGCATGAATTGTTATTTCTGCAGAATGTTACTTTTCTGCAATTCCAATTCCATGAGGAACATTTTTTCTAATATGAAAAAAATTGGTGTATATATTTGTTATAGTATTGTATATAGTTTGAATATATTCTTCATCTCAATATTATTAGCAATTATACAAAAAAGAAAATAATAATTGTGGAATCCCAAACGATTTTTTGCCCCGAGCGACAAGAAAATTACCGCTTATTTCTCAATGTAACCTTTACTTGTTTGTGGATGTGATACGCAATCGATTGTTTGTAACATCTAAAAAATAAATAAATTGCTAATTTATTGTTTGATTGTGACACCAATTTAACGCCGTACCCAGCCAAAATGCTTGCCCGACTATTTAGCGAAGTTAGCTAAACCAACTACTTTCCCTGTGCGTCGTCTGTCGCGGATAAATGCTGTTCTGTTACTCTCGAATTTCCGTCAACTCCGGGGTCATCGTCATATCCGTACCAAGACAAACGAGTACTCTTCGCGGGGAACGTTAACTACCTCTTTCAATTTCGTCGGCGCAAGGCTAACCAACGTTGCCCCGTGCGCTTGTGCTTCTGGTGTGTAGCTTTGACCGTTGCTGTTTTGCCGTAGCGACGACGAGAGAGTCAACTTATCGAGCCGCGATCTTAGGCCGGTCACGGGGGTTAACTCGAGATAACGCGATTAGTCGCGCTCGACCGGTCCCGGGTCTCGCGCGCGCGCGCGCTAACACCGGCGAAATTCAAGTAACATCTCAGCAGAAGCGGCAGCAGCGCCAAGCTTGAACGGCGCGAGTGGCCCGGCTCGAGTGAAAATTGAAGAGGATCTTCCAGCGGGCGGTTGTATCAGTTACCGTTGGCTACTATCTGATCTTATCCGGTTCGAGTGAGAGAGAAATAGGAGATTCGGTTCGTTTTATAGTTCGTGTATGCTTTCTCTCTCACTCTCTCACCCCCCTCCCCCTTCTTCGCTCCTTCCTACCCATTCTCATCCTCTTTCCTTCGCGCGCGCTCTCCCGCTCTCTCTCTCTTTCGCTACTCTTCAGTGTTGCTTTCATAAGCACACGCTATGTATGTATATAGTACGCGGACGCGAGGATGTTTCTTCTCCAAAACGTATGTAGCACGTGTGCAGCACAGAGCGGTGCGTCGGTCATCTCGTGGTAATCTTTGACGCGAACCACTCGACGTGTTGTTTTATCGTTCGGATGTACGTTTGCATAGTACGAAACACGGATATATGCGTCTCCGGTTTGGCTGGAGGCCTCGCCGTTCATCAACGCGGAATCTTTGACGCTTCTCTGAAAGAAAGGCATTCGCGGTTGCATAAATATATCCACGAAGACCGCAACGAGTGTGGGCCTCGAGACACATCACGGGAGAAAAAATGTTGTAGTTTTTACTTATTAGGTCTCGTGACATTGTTTCTTGTCGACTGATGTAGTAGAAAAAAAATCGATCTGATTATCAGTCACAAATCTCGGGGTCATCAATCGTGCAATTAATGCTTGAGTCACAAGCGAGTGGGAAACGGGGGCTGGGCACGCGCAGAAGTTAAGATTAGAAGGCGCAGAGGAACAAGTGGTGTCAGGTGCGCGTCACGATGACTTAAGCCAATGCTTTTTTATGCATACTTTGACATTTATGGTACAGGAGTCACGAGCGCGACTCTCGTGCCCATACGCGAGTATTCGGCGTCGTTACGTATTCACTGGAATCGAGATCGATTTATCAAATCGATTCGCCCTTTCGGTGTACGTGGAGCGAATAACAAAGCGGCTTCGACGCGAAGACACACGACGAGTCACGCGGGAAGTCAATGGCACTTGAATACACATGGATTAATGGCTCGTTGAAATTAATTCAAGAGAGGATCGATATCCAATCACTGATTTACGCTTGTTTCCATCAAATTACTTTAGCCAATTTGGTAACTCTGATAGCTTTTATGTTTCCGTCACCGAATATAAATACAAAATATTAAACAAAATGGAGCTGCAGAATTAAGCGTTCGTGTTCGATTTCATGGAATATGTATAAATGTGACATTTAGGCATTGCTTGAATCTGAAATGCGAATCTACCGGAGACTGAGCGAACACTCGACGTCACGGAAAAGCTCGATGTAATAATAAATCTCGCTGAATTAGCGACGATGTAATGGAAGAAGGAAAGAGACATCGAGCTTGAGCTAAAACGCTTTTCCTGTTCGTCACGATCGAAATGTGTCACAGCGTACGCAGTTTGAATTCATTAAGCTTGCATGAGGAGAGAGAGGTATCGTTCCCGAGTCAGAAGTGGCTTAATTGGGAATTTGATTGGCGGTGAACCAAGATCCACGTTTGGAACGTCGGCGGGATTATTCACCTGTTCTATGGAGCTATCTATATGTCGTCGGATATTCCCCGCAGCGATCCGCACTTCTCCCACTTATGCATGAATTTTCCGCGCACATGCCGGCCGCATATACGCGGTGAATTGAGGGAAGAGAGGATCTCGCAGAGACTCCGGGGAATCAGCCAATCCGATTGTGACCGAAAGCTTGGCTGGCGTTGCTCTCGGTACGTTCGGCACCACCCCCACTTGAACCGACGACGAGCGAGAGGAGAGAAGACGCTGTGTACCGCTATACCAGTGAAAACAGCCTTCCATTCTGTTACTACTAGAAGAAGGCAAACGATCGTCGCGGCTGGTGCGCTCAGACCACTCTGCAGACCCCGTCATCGCGGCGCTGAGCGAGATGGTATAGGATGACCTACTTCGTCGTATAGTTAGGCTCCTCCTAGGAGAGGGGCATCCCACGAAGACGTTGATCGTACACCGATCGGAAAAGTCGCTCGTGGACCCGCGCTCGCGCCTCGCTCACCGTGTATACGACGGGCCAATCCCGTTCTTCGGAATGATCCCCCCCATTCGCCTTCCCAGGCGCACTCGTACCTCGCGCGCTCACCGTCGTGCCGGAGGTGTACGCTAGTTATTTGCATCGCGAGATTATCGCGAAAAGTTCGACCAATGAACGAATGGAAATCCAAGCCCCTCTTTCGCCAATCCTACGGGCGGGTTACACCCAATAACTATTTGCATGTATGAATACATCGATACTAAGAAGGGGCCCGGGTCTTGTACAGTGCGAGTTGCAATTACAATCACGTAAACACGTTGCAAAAAAAAACACACTGCAAAAAAAACGTAAAGACAAGTGCATGTAACGTACGTAATGCAACATATATCCAAGAATTGTAATATAAAATACGAATTCGGTCTTGGCACGTTATGAGTTTCAAAAAATATAGCACATTGTTACATTTTTTTCGCTCGCAGCGACAATGCAAACGACCCGAGACGAACATTTTTCGTTGCCCTACCTTTTTTTATTAGAATATTACAAAGTTTTTTCGAAGTCTTCTCGGCCTTCCTATGATCATCTAACGTAAACAGGGCGTCCGGAGAATACCGGCGGGGCAACGATTAAGAGATCGTGAGGAGAGAGAGACAGAGAAAGAGACAGGGTCCGTGGGAAACGATGGTCCACGGCCTAGAGTCCAGCCTGTCTCGCATTGCGAGCCGGAGAGCCGAGGCGCGCGAATACACCTCACTAACGCGCGTCGAGATCGCAACACACGAGTCTTTCTCTAATCCCTACACGTCGTTAAAAACACGTCATTAAGGTTAAACGTTCGCCGCAGTCCAGACTCGATGACGAGTTTTGCTTCGAGCGTGCGCTGCAAGGAATATACTCAATCCTGCTTAGATCATATACGTTATCTCGAAAGAAACGACCACGGCTTTTTCAATTGCCTGGATTAGTTTAGTGAATGTCAGGGAACCGAATCCCTAGCAGAAATAGTTTCGGATTTGACCCATTTCAGACGAGCACCAGACATAGACAGACCTGGTCGTACTACAATAAGGGGTTAGCGGGAAATGGTGGAGTTCAGGGTAATGTCAGATTCACTTGTTTGCGTCAGAAGGACCAGAGAAGGAAATCTGGCGAGGCCGATGTTTCTTAGGGCCACCAGCTTGACCCGGGAGGCGCTAGCCAGAAAAACTACCGCAGCCCAAGCTCGCTAGGTTCGCTAGCTTGCCGTAAATTGCACAGGCGATAAAAACTGGTGAGGGTCATGAATGCTGAACTAACTAGATTATTCTACGTGTCGTCAATGAGCCTAGCGTAACCCTCTTTATATCCTGGTCACTATTTCTGTTGCGGTTTATTGGATGTGGTCATCTCACACGAATCGGCTCGATGCACATTTTGGGTTCAACTTGATGTAACGACATCCCCGAGTCTCTGGAGTCGATAGATTGTCAGCGAAACAAGTGTTATTGGCCATATCGATGAGTAAACTAGACCGCGTTTAATCGGAAGGCCAGAGAGCCAAGTTCTCGAGGATCATAAATTACAGTTTAAAATTCCCTCCAGGCATGTCACGCTAGCCTGTAAATGATCCAGTTATCAGGAGAATCGAATGAATGTGATCAATTAGTACAAACGAGACGAACGGCATATACTGATCGGTATGACACTGGCAAACCACGCCCGTCGATCAATCGATCGCTCAATGAATCCGTCAGTTCATTAATTGCTCATAGACTTACGCAGTGATGGTAATTCATTACCTCTTGTCCCTCGACAATCTAAATTGCGTATATATTCGTATTGCTCCGTACATCTTGTAGTATACATATTCACTACAAGATCCACTGGCAAGAATATCTTGGCATGGGATCTCAGCTAGTTTATCGATCTATGATATACAGAGCCTTTTTACTTGCTCCCGATCGATTGAGGCTGAAGCAATTCATCGCATTCGGAATGACTTTTCCTTTGAGTCATTTCGAACAGTCGAACTTCATAAGAACAATTTTTTATTGTCCATTAACGCCATTGTCCGAGGATGTTTATGATCGCTGTCGATTAATCACAGCGCGAGTGTCTCTCGTCGCAGTTGTAGGACCCGAAATACGGTGTCATTTGCAACAACTTCGATTTGTTGTTGGAGAACGTAGAGTCGAAGGGACGAGAGCGGCGCTGATTCGAACCGCCGGCCAGACGGCTGGGAATGAGCTTGGCAGGTTCCTCCCACAGCGAGATACTTGGGCCTGTTTGCACTAGTGCGACGACGGAAGCTGGCCTCGAGCGACGTTATTGTGCAGACTTTCGATCGTTCCCTATCGCTACGATTTGTGCAACTTTGAGTCACGAATTCTCTCCTGAACACAGATAGATAGATATACTTATGGTTCAGGTGAACGACTTCAGCACCCATCAAAAAGCTAGAACATTTTATTGCATTACGTAAAAGATTTCCTGCCAACCTGTAATTAATCATCCGAATAAAATCGAATGGGCAATTCGATGCTTACGAACGCTTACAAATCGATAGTAAATAAAAACATTTGCTTGTCAGTTTTTACAACTAAATTGATTAACTCACCAGCGGAAATCAGACAGGTTTGAAAGCCGAGATTGCAAGTGCGAACAGCTCGAGAAAGATGATAAACTCCGAAGGACATAACTTCTAGTCCCGGGAGGATCGCGCTCGTGTTACACGAGAAACGCCCCGAGTGCATAGCGCCGAGTCTATGTTATATGTCTACGAGCCAGAGGCGCACAGGTATCATCGTGAATAGGGAGCAATCAGATATCATTAGGGTTTTTATAAGGCTGCTTGTACGACTCTCCTGAGGGCAGGCAGGCGGGTGCTATATTCCCACGCTCGCAAACCTCCAAGTACCTAGTAACCGTCTACTATCTTGTAACATCATTGAACGTGAAGATGATAAAAGGTATTCCGCACTCTGAGATGGACAATATTTTCATATTCTACTCAAAGTATCTCGGCTACCTTACAGACGAATCAACACATCGAACATGTTGAGCTGATGCTGATGAGTTAAGAGAGTTATTTTAAGCCAGTTTATTGGAGTGACTGATCTTGCATTTGAAAAAAAAAAATTATCACACAGATGTCATTCAATCTTACCATGTCAGTCAATTTTAACGAGGAAAAAAGGATATTCAGCTTTATCCCAATGGTATAGAGAGAAAATTAAGACGTTTTGCCCGGAAGGTTAATATAGAAATAAAATATTCACGGACTAGTGAGTGAGAGATGATGAGCGCGAAGAGAGAGCGAAAAAAAGTGAAGCTGAAGACGCTGATAGACTCGGCGAGGGCCACTCGCGCACGGATAACGAGGAAATCTCATCGGCTCACTGAGAATGAAGTGAGAGAAGCGAGTCACCATGGACGTCGCCGTCTCGTGCGAACGAACCTCTCTCACGACGAGGAAACCGAGCGAGTGACGTACTACTAGCATGCTTGCCGTTTTCTCTAATTCCACGTGATTGATGGCGATTCGTAGATTTTTGTTACGAGCATGGGGCGCTTGAACATCATGAACTTATGAGTGCGAGTATCCGAGTGCTTGCAACAGAGTGGCAGGTGATTATCCGTAGAAATCTGCGTGCCCTCTAGTCCCTCGTGATGAGAGGTGACAGTCATGGCGTGGTAAACCGTAAATCGGTACTTCTAATGCCTATCGTGGGATTAAAGGGGATGCTGAAGTGGATTTGCTCGCCGACTACGGTCGATAAAAACTGTATCATTTTGTTGTTATTCGTTGTTTTACAAATTACGTCGTTAATGTGTTATCATTATGTTTCGAATTGACAGTGATTATAATATCAATATAACGCAGTGCAGAACAGTGTAGCTAAATCGAATGTGGACACCATGAAATTGGGGTTAGCTTCAAGTGCGAGTAAGAAATGATGAGCGGAAGATTATTATGTCTTACGGAATTGCGATTTAAAACTTCTAAAAAAAACTGGTTAATATATGAAAATGTAACGGAAAAACCTATCAGCTCTGTACAGTTTTTAACAAACATAAAGCTCTAAGATGAACAGTGTGCTAATTGTCCACGATAGTGCCTTTAGGCATAGAGCGGTTGTAAGTGGTTAATTTTATTTTTTCCACTTGTTGTATTTTGAACAGTGCCTCATGGCACTGTATAATAAAAACGGAACTACGAAAACGCAAGTGTGACTGCTGCGATAACGCCCGAAGTGTTACTAGCTGCCGCGAGACGCCTCACGTCGCTGAAGAGGTTTTAACAACCGGAGGATATTTCTTGCGCGAGTGCACCCGCGTGTGCCGGAGCGCGCACCACGTAATTCCTACGTGATGTGATGGTGCTGACGGCGTTAATTAGTATACTCCCAAGGAAATGCATTCATTCAAGGCCAAGTTTCATTATACCCGAGGTAGACGAGAAACAAGGCGAGAGACGTCTGAGGGACGCTCATCAGCAGTGCCGCTTTCTTCGCAAGCGACTCGTTACGCCGCGCCATCGTAGCTCAGAAATGACTTCACCTTCGCGTTTCATTATAATACATATTCCAGCATATCAGTGCTATGCACCACGGGAAAATAATATGTTCGGCGCCAAAACTTCATTATCTCACTGCGCGGAATGTCGAAGTACAGTGTACGCGCAACGTACAGCCATTATAGAATCCCTTAAGGTTCGTCTTGACCACAGACAGAGCGTGTAATACGTGCCTGAACGACTAGAAGGAACTTCATTAGCCCCCAGCAGGATATATTCCGGTGGGGTTACCCGTAGCTTCCTGAACCTTCAGCACGTATCACTCCCTGCCATCATGAGACAGGGAAGTTAATACGCGCAGAAGCGAAACTTTATTACCGCAATAACTGAAGTGTCCCAGTCGCTAACGTATCAAGGGACGGCAGTCGGCTTGACGGATCTGTACGATTCAATTTGTTTGAGGAATTAACATTTTTAATCTAACGTTTTGAGTTAAATTACTAAAAAATTATCTTCCTTAAATCAGGATTAAACTTTGACGTACCAAAATGTGCAAAACCGGAATTCCAACCCTGGAAAGTCAATACCCTGTGAAAATCAATTGATGAAGAAAAGTTCTGGAAAGCTCTGCATTGTAGTGCCATTGAGTTACAGCAGTTTGCGAGAATACAGAAGCATTTGATCTCGCTGTGTTCTCGGATCAATTATTAAGCATCATAATGAATCACTGAACGCACGCAGGTCTCTTACACATGCCTATAATTACCATTCATTTGAATATGCGACTATCCTCTGGCTCATTCCTCGAAGCCCAGCATCTAACGTATACGCAGATCCTAGATACACTCGTCGCGTGTAACTCGAGCAAGTTGCGCGCAGTCGCATCGGAGCTTAGTAAGCTAAATTCTCTCACGCAGCTTCGGTCTACGGCCCTTCGTGTCGTGAGCGCTGCGGAGTATCATTCTGCGAGTAGGGCTCGTGTGGACAACGATGCCCTCGTGTGTGTACGCAAGGTGTATGATCAATTCAGAGGGGTGCGAAGAGGAGTAATGGAAGAAGAGCGAATCGTGTACGCCCGCCCGTTTCGATCACTGATATCGAAAGTAGACACGTCTTGCTCAGAGAGCTCGAGTCGTTTAGCATCCCGTAGTAATATAAATACGATGGGAAGAAGATTCCAGCGAGGGCGGGTAAGAGTGGCAAAGACACAAGACGAAGGACTGGACATCGTTCTGGTCACTCTCACGCACAACACGCTGCGGTATATACCCCGCGATGTTTATTGCAGACCCTCTGCAATAACCAAGATACATAGGATACTTTAATCATTTATTTATCCCCCGGTCTACCAGGCTCTGGGTAACCACAATTTCTGTGTCTCGGTCCTTCTCACACTACCGATGAGATAATCCCTCTTCGACCCTCGTATACAAGTCAAGGTACCGATGTCCTCATCACCCCTGCGCTCCCACCTGAGACTTTCCTTCTCCCGCGAGATCTTTCTTTCTGTGACCCTCTCGTGTAATCCTTCTTCGAGACTCCTGGTTGATAGCACTACCCGAAGACTCTCTTCGAAGACTGTCTTTCCTTTCTCACTATCCCACCTCTTCTTCGGGACCCTCGTCCTTTTCCATCGCCTCTTCTTACAGTCTTCTTCGTCTTCGTTTGTCTAGTCCCTCCGTTGGGGCATCCACCAACAGCACACGTTCGTCGGTGTGCGCCACGCCACGCTGCATCGCGCCCGATGCACCAGCGTGCCATGCTGCGCTGCAGCGCGACCTACCGTTATGCGGTTAACGAGCTACCCGCACCGCTACACTATCCTCCTCCTCCTCCTCCTCCTCCTCCTCCTCCTCCTCCTCGCCTTTTTCTCTGTACTTACAGTACCCATACGTACACCGAGAACGTCCCCACAGCAGAAGCAGCAGCATTGCGCATGCACGAAATGTAAACGTGGGAACCGGAATTGGTCGGCCTGTTGGAAGGGTTCTTCTTCTTCGCCTCTACCTCCTTCTTCTATCCTAGTCTCGCGAACATCCCCCAAGAGCTTCGGTTGATCTAGTGTACATGCTCACGTCTCTATCCATCCCCCCTCTAACTTAGGTTAGAAGCCTAACTCGATTTATTGATAATGAAAAAAAGCAAGCGCCTTCTGTATTGGTCTCATGTGCTTTCTCTTCGATAAATATCTGTATTATTACGAATTAATGAACCAATTTTTTTGAACTCATTAAAAAGTTGTTAATGAATTGTCATTTTTGCGGTTTCGTATACTTCATCGTGTTATGAACGTGAAGACAGTTCGAAAGTTGTTCCTATCTACAGTACACTCCTTTTTCACTTTGACAGATCGGATATATCACTAGGTAACGCGTACACAAGTCTCAATAATGTAATTTTTATCTTTGCCCGATAATCGATATGTCGGTTGATTGCTTTTAACACTTTAAATTGAAGGCGGCGAACGCGTGGCGACGCAATCGGACGAACCATTCAGAGCGCCCTGTGAAAGTGGTACAGCTTCGTATGATGATAAATGGTGCGCATTCATTATTTCGTTATGACAACACCCTTTTATTAATATTTATTAAGGTCCCGCACGCAGCAACTGTATTTCACTCAAGCCTTTCTCCATCTTTCTTTCTCTCGATTGGTTGCGTCCCACCTCCTGTCATTCACTGTTTCACTGGAGTTAATTGTTTTTTAATTGATTGGCAGTAGAATATTGGCCCTTCGTACCTTGGCGTCGATATTATTCATGTATTAATTTTCACTGTTTTTTTTTTGTTACAGGTGAGTGTTCCCAGAGAGACAGAGGGAGAGAGAGGAAAGACTTCCTCTTTGCTGTGTAACGGTTCGAAGCATATCTCTAGTATAGCTTGTTGCGCGTCCTCCTGGTAAGTGCTCCTCTCATCCCCTCGCGTATAACTCAAGAGTGTCACATATTTTCAGAGTCCCGAGTGGTCTCATCTATATACAGGACGATACAGAATAATACCCCAACTTCGGACAGGATACGAGCTGCAAGTTATCCCGACAAAAAATAGTTTGTCACTTTACCGATTTTTCAATACAATGTCATTAGGCGTGTCTTCAGGATTGCCGATAATGATATCGAGAAACTTATTTCTTAACCCACATCATTACTAAGTCATTAAATCTCGAATAGTCGTCATTTGCAATTATACGTATCAAAAGCATGACTTCTTTGAGAAAGATAACTCGAGTCTGATGTTCAATTTTGAATCACCCTGATTATGCGTATATACGCATCGTGCGCTGTTGGCGAAAATCGAGTAGAGTGGAGATGGATATTGTCAATAGGTTTTTCAAGTGGATCGAAGAAAAATTCATGATCTCGTCGAGTCGCGAAACCTCTGTCGCCGGCAATGATCAGGAAGCTATAGTACCGTGCCTGCCGGCGCACCGGCGAGACTTCAGAAGCTTGAACACTTTCATGTAAGCGCTCCGTAGAAAGAAGAGTACAAAGAACGGTCGGAAGAATTCTTGAGACTTGTAACATCACGAGAGAGGGGCTAGTAGAGCTAGACCTAGACCTATCCGTATTCCCCGGCGCGTCTCTCTCTCCCTTTCTCCCTCGTGCCTACCTGGCAATACATCAGAACCGCGTGCAGACCGCCTCATGCGGTTCTGTGATGTCCACGGCGTGTCCATCTCCTCCTAGCTCTTCAGCCTTGTCCACCGGTTTTCCAACTGGACAACCTGTTTACACGCTGCAGCGAGCGACAGCAAGCATACAGCAATAACGATTTTCCTATTAACAATACGGATCTCGTCCGCCAGAGATTAGTATCTGCTTACTACGTGCGCTGAGTCGTGAATGAGAGGTGTCTCTCTCGCTGTGACAACGCGATTCTCGATCAATACGATCGATGCATTCGCTGAAGACACGCAGCACAGCGCTGCGGTGATCTATTTTTCGAAAGGAAACTTCCTTCCGGGACTTCGATAGATCGACGCGTTCGACGATTTATTGACGGAAATGTCTTGAAGGACGCGAACACGTCGGCAATAGCTATGTTCGACAAAGTGGGCGACGGAGCATCCTCGCGAAGGTATACGCAATCGCCTACCTTATTTGAGACACCAGTAATTGAATATGTACAACCTAACCAGTTCACCTTGGATGATCTTAACAGTTTTGTACTGGAAATGTTAAGGTGATTCTTACAGAGTGCACATAAGTTTGTTTTACAATATTTTTAACAAATTATTAAGTATTGAAAAGTTAAAAATGAAATTGAAAGATGCAACAAGTTATTACAGAATTTACAAGGTTTACAGACATCCGAGAAATATAAATTGCAAAAAAATTAAAACCGCTCTATCGATTCTCGTCAAATTTGGCACCGATCGTGATTTTATGCTAGTTCATTTGTATACAAACTTTCAGTCTACTATCTTCTAATTTACAACATAAAAATGATGTTGTAAAAAATTTCAAAGTACTGAACTGTGAAAAACTAAGCATTCCCAACCGTTTCTGGCCAAGTTCAAGCCTAAACGTTATTGTATGTTAATCCACTTGGGTACCTATGTTAAAAAAGATACATAAATCATTACGACAGTATCGTGCTAACAAGATTCGAACTTTGGTCCATTTTGAGAGTCCTGGGAATAAAATCTCTAGAAAAAATGTCACCACAAGGAAGTCTTCCTTTTCGGAGAAGCAAAAAAGTCCCATAATTTAAAATAATCAATCAGAGACAAGTCCAGATCGCTTATCGATCTGCCTCTATCATTGAATCAACTCGGCTCTCACAGGCGTCGATGGTGCTTCGACCCGCGCGGCTAGATCTCATCCGGCAATGTCCGCGCGACGATGTATTACGGTAATTGCGGAGGCGAGACACGGCCGCGGCTTGGGGAGAGGGTTTTCTCGGCGTACAAGCAGCGACGGCGGCGGCGGCTGCGGCGTCGGTAGGGCTTCGCGAAGGGACGTTGATTTGCCAGCAGCAGCAGCGGTAGGAGCAGGAGCAGAAGCAGCAGCAGCGGCAGCAGCAGCAGCAGAAGGCAAACGCGCGGTGCCGGAACCGGCGGCGTCGGCGTCTAGTACGGCCGCGTGGGAGAGCTCGGAGTAGCCAAGTTTTGCACCGACGGGGTTTGCCGCTTGGTACTCTCGAACTCACACAGAGTTTAGCTATAGCTCTTTGCTCGCTAGCAGCATTCGAGAAGAGTCTTCCCCCTGTCTCGTGAGCTATACCATCAGTATCGCGCTCTCTCGGTTCCGCGCTCGTGTTCGCCCCATGGGAACCTGGGAAGATCCTACCCACCGGGAAGATCCTTGAAGTACCTCAAGCAAGGATCGCGCGCGCGCGCCTCTCTTAGCGCCCGACAGACGAAGAGAGAGTAAGAGATAGAGAGAGGGAGAGAGAGAGAGAGAGAGAAAAAGACCTCGCGCCGGAATATATATTGCCATTTGTTCTGCCCCGGTATAAGGCAATATGTTTGTCAGTATCGGGGAATCGAACCTGAACTCCACGACCGGCGAACTCGGCTTGCTAACCATAGCGCCTATGGTCGAGATCTTGACCGTTATTTCTCGAGTCGATGGGCACGCTGCCGGCGATGCTGCCGCCGGGCCGCTGTTAGTACCCAGTCTTCGTGGCACATCGATCCTCTTTGAGCATCGCCACCACTGTACCACCCTAGAGACTCGCCGCGAGTGCGCGGACGCGAATCTCTCGAAACTCGAAGGGGTCATCAATTTGACGCTCTTATCCAATTCGTACCTAACGCTTGTATTTTCCCTATCGGCCCTAATAAGAGAATTAGGAAGGTAACGAAGATGACCCGAGAAATCCGCACGTGCCTATTAAGTAGGTGTAACGTTTGCATGGCAGATTCTAACGTTAAAAATATGAAAGATGTTTGTAATTCCTCATATTTGAAAAACAAAGAATAAGGACTTGATTTTAACCCTCGACTTATGTTCTTTGTGTAATAGTGTGAAGTCAGATCATCAGATGACACTGAACCAAAGCTGTTCGATAATAGGTCGAAAATACGCAAGCCGGTGAAATAATATTGAAACAGGGTTAATTTAACGACGCCACATTTTTGTTTTTGTGTACATTTGATTTTTTGCTCTATGAGTAGGCGATGAATATCGGGCGTGTTCAGAGCGTAATTTCTTATTACGTGCAGTATCCTCGAGGACGTTACAAGGGGGATATCGTATATAGTAGCGTAGTTACCCGGCAAGATCACGAGTTCGCTAAACGGCTCGACACGCCCAGGCGTTCGTGTGAAACGGGTATAATCTACTAGTAGTGATCGCAAAGTCGCTCTCCGTCTAACTCCCTCATTTTCTCGACGAACGCGCGTCTTCGCGTCTACCATTTCTTCAGCCAGAACTTGCGGGGGAACGCGGCTGGTTTATATCGGTGTGTATCGGTTTGGTGGTACAGTGTAAAAGTAGTATAGAGAACACGACGAGAGAAAAGGAAATAAAGAGGAAGGACGGTTCTGGCAGCGAGACGATGAGGCTTCCGCGGTAGCGTCTCGCACAGCGAGAGAGGAGCCTCGGGGGTCCCGGAGGTGCAAGTGCTATGTGCAGCTCTCTCACTCGGCATCGAAGTACACTGGCAGCTAGCTACTCAGTTGCGTGCCGCTCCCGGTGCAAAGTAGACAGAGAAAATCTCGACACACGGTCGACAAGGGTTGAAGCCAGGGAACGCTGGAGATGCTATCTCTTCGTTGTGGCGGATTGCGTCGAGGGTGGTACCTCGTATATAGTGTTATGATGCTAGTGATGCCGGTGGTGGATGCGCGACGAAGGTACTCGCGAAGGAGCGCGAGCCACGGTAGTTTATACTTACTCGCACTTATACCTTCACTTGGCTGCCGGCTATACGCGATGATGATAGCAGTAGCCGAGAACTTACGTGTCCGCGCGCAACTCGGAAAGAAGACTGAGAACAGTTGCCTCATCTGCCAAGCGTTTATGAAGACGTACTTACAGATACGTGGGTAGGTTACACGTCACATACTTTCCTGATAAAGGCTTCCATGTTGCAACAATATTCGTCGTAAATTCACAGCCACTTTGTTGTTCATTGTTATTACCCTTATCTGAGGAATTTCTTTACAATACCGGAAACCTAAAAAATCGCAAACAGCCACGCAAGGAAACTACTAATAGTGGATGTGTAAAAGAATTTGCGTCGATTCCAGAGATTAATGTTTAGGTTTGTATGACACAAAAACAAATGATGTAAATAGACTACTAATTGACAACTTTTCATTTTTGCTATATACGACGAAGAGTTAGTTGCAGTAGTGCAGTGGTTGAGTGGCGTTTTACAATGAGTATCTTGCGTGGATGCCGGAAACCCACGAATTGAGGATATTTCACGTAACCATGTGGATATCATGTGGATATAAGCCGAGTGTCCTCGATGAACGCACCTGGTTGCGTAGATATATTCGTCACGACGGTTCCGGAGCTGTAATAACATATTTAATGCTAATTATGACCATTAACGGGTCGCATGTATGCGATTGCATCACTCTCACGGCCGCACTCTTGACCATATCAGAACACTTTATTTTTTTTTGTCGATCGAGTGTGCGCACATTTGACGAAAGTGGAGCGATGTCTACGACGGACAGTTCCGTCAATGCATTCGCCTAAAGTCGCGAGTGAGATTTTGCTTCTGTGGCAGCTGCTGTGACTGCACGCTGATTGCAGCAAAGTACGTTCCGGAAGAACGATCATAGAGCGCAAGGTATGACTATGTAATTTCGACATTTTCCAGTATCGTGTCGCTCTACATGTATATATGCGAATTACGAGATCACACAGCAGTGAACAAGATTGATTCCCGAATAAAATTGTAACGTTGTTAACATACACGCTTCGAGCCCCCTTTGTTGCTAGATACAGAACTACCGTTAGCCAGCCGGTGAATATCTGCAGTGTATCTACTTATTACATAAAGCATCCTACACACTTCCCGAGCTTGTAAGTCATGAGATTGCTTATAAGCTGGCAACGAGGGCACGGACTGAAAATACGCACCTTGAGAGATTCCACAGTGGATACCACGATGAATTATGGACTATTGGCTCCCGATAAATTAGCTTTTGGCATCGGGAATACACTGTACGATGAAATCTACGGGGATTATCTATCTCTCGATTCTTTTCGTCTCAAACGTTTCTATGTAACCTATCTATACACATGGCCGCCTCGTATGCGGTATACTTATTCGTAACGAGACGCTTGATAGATCTCGATCGAATAAGGAAATCAGACCTTCGCGTTATTTGCTGTTATCCATTTTATCAGTAAAATCTAAATGCACGAACGAAAGGCGTGGGTAACCGGCTGATTCTCTTTACGAGATGAACACCTACATTCAACCATTAGAATCTTGAATGTGTAGCCAATAACTGACAAGGAATAAAAATAAACAAACCTTATTAACAAATATTAAAGTAACAACATGAAACAAATAAGGAGTAAAATATTCGTCATCTGGTAAAGGGCAAATAAAAACGGAATTGAGGGCCCATTTCTATTCAATGAATACAGGAAAATTCACATATGTTTAGATATCTTTTTGTATTAAGCAACTTATACCTATCAGTAACGATACATTAGGATATGATGTGGAACTCCATTTCCAATTTTTCTTGAAGAAAACGTTATCTTCAATCTTTTTGTAAAGTGTTTTTTCTTGCAAAGTCAAATACCTACATTTCCTCAATTACGGAATGGTGATTAGTGCTGCGTATTGTTAAAGTAGGTGACGAATTGGCGGGAGAACGAAAAGTAAACGCTACACCTCCAGTTTTCGACAAGGGCTAGATGGAGGTAGCTCGCTTCTATGCTCCCGTGAATCATGCAAAGCGCCTGTAGGCGTTCTCTGTGTGCGGACTGTATACGTGAACGTGAACGCCGCGGCACGCTGTCCGTCAATCCAGGCACGTGGTACGCTATCTGGCAGCAGATGTATTAATGGCGAAGCGATGGATACGGCGCCCTGGTGCGAGACAACGACGTGCGCGACAACGGGAGTGAGACAATGGCGGTGTGCCTGGACCTGACACGTATCAGACTATGTAATTCTGCGCTTATTTCCATGCATGCGCACAGCGTGGGTTTGGTAGCGTCAACCGGCTGGCAGTATTATCGTCTCTCGTCAATCTTCGCAACGCTGCGCTTTTCTTTGATTAATTACAAGCACCCATCTATTATGTAACATCCATTACACAACCCGGTTTGAAGGACACTTCCTGATTTAGACTGTAGCCCCTTTTCTTCTAATAACCTCGTACCCGGAAAATTGGTGATATGTTTGGTGATTTGTATATGAAATGAGAACAGAACATTCTTAGCTCATGCGATTGCTGACACAATTTGACAAAGCTTTGAAAACAGCTAGATATACTAAAAATCGATATTTGTCATATTTTCATTTCGAATATCAAACATGTTTCTAAGTGCGGAATCGGTGTTACGATAACAGGTGCACAAGTTATTCAATTGGGAAAGTGGAAAAAGCGAATGTGAAAGTAAGATTGTTTGCCGTTGACAAGAAACTAATAAAAAAAAAGAAAATAAGTGGAGCACATTACGTATACGTGGCGGCGCGACAATGACAACCTCGGGCTCGCGACAGTATTGGGACCACGCGAGAGATACGCAAGAGCAAGAGCGCGACAATGACGCGGGAAGGAGAAGGAAAAGCTGGCTTATAGGCGAGGTGCACTGCCGAGCCCTTGTCAAGAATTCATAAATAAATTTTAATGAAACTGTGTACATACCTGTAGAACGCAACGACGATATCGAGAATGCGGTGCGATCTTGCTGTCTATAGATATACCTCGCGTCTGAAAATTTTGCAACTATGCGGGGCGTTTCTCGTCGCTATGCGATCGACAGTTTGCCTCTTTTTTTATCCTTCATCCTTCGTTTCTTCGCCTCGTTACGCACGGGCGAAGGAGGTCGCGACTCAGTCCACCGCAGGAGAAACAATGATCTTGATACACGATTTGAATTATAAAGAGTCACCGCGATAGCACGCCCAAGATTGGATATATGAGAGGAATAATTATAATGAACGCGAGCGATAACTGGATCGAAGTAACGCGCCCTTATTCGGCCACCACTCATTCGGACTGATTTTTACACTTCGCTACATATAATACCTGATGCAACTAACTGTAAGATCTTAAATCGTCGCTGCAACCTTTAGATTTTAATTAAATGCATGGATGTGACGAAGCCGCGAGCCGTACGAGGCGCAAGAGAGAATGCAGCAGCCAAACCGATGATTTGCTTTATTTTTGCTTATGAAACCTTACGCGACAGCCAGACACAGATGCGGTGCGGGCACGCTTGATCAATTTATTCATTTATTTACTTCCCGAGTAGCGTGAATGCATGCCGGAGTGCCCCGCCCGGCATAACTATATACGTATACAGCGCGTCATATATGTATACGTTCGTTCGTCTGTGCATCGTCAGCGTATACCGAAGAGCTATCGGGACGAGAAGGCGAGCAACTTTTTTTCGTGGTGGATTGCAAACTCAAATGCACCGACGGATTTATCCGAGCGAAAACTCACGTTGATCGAACGTACGTTTTATCAGTACCGACAGAACGACCGGTGTCATTTCTTTCTTCGATTCGAAATCGTTGATTATTTGTTCGCACAAATTGTATCTTAAGCCTGCACATGTAAAACTAAATGGTTAACAACAGAAGCGAGCTTCCTTTGCCTATTATAAAATCAAAGTAGATGCAACGAAAATGTGTTCATACGGAGAGCTTATATCATTCGGCCTCTTCTTTAGTCTATCGGCTACTGTTCGTCCTAGCGAAAGCTGAATAGGTTTATCGAGAACCATAGAGCCGCTTCGCGGTGCTGAGCACTCCCATGTATTGGGCAACGAACGACCCGAGAGAACGACTCGAAAGGAACGAAGGAGTATGAGACGTCGGTGTAGTGTAGCAGCAATAGCAGTAGTACCAACAAGATTTTCGCTCGGCGCCGTATAGGGGCACAATCCCGCGACTATTGACAGCCGTGCGTCGGGGTTCTCTCCGGAGCTCTCGGATCCGTGCGCACACGAGAGCCGGACCCAGAGCATGGGACAAGATAAACTGCAGCAGGCGAAAGGCTGCTCCGAGCACTGCGTTTTCTTGTAAAACGCATGTGCTGACTCTTGTATCTTTCGTACACACTATTATTGCACCCACGCGGTCTTATTTACGGCAGTATAACCAGCACTAATCGGTGCTGTTCTTTCGGAACGTTTTTTTAACCCTCGAATATAAATAATTTAAACGCATTATTGATAAGGAGCTAAACGAAAATAGAAATTAATGTAAATTGTAAAAAAACATATGTAAATTTACTTCTCCGGTTATGATTAACAGCTGCACCAAATAGTTGCTTGTTGATTTCTGATAAATGATGAGAAATTGAGATGAGAAAATGATGAGAATGTTCAGAAGAAAGAATTGTCTGTGTTTCATCATTTACAAGTAATTTTTTTTCGTGTGTCGGTATTGCTGCTTACATATATTTTTTGCAATACGTATGTACTACGAGAGGAATTGAAATTGCCGTAGGACATTGTGTCTGCAAAGGTAGTCCAGACGTAACACTCCGTGCCTTGTTCTCGAGGTTCTTACCCCTGACAGAGCAGGATGCGGTGAGATTCTCGGCACACCATCAGTGTCCGATGTTCCTGGCATAGTTATACGAAGGTGCTACATATATATCCCTGAGATATTTAGCCGCGATCGGAAAGAACAAGCTGCTGGTCTAATCGTCGATCGACATACGTTGCTCGCTTCTCCGGCCGCGATTCCGCTCTCCTCTTCCCGTAGAGTCCTGTTTGGCCTATTCCGTGTACTCGCCTGGTGAGCGAGATCGTGTGAGCGCCCGGTGGCCACAACTGAATCACGCTCCTAACTAGACACTCCGAACGGCTACTCGCTCAACACTCAAGACCACACAGAACACCAGACGTTATGCGCGAAAGGAAAGAGCAAAACATCGTTCCAAGAATTCAAACTTTATATTTCTTATTTTCCGCATTCGTTTATTTCTACATAATTAATTTTCATAAGAATTGAAGACGGTGTTATATTCTAGCGAATAAACTGTAACAAAGAGCAAATAATATTAGCATAATGACAAATATGTGTTTTTTTAATTTATTTTGATATATTGTTTTATCGGTTGGTCAATTTCGTTGCGATTACAAATTGGCATAATATCTCCCTAACAATTTCTAATATTTTCATATAAAAACATAAAAATAGCGAAATCTGATTTTTAGCGTGAAAACGAGAATTTAATAAGGCAATGAAATAGCTACGATGCTCGTTTATAGTGCACGTCATAGCTAAACTGCAGAGACCATCCTCCCCGGCATCCTGTCCCAAGTGCACGCGCGCTGTTACATTGCCTTATCGGCAAATCGCTGGGTAATCATCATCAATCACTATCGAGACTATTAGTAAGCACGAAAGCACATATACCTCTGGTATCTTGAACTGAGGGGAGCGAGAAATTTCCAACATCGCGGCATAGTTGCACTGTATGCTGTAGGAGAACCGAGGCCCACAGCAAAGTACACACATCGTCGACGTATTGCACTCACCCCAGTGGCTTGTCCTCGATGTCTTGACATTAGTGTAAGTCGCTCGCGTTTTTGCTGCTCGTTGAGTCCCGTAGTTGTACCCCGCCACATGTACCACGTGACAACACAATAACCCCCAGATTGCCAATATGTTCTTCCATTATACTAAAGATGTCTATTATTTTATCGAAATTCACGTTCATCGTAGGGTAACGAATGGGCCTAGAGTTTGGAGAGGTGTCTTAGATGATGGGACAGATATGTTGCCGAAGTATCGAAAAGAGAACAGATATGTTAATCATCGGAGATTGCATCCGGAATATTCATTCCAGAGCCACCGACACTAGTGGTTGACCGCTTAATCGTGCACCGGCTGGCGTATCAATCTGTAAACGGGTGGCCAGTTACTTGATGTCTACACTTCGTTTAGTGCATACACCGTCTCTATCGGTACGGATTTTCACCAGTTTCTCTGTGTCCATAGCAAATACGGTACTCTGTAGCCAAGTCGACTGCGGCATGGGGGTTAGGTTAGCATAGTGAAGTGCGGGTAGGAGGAATGGTGGGAAGGGCGGTAAAAGGCGATTGAAGACATGCCATGAAAAAATGAAGAATCATTTCAAACCCAGAGCGCTAACTACTGAATGTCACCCATGTATTTCACTCATGCAAATTGTCTTCTCAGATGCAATGAAGGGCCGTCACAGTGGTTAGCCGATTATTTGTACCTGCTGAGAGATAACAGTTTACCTGAGCTGAACAGAAATTCTACTGCGCGTATTGCATTATTACGTTATCCCGCCGTATTACAGGAGAAACCTCCGACAAGGTCTCGGGGGAGCTCCGGAATAATTGGAACCGCTGGAACGCACTGCTGAATTATAATTCTCATAGCCGGACGTACACAGCAACGAGGTGGACTAGCCAAACTTCGTCCAATTCTCGGAGGATATACAGAGCTTTGACGGTCATGGTTCGCGGAATTCTCCGCTGCAGGCGAACTGCCGTCTGGTGCCGTGCGTTGACACTCAAGTGCCGAGCGAATGAACGGTCAGCTAACGAGGAAGCCCTTAATGAATTGCCGGCTTGTTTAATAGTCTCGCTGCTCGTTCTCCGTTCGCTCCATTCGTCTATATGCAGAGCAGGGAATGGTCAAGAGCAGTGCTCAGCCGTAGATAGAGATGGAAGGCAATGGTGAGAAAGTACGAGGGTGGAAAGAGGCATTTACGAAGACGAATGGAGCCACAATCGGATCGTTGGGAGCGACACGAACAAGTTATACGAGTAACATCTCTAATGCGCCACGCGAGGCCAATCTATGATGAGCACGACGAGAAACTATAGACACTCGTATATTTTCACGAGGTGCGCAGGTATAACGAGTAAGACGAGCCGCGAAGGCGAGTGAAGGGAACTCTGATGGAAAGAATGGCTTGATGCTTCCAGCGCGGATAGTTTATGAGCCACATGTATCGAGGTATTGCTCGTAATCCGCAAGCAGTGACTGCATTTGAATTAAACAGAGATTCGAAATAGAAAAACATAAATATTCTGTACAAACAAATTATACTTTGTATTCAATTTGATAAAGCCGACTGTAAAATCGAAAAATACTGAAAATTAACTTTTAGGATATTTCGCATCGGCTTCGTGCAAAATCCAATGCAATGCAAAATCCGGGTTTGTCTACTGTTTGAAAACATGCAAAATGAGGCCAGATGTTGCAATGGCAACCTCAAATAGTGGCCAAAGTCGGTTTTGCCCACCGGTGAAAGAACTTTGCCCACTGGCGCGGCAATAACGAAACAGTTATTTTCATATCCTCCTTCGTGAAAGCCTTGTACAATGTTTATGTTTGACAAAAACATATTTTTGTTGTAAGATCAAAAGAGAAGACACGCATTTTTCTTCAACGTTTTTTGTATTCCCAATGAATTCGAATCGGAAGCAGAATCACCATAGACTATTTTTGTCGTGCCTTGGTCGCAAAGCAAAATCATCAATGCGAATAAGTGAGATTCTTGAAGCGGTACGAAGTGGTCCAACCTCTCTTTAACGAAGCTTTACGAGCTTCAGGAACTCCTCCCTGCTGCCCGTGGCACGATACCGCACAGAGTGGCTGAATACCGTCGCGTACACACAGAGCAGAGGTGCAACGTGAAATAATCCTCGAGTGCTCCGACAGTGCAACGAAGTTATACGATGTCCCGTAAATCCATAATGAACCCCGATAGATCTTGCCGTAGTAACTCGTAACGAACGGGATTCGCAGACAGAACGTGCTTCGCGCAACGAGACAATTCCCCTGCAGTTTGAGAAGCCATCAGTTGGCACGGATAGTCAAATAAACTCGTTTCGGAAATACGAGAAAATACTACCAACAGTCCAGAGACCAGCATATAGCGCCTTGTCGTTTAACGACACGAATTGCAGAAGATGCGACAGACCCTTGATTAAAAAGAGTTCATTACAGTTCGCCCGATGAACTTGCCAGATAGAACACAACAGAAGCACAACGAGGCATTTTCTCAGGACGACAGTGTAACGAACTAGATTCGCAACGGCTGTGGTTGCTATCTTTACCCTCGCTGTTGGGTGCAAAAACGAGACGTAAGGAATGAAAACCACCGTGGCATTTTTCATACCATAGCTCTGTATCAGTAATGAAGTAAACGCTGGTTACAACTGGTATTTCATGGGATACCTAACGCCCATGTCTAGTTAGACATTCATCGTCGTGATTACGAACCGTTTATTAGTTTTCACGATGTTCATGCGCGATCGCGATGATGAGTCTCGGGTAACGAACGAGACGACGTTCGATGACAGGAGATCTCAGCGCACAACGTCTGGTACACGTTGTGCGAGAGTTCCGCGAGGGAGAGATGAAATGAAAAGGAAGAGTGTGAAGGACGAAGCGAACGGAAACTCGCACAGGGGCGGCCTGCGATGCTACAACCTCGGAATCAGGAGCGAAGTCACAGCGCAGTTACGTGTATTATATGCCCTTCGGCTATACTTTAATCCTTCGTGGACGCCGCGACTCGCTCGAGTCAGGACCGCGCGGTGAAACTGACGGTCTTGATGCAGTGCTTTCCACGGCCTCTTTGTGGTAAAATGGTCAGGTTCGTTGTGTTCGCTTGCGCAGCGAAGTCAGGAGTAGCCTCTTCTGGTGTACAGCAGCAGCAGCAGGAGTCGTTCGGCATACAAAGCCCAGCCGTGAGCGGTACAGAGTGAGGGAGCGAAGCAACGAACGAGCAACCGAGACTCTTGGGTACCTAGGTACCAAGTACTACGCGCGCAGATCGAGCGCCGGCGTACCTAGTTACACGGTGCCCGGTGACTAATGAACCTTTACAGTCACCTTATGTCCGACTCGCGGGAGTACCGGAGTAAGTTTATTGCCGATGCTAATTCACGAGTTGCGGCAATTAGTGGCTGTAGCGAGGCACTCGGCGCGTTTGCAGTCCAGGGGAGAGAACCAAAGGAAGGTATAGATAAAAGAGGAGGTAAGACAGAAGGGCCTCTGGGGAGACTCATGGGTGAGCCGCTTGAAGATCGATTCTATGATCGTGCTTATCGTTCGCTGCATATACACTGTTGCTTATGTTCATCATTCCTCGCCGGCGGCAGCAGGCTTTACATCCCTATTTCATGCCCATAAAATGTTTAATAGAAAAACTCTTTTTAACAATAAGTGATAAAAAAAAGTATTTTTTCGGATTCCGATGCCAAAATTCGAAGGTCCGACCGGTTGAAACGTAGTGGTAGGTGGTCCAGAAACCACCACAGTTCTCCGTATGTACCGGGATAATCTCGTGAGGTCTCAGCTTTAATGATATCATGCACAAAAAATGAAAATACTGGTTTATAATGTGTATTTGATTGTAGCCTTCTCATTCTGAAAGCATGTGATACCGGTACAAGCAAGTTAGTTGAAAAAAATTATTCATAAGGAGTGTCAAGTAGCACCACCGATGCTTCCGGGTATAGCACCGCCATACACGCCGTCTTGGTTTAAAAAAAATGCGGTAAAAAGTTTAAGAAACGGCCGATTAATTGTAATTTACACGGGAGCTCGACTCATATGGTGTCGTCTTCGTGAGTATTTTACCAACTTCCGTGTGAGCGCATGCGCAGCCTCTGGGAACGGTGAAATTTTCGTCAACGCGTCATCTCCCGCGGAATCGCGTTGTGCCCGGGGCCACGCAGCTTTCGTCGTGTGCGGTCGATTAAGATCTCGTATATTCTTCATGCGTACACGCTTCTGTTGGTGGCTCTTGTCCTGGAAAAATTAAAGAGGAATAAAGTTTCACCTGCGAGAGTCCCCTATCAGCACGTCGACTACCACGACGACATGTGTACATGTTCGAGATTTTAATCTCGCCTTCTTCCTCTCGTTATCCGCACGTCGTATAAGAGATAAATATGTCATAAGAACCACTCAGCGCTTATCAAATTAAACAAAAATAAACGAGTGAGAGAGACGAGCGTTTAAGTAGCACGTATGCAGATGATCTTGCGTTATTGATGGATTTTTAATTATAGAAGATTATAAATAGTTATCGAATATCATCTCGCGGCGGTCAGTGAATCCTCGCGCGACTCTGCGAAGCTATTTTTTTCCCTATAAATTATATTAATAAAAAGTGGCGAATTGAAGGGTCACACGATGTAAAGTGGTTGGCGCGTTGAATTCTCACTGCTTTTTATACAGCGACCAACGAGTTGTATCGTTAACTGTCTCGGCTCGTTTCGCGCCGCATAAAATGCCATACGTGCGCTCGTGCCGTGTGCAAAAAATGCACCCCTCGAATTATCGCTCACTTTTCGTCTGAATTACGAAGGCCCCCGCCAGCCGATGAAGATCGGACGATACACAGTGGGGAAGGCGAGAAATGCAAGAAAGAAATTCTTCTGTGCGTTGTACATCATCACGCGGCCCTTTGCCACGCAGTATCTACCTGCAGCTAACCACTGCGAACGGTGCAAATCATAGCTGTTGAAGAATGTACAGGTAATGATCGTCATAATACGCCATACAAACTCATTACAATGTATATCCTTCTTCGGCGCCTGCGCTCTCCGCAGTTTCAGTTGCCCTTGCGGCTGACAAAAGATCTGACCATCTGAATAAAATAAAACATACGAGGATTGTATAAAGCACTGCACATTGGAATGCTGCATACATAGGAAAAGTTAATGTAAATAATATGCAGAAACAATCATTTTATTATTTTTATCAATAGGTTAAAATAAAGGAATCAAGTGGGTAATTATGGACTTAACTGTTCAGTCATCGGTCGGTCTACAGTAGGTATCGTTGCCGAACCCGACTTTGGCTACTATACAACAGTACCAATCATGATTCTTAAATCATGCTAGTAATTCTTTTTGAGTACTCAGCCTTCCAAGTCCCATATACATACACAAGTCCGGGCGTACGGGTTTCACGCTGAAAGAGCAGTTTCTGCGTGTTACGAGCGTTAATAAACCGCGGCGCGCGTACGATAAACGAGAGTTCGTCCCAGTTGGCGCTGTTACTTACGTGCACGTCAGAAAACGCCAAACTCTCGAAAATCAATCCATGTACAGAATGCAAACCGCAGAGAGCCGAATATTCACTCGTGCACGCACGCAAGGTTTTTTTCAACAAGATTACAGGGTGGATACCGATACGTCGGCCAAACTGCGCGCTGCTCTTCGCATGCGCAAGAAGCCGCTCGTAAAGATGAACAAGTACTAGACACGCCCAGATTTTAACTCTAAGGGCCAATTCGTTATGCCTCGAGTCTGGCGTTAACTTTGAAGAACGTAATTCGCTTTCGGTGCAAGAATTCTTCGTATGTATTTAAAGCTTAACATACTGTACGAGGTGTCGGACGCGATCGAGCACACAGTTCGAAGAACGTCATAAATTTGCAGTTAAATTCGACCAAAATTGATCATCCACATCTGTTTGTGTATTTACATCTTACATTTTTTTACAAAAACATTCTTAGTCGGCTAAATTTGCAAAAAAAAAAAACACGATTTCTCATGTGAAAAAAAAAACAGAATTGTTTTTCACAGAATTCATTGTTGAATTAAAAAAAAATAACAGGAACAAAATTCTTTTCAGTAATTAGAAAATGTAGCTCATATTTGTCTACCAAACTTCCCACGGGGAAGCGGTCCACGTTTGACTGAACAGTGACATTGAACGTCTGACTACTCGATGCCATAACTACTGCGAGCGAGCACAACTCACACGCAATCGATATAAAGAAAGAGGGAGGGTCGGGCACTCCTGGAAGCGCATTACATGTCGTAAAAATACAGCGGTAATCTTCGCTGCCTCCCCATACGACATAACTTTCGGGACCACGCGTACGCAAGGTCATTTGAATAATTTTAACAATGTAATTGCACCCAACCGACGAAACAATCTTTCGGCAATCCGCCGTATGCACTGCATTATACTACTAATTAATTTGTGCTCCCGTACACCGTTACTCATTTGAATAAATTTTACGGCCGCACGCGCTTTGGACCCATTATTTCAGCCGAACAAGCTGCGATGCACAGCTCACTTTGCATTTCACGAATTCCATGTGTAATTGCCGCTCTCTTCTTCAGACAAACAGCTAATTGGTCATAACTCCTCTACACTTTTTATCTCCATTTCTTTTTCTTGCACCCCGAACCCGAAAACATATATGTAAAAAATCCTTCCACAGATTTGAAGCCAATTTTTACATCGAACTTTCTACACCCGTTAATTGTGTACGTTTTGACAATTGGCAAAGGTCGGCAGACCAGATGTGTCCACCATTTGCAGGGCCGTCCTCTGCAATATTTTTACATAAAAAACGCAATACAATTTGTTTGGACTTCAAGCGTAACTGACGACTCGCGTTTAACACAGTTTTAATCAACTAGGCTAATCACACGCGCTGGCGCGCGTGCCCGAAGTACACTGCGCTGCTGCGCTCTTATAAAGCTTTAAAAGGGTAAATCTCAACTAAAAAACCCTTGTTTAGTTGATTAAAAAAAAAAATAAATTTATCGTTCTGCTTGTCAGAAATCGTGGATCTGGGCGCCGGGCCAAAAACCGCCCAAATCGGGGTCATGAAATTTATTTTTTCAAAATATCGGCTTTTAACCTATACCATCGTTCTCAAATCGCATATTCTACCCCTGAAAACACCGGTTACAACCCTTTTTTAGTTGATTTTGAAAAAAAAAAATGTTGCCCGAACAGTTTGTCAAAAATCGTAGATCTGGCCGCCGGGCCGAAAACCGCCCAAATCGGGGTCACGAAATTTATTTTTTCAAAATATCGACTTTTAACCTATACCATCGTTCTCAAGTCGCATATTCTACCCCTGAAAACACCGGTTACAACCCTTTTTTAGTTGATTTTGAAAAAAAAAATTTTTGGCCGAACAGTTTGTCAAAAATCGTAGATCTGGCCGCCGGGCCGAAAACCGCCCAAATCGGGGTCACGAAATTTATTTTTTCAAAATATCGACGTTTAACCTATACCATCGTTCTCAAGTCGCATATTCTACCCCTGAAAACACCGGTTATAACCCTTTTTTAGTTGAATTTGAAAAAAAAAAATTTTTGGCCGAACAGTTTGTCAAAAATCGTAGATCTGGCCGCCAGGCGGAAAACCGCCCAAATCGGGGTCACGAAATTTATTTTTTCAAAATATCGACGTTTAACCTATACCATCGTTCTCAAGTCGCATATTCGACCCCTGAAAACACCGGTTATAACCCTTTTTTAGTTGATTTTGAAAAAAAAAATTTTTGGCCGAACAGTTTGTCAAAAATCGTAGATCTGGCCGCCAGGCCGAAAACCGCCCAAATCGGGGTCACGGAATTTATTTTTTCAAAATATCGACTTTTAACCTATATCATCGTTCTCAAGTCGCATATTCTACCCCTGAAAACACCGGTTACAACCCTTTTTTAGTTGATTTTGAAAAAAAAAAATTTTTGGCCGAACAGTTTGTCAAAAATCGTAGATCTGGCCGCCGGGCCGAAAACCGCCCAAATCGGGGTCATGAAATTTATTTTTTCAAAATTTCGACTTTTAACCTATACCATCGTTCTCAAGTCGCATATTCTACCCCTGAAAACACCGGTTACAACCCTTTTTTAGTTGATTTTGAAAAAAAAAATTTTTGGCCGAACAGTTTGTCAAAAATCGTAGATCTGGCCGCCGGGCCGAAAACCGCCCAAATCGGGGTCACGAAATTTATTTTTTCAAAATATCGACTTTTAACCTATACCATCGTTCTCAAGTCGCATATTCTACCCCTGAAAACACCGGTTACAACCCTTTTTTAGTTGATTTTGAAAAAAAAAATTTTTGGCCGAACAGTTTGTCAAAAATCGTAGATCTGGCCGCCGGGCCGAAAACCGCCCAAATCGGGGTCACGAAATTTATTTTTTCAAAATATCGACGTTTAACCTATACCATCGTTCTCAAGTCGCATATTCTACCCCTGAAAACACCGGTTATAACCCTTTTTTAGTTGAATTTGAAAAAAAAAAATTTTTGGCCGAACAGTTTGTCAAAAATCGTAGATCTGGCCGCCAGGCGGAAAACCGCCCAAATCGGGGTCACGAAATTTATTTTTTCAAAATATCGACGTTTAACCTATACCATCGTTCTCAAGTCGCATATTCGACCCCTGAAAACACCGGTTATAACCCTTTTTTAGTTGATTTTGAAAAAAAAAATTTTTGGCCGAACAGTTTGTCAAAAATCGTAGATCTGGCCGCCAGGCCGAAAACCGCCCAAATCGGGGTCACGGAATTTATTTTTTCAAAATATCGACTTTTAACCTATATCATCGTTCTCAAGTCGCATATTCTACCCCTGAAAACACCGGTTACAACCCTTTTTTAGTTGATTTTGAAAAAAAAAATTTTTGGCCGAACAGTTTGTCAAAAATCGTAGATCTGGCCGCCGGGCCGAAAACCGCCCAAATCGGGGTCACGAAATTTATTTTTTCAAAATATCGACGTTTAACCTATACCATCGTTCTCAAGTCGCATATTCTACCCCTGAAAACACCGGTTATAACCCTTTTTTAGTTGAATTTGAAAAAAAAAAATTTTTGGCCGAACAGTTTGTCAAAAATCGTAGATCTGGCCGCCAGGCGGAAAACCGCCCAAATCGGGGTCACGAAATTTATTTTTTCAAAATATCGACGTTTAACCTATACCATCGTTCTCAAGTCGCATATTCGACCCCTGAAAACACCGGTTATAACCCTTTTTTAGTTGATTTTGAAAAAAAAAATTTTTGGCCGAACAGTTTGTCAAAAATCGTAGATCTGGCCGCCAGGCCGAAAACCGCCCAAATCGGGGTCACGGAATTTATTTTTTCAAAATATCGACTTTTAACCTATATCATCGTTCTCAAGTCGCATATTCTACCCCTGAAAACACCGGTTACAACCCTTTTTTAGTTGATTTTGAAAAAAAAAAATTTTTGGCCGAACAGTTTGTCAAAAATCGTAGATCTGGCCGCCGGGCCGAAAACCGCCCAAATCGGGGTCATGAAATTTATTTTTTCAAAATTTCGACTTTTAACCTATACCATCGTTCTCAAGTCGCATATTCTACCCCTGAAAACACCGGTTACAACCCTTTTTTAGTTGATTTTGAAAAAAAAAAAATTTTTGGCCGAACAGTGTGTCAAAAATCGTAGATCTGGCCGCCGGGCCGAAAAACGCCCAAATCGGGGTCGCGACATTTATTTTATCAAAATATCGATTTTTAACCTATACCATCGTTCTCAAGTCGCATATTCTACCCCTGAAAACACAGCCATCAACTTTTTTTTTAGTGGATTAAAAAAAAATACGATATTTGACAGAACTGTCAAAGTTATCAAGGACAAATGAACCTGGACTCAGCCTGAGAGTCCCAGCCAATAACAGCTCGAATAGTTTGCTAACAATGCTTTCCGTTACTCATGAACTTTTTAAAAGAGGGATTATATTTCACTAAGGCCACCACGCGCGCTGACGCGCGCGAGCGGATGTTCGTTAGCGCTGCAACGCTCCGACCAATCAGGAGGCGAATAGTTTGCTAACAATAGACTTCGATAGTAGCAAAACTCGAAAATTGATAATCTCGCCATCAACTTTTTACTAGAGGATAGTACTATATATTTATTGCCATTTAATATTCAATATTCGGCAACAAATATTTTCAAAATACATCATATATTTAATGTCCGGAGACCTACTGGCTCCCAGAAAAAAAAACTTTCCTAATAATTCGATAGTCGCAATAAAATCCTCGTATTAGCAGTGCGGCAAAGCAGATACTCCTCGGAGGTTTCCAATTAATTCGAGAGGTACTGAAACGGCATAGCTAGTTAAGGCCGAGGCCTCCCCGGCGATCTTGACTCTCGAGTTATCGTCGATAAACTCGTGCTCGAAATTGCCTGGAAGATCGACATTTTTGTTTCACGAACTCTCCGCCCAAGTTCTCAATGCCGCGCGGCGAACCGCGAGGACCTAGAAGTGAAAATGGACTGAGCGAATCGAGTTCCCACAGGAACAGTTAACTGCCGCGATTCGAATAATGTTAACAATATAATTAGCGACGCAAATAGTCGCGGGGCCAACGGCGTGTTTCCAATTAATTCGTGCACGGCTCCTCGCCGCCCGCAGTCGCCGGGCGGCGCATAATTAGCATCCGCGTACGTTCGCAGTGCGCTAAATTGCAGTAGCCATTGCCGCGAGAGCATTTCGAGTGAAACTGTATAATATCTATACCCAGGCTCGAGCAAGTCTTCCCTCGAGGCACATAACACTTCTCTCTTTGGGTATTACCGTCCTCGCGAGTTATCGCTGCCGAGTAGCAAAGTCGTCGGACGAAGATTGCGGTAGCTTCCCCGCAAGTACATATTTATTCTACCGCGATCTCTTGTGCCTACGAATTTAAATTCCACTCCGCGTGCAGGCGAAGCGAGACCACGGGAAAGACACGCCCGTATCGCGTCGCGTCGTTGCGGCGGTACATAAAAACCCATGCGGCACTTGCACTTCAGAGACTGCGACAAGGTTGGTTGGCCCTAGCTATGAACCAATAGCGGCTGTAATCGTTATGTCATCTCGTGACATCGAGTCGATTTATGCCGATGATTAGAAGCGCTATTATGCTAATTAATTCCACACCACGACCGCACAAACGGAGTGGTCACGCGCTCGATTGTCCTGAGTACTATCAGCTTGGTCGAATAGAGATTTTGCTGAGTTTTCGCTCTGCCTTTGCCATGCCCCAATATTTGTTTACTCCAGTTGTGCGTTTTTGTGCAATTGAAACTTTGGAATATAAAATTCCTAATAGTCTTGTCATCTTAGGGATCGCTGCGATGATAATACTGCGGGTCGCCTGTCCAGAGTCAGCTGTACAGACACCCTGGTAATCAGTAACATTTTCATTGTCAATTTAATTTGTAACACTAACGCTCGTCCCGTCGTAAAAGGGACCGCCTGTGTGGCGCTGTGAGTCTGCGCGGTGCAGCGAAGTAGATCGCAATGAGTACAAGGTTATTGCGGCACAAGCGCGATGTATAGGTAGAGGGGTACACTCGGTGTTGTGCACGCGCTCGTGCTCCATCCACGTGTATTACAAACAGCAAGCGCACTCGTGGCTACTCTCGGCAGCCGGGTAAAAGTGTGGAGGCTGTGTGTGATAGCGCGATACCTCGCCGGCGCGTTTACTTTTACTCTGAATCTGTAACGCGTTAAATTGATCGCGTTACCCCTCAAATGTTAAAAAAAATGAAGCTCGATTATTTTTCAGAAAAAATGTATACCATTAGGTATCTTTGTGTAATCATATTTCAAACATGTTGCCTCGGTGAAACCGGAGAAAAATTATGAGATCGATATTATTTCATAAAATTATCATACACATTCCAGAATGTGTCGAGAAAAATAAATGTGCACTCTTTTGTCTCTTGAAGCCCGTGTCCTTTAAGAAATAACACTCTCGCCGTTGCGCCAAAGGCTGCTGCTAACGATAGATGTGGAAGCGGTGCGTGTTCAACCCTCGTACATATAAACGAACATTGAGTTGCGTAAATCTCGTGGTATATAGTATCGGTACTATATCGGATCGGTGCACGCGCGCGCGCGCGCCTCTCGATTCCGTACGACCAGTCGCGCGCTGCTCTCTGGCTCTCGTTGCCCGCGTTGCCGTAACGCGGCCCGTTAATTACGCTAATTGACGCATCGATTTTGTGGGGGGATCGCGGATAGTGCGCGGAGTCCCGCGGCCTGAGAAACGGAACGCTCTCGATTCGGTTCGCCGTCCATCATTCGACGAGAGAATCCATCGGTGAATGCTCCACTATTAACCGATCCTGTGCGTCTGTACATAGTTGTCCGCGGAACGTGTGCGCGCGCTCGCGCGAGCGCACTTTCATTTTCAGTTCTCGATCGCCGAAGGGCGATTAGGAAGCTGCTCTTGCACTACCGTTGCTTACTACACTATGCGGCTTATTCCGAAACGACGACTTTCGATCATGCGTTTAGCGGAAGACGAAAAAAATGACAATCCAGTATTTTCTGCCTTAAATTTATATGGACGTCCCCGTGAATTCGTTCGACGAGGGATCGATCGCAGGAACTTGAACTTTGCGGGTAATTCGCGAGTACCGTCGTCCTCCCCCCCCCCCCCCCCCTCCTTCTCCCCACCCAGCCTCGCATATCTGATAGATACGTCGATACTTTTATTTCCAATTCTCAATTGCCGAAAAGCGATTAGGAAGCGGCCGCTTACACTACCGTTGTAACTGTACCCTGTGGCCTATTCCAAAACGACGACTTCCGATCTTGCGTTTAGTGGAGGATGGGTATAATGACAATCCAATATTGTCTGCCTTAAATTACGTTGGACGTCTCCAACAGTTCGTTCGACGAGGGAGCAGGAACTTGAACTTTGCGGGTAATTCGGCGTCGCGAGTACTGTGTCGTCCTCCCCCTCTCCCCTCCGTCCCTCCCCACAAAGCCTCCCATACCTGATAGATACGTCTCGTAACAACCAGACAGACTATGCTCCCTTTCGCATCGGTGCACGTTGTGCCTTACCGCAAGTCTGAATCTTCCGTACTCCGCGAGGCTCCGGCAAGCCCAGACGTGAATTACGCTCGGGCCGAGGCCGCCGCGGCAGCGGCAGCGCGGCACAGAGTGAGACATAAATGGGCGGAGCAGCTAAGCTACGGTTAGATTGGATCGAACGCATTCCGCGGACGCCGCACGAAGATTTAAATTGCTGCTTTGGCTTTTCTCTGCTTCACCGCAAAGCGCATTTTACCATAATGCATCTCGCCGCTGCACGAGATTCCATATTTCCTTCATTGTTACAGGTTTTCACGTTTTTCGCGAGTGTACAGTAAACCGAGAAATGAGATTGGTTGGTTCGACTGAATAAGGGAAGAGACGTTTAGAAGAGATGTGTGCATATTATCAATGAAAAAAAAAATGAGACCTTCGCAGCTAGTTCCATGTAATATTAGACTACACGAATACTGTTCATTTTTCGACAGGGAAGGCCATCGTCCTGCAATTCAATTTAAAAGATACTTTGCTTAAAATTTCGTCGCGCAATGATAAACGCCCACGCTTGTCTCTCTCGCTTTTAACGTCACTTTTTGGTTTTTCGGTTCTCTCGAACAAACGGCTTCCAGTTTCGAGGAGCCAGAAGCTTAACCCAATTTTGCAATTTTTTAGCACATTCTCTCAAAATTTAATGAATTTCGAAAAGTGCATCAAAACGCAACCAAATTTGGAATACAAGTAACAAATGATGGCGAAATGGAGCTAAACTACTGGCTCCTCGATGGATAAAACCGTTTGTCCAGGAGAACCGGAAAACCGAAAAACCAAAAAGTGAGGCGCCAAAATTCCGAGCGAAGTATCGCTGCCTCTTAATAACACCCAAGACAAAAAGTCGACTCGCTTATCTTGGAATACATACGAGCTTCACACGTCGCAACATATACCGCGAATGTACAACCAGCGATACGAAGAACGTCCTCTGGAACCGAGACACAAGATTGGTCGCGACAACTACATAAAAAGAGACGCTTAGAAGCGACGCGCGAATAACATTCGCATGAAAGCTTCAGCGAGTTTCCATGTAAATCCACAAATCCACGTATTCGTCCTTCAACAGTGAATACCGCACTTCGATCTGAAAACACTTGATACAAAAAGACGATTGGCTTATCTCGGAATATATAAGTTTTACACATCGCGCAACATACCACAAATCCGCAGAGACCGCGATGTGAAGTTACGTCCCGAACGATAGTGCCGCTCGCGGCGCATTAATCCAATTAATCTTTACGAGTGTAATTAGCGAGAAAAGCCTCACCGGTCGGGTCCGAAGATCTCCGGCGTCGAGCCGCCACTCGGAAAGTGCCGGGTGAGAGGATGCGCTCTGAGTCCTCGTCGTCGTCGCCGTGGATATCGTCGGCGCGAGACTGACGCTCCCTTTATCTTCACGAGAGTAGCAAGTACACGAGTATCCCATTTCCAGGCAATTTGGCGATCGGTTGCAATACTTCGAGCGCGAGTCGAGGGATCGCGAGGTGGCGCAAAACGGCGCAAGAAGACGGCCGCGATCTTTCGGCCGGAGGACTCCGCCCTTTTTTACATTACATTCCCCTTCTATTTCCATCACCAGCGAGCGGGACTCTCCGTCGTCGTCCGAACGCCGCGTCTCGCGTCAAGCGCGAAGAGAGGATCGCCGGTTTTATCTTAATGCACGGGGACTCTACGTGCGAATATTCTCATATCGTCGCCGCGGCGGCGGCGGCGGCGGCGTCGGCGCGCGACCGCCTCGACGAATATATCGGGCAGTTAATTTCTCGACATTTTCTAATTAGTTTGCCGTGGCGTGCCAACAGCGCGCGTGCACATAAGATATTATACCCGATTACACATGCCGCCTTCCATTTAAACATTCGCGGCTGCGAGACTGAATACACAATTAGGGATCAACCGTTAATTCGCATTTTTTCATTTCTGATTCTTTTTTTTTATTATTTTTTTATCTGATTCGATTCTTCGCATTGCCAATAAATATCGAGACCAAAGCGAACCGCGGACTCAGTCGCACATTGTTTCGATCGGGAAAGTACGATCGAATTTCGTATCTCCGTCGATTACCGGGCGCGCGACTCGTCACGATTGCAAAAATGAAGGAAAAAAAGGAGGCGCACGAAACTTACGATAAAATAAAAGATACGAACGGTTAATTTGGGAGAGAAGTCTCTCGCGGTTCGAGAGTACGGAAGAACGTTGTTTCACGTCGGCGGAGGAAAAATAATACCGATCGCCACCGTCGTCGCCACCGACGACAACGACCAAGCGTGCTCGACCATACCGAGTGTATTATGCCTGCACTCGATCGCTCGTTGCGGGATACACAGCGGGGCTCGCCGGGTTTGTATATACATGTCGCGGCGTACACGCGGTGCTTTTCTGATAAAATAATGTAAATGAAGTGGCGAGACGGGACGTAATTTCAAATGGGATGCTGGGGGGCCGGCCGACCTCACTACATAGTCGCTTCTCCTCCGACAACGACGTCGTCGCGCCGCTCTCGCCGCGCCGCCGGCCGAGCAGCAGCTGCTGCTGCTCGTGCGCCGAGCGTTGGACCTCTCCTTACCTCTCGCTCTCTCCTCCCCCTCTTCCTCCTCCTCCTCCTCCTCCGACTTCGGGCATAAATACGATTTGCGCGGATATGCCTCTCGCCTCCTCGGGACATTACACCAGTGACCGAGCGCGAGCTCCCCCACGCGAAAAAAGTGTGACTGAGATGACCCGGACAAGCGTGTAAAGTACGACCCGAACGCACACAGCCTGCAATGAAAAGAATCTCGCCGGATAACCTGTCCGTTTCTCGACTCTCGACCCAACGCGAGAAAACGTCGACCGTAAAAAAATGTTTCACGAAATTGCGCACTCTGGGTCATATTATTTTGACGGCTCTTCACATCTGCAGTAACTACTGCAGAAGTCTCAGCTGCACGCTTATACGGAATTAACGTTGCACGGTTTATAAGTGTTCGACTCGACGAGAAATTAATCGTCGATAAATTCTCGTTACTCGGTAGATTTGGACGGGTTTATATTTATCCAAGAAGTTTTTACGAAATCTGAGGAAATGTATTTTCGAGCGTCTCGCATATACAATTTGTGTAATTCTTGCGATTATAAGCTTGGTGGAATTAAAAGATTTCTTTTTATCCGCATTCAAACAGAAAATAGTTACTCACTGTTACTCAGTGGGAATCCTTAACTTTTCCATCAGTCCGATGCTACAGATGCAGATTGGGCGATGAACCTACAGATTGATCGATACGGCAGCGTAATTCCGAGGTGCAGAAGGAATTCCGAGAAAATCTACCGTGCAACTTTGTCGGGGAGTTCTTCGTTATAATTGCGAGATAAGGCGGATGCTATATACTCCTATGCATGCATACGGGATAGCAAACGAGAAGAGGAGAGGAAGCAAGAACAGTTCCGCGGCTGGACGTAGTGATTTTCTCACGGTTACTCTCGGCGTCTCGGCTGATGCTGCGATCTCCTGCGCGAGCCGACGACCGCGCGCGCGAGAAGGACGAGGCGAAGAAGACGCGGCGAGAAGGACGAGGCGACAGTGGCGATCGCAACGCCAGGAGCCAACAACGCGAGAAGGGCGATTTCAGGGAGATGGATCGCGGCGAACGCCTTCGCCGCAGCGAGCCCTCTCGCAGCAACCTCTCTCGGTGCCTGCGCCGCGAGAGAGTTGACTGATTTGTGTGAACCAGACTCCGTCGTATCCCCGGCCCGACTCTACTTAAATGGGAATAAACGACACTCGCGCGCGCCGGCTTCTCGCAAGCAGGTGTACTATATGCGCGCCCGCGCCGAGAGGAAACCAAAGCGAGGGGCAGAAATGGGAAATCGTTTGCAGATCGCGAAAACGATCGAGGATATTCAACACTACAGCGCAAGGATTCACTCGCCGGATAACGCTCGCGGATTTATGATCCGACTGAAAGCGAGACTCGTATTATTGGCCTTCATTTTTTCTTTTTTGTATTTTGACGTTGTGTAGGTTAGGTAAAATTGGCAAATGCTGAGCAATTCGCGTTTCTAGAATTCACGTACTAATTCGGGTCGGCCCATATAATTTATCCTGTGAACATATTTATCGGAAATTATAACAACAAAACATGTCTTCAAAGTGAATTTTTGAATTAACAATCATAATAACCATATTAACGAGCATAAGTAGCTTTCGGATGGTGCTGGAGCTCGATTACTTTGTGACCCAAAAAATGATTTCATCGACTGCTATTGACTGGACTATATCCATCTATACCGAAATCCGGGCGATCAAGAATAAACGATTTATAAGGTAAAGTTAACATGAGGTGTGTGTGTGTGTGCACATCGTGCAAGCCGATGACATGCGGTTTCGTGGTCAGCTCGGCGTCGGCCACCAAGTGCGCCGCTCGGCAAAGTTTGCATAACTGATGGAAGCGTATAACGCCACAGCGATGATGCGCGAAACGTTACGGAGTGGGAGTGCTCGGACGTCGAGGATTAATCCGAAACTAATTTCCGAGTGTAATACGTATACGAGGAAATTCCCTCGCACCTCGCGATGTGCATACCTACTACTCCGTGTACACGTTGGCGTTCGGCTCTCGGACGATCGGGCGACTGTTTCTCTCTCCGTAATTGCCGCTTTGCCGCACGCAATAAATTACTCCTCGCGGGAGCGCGAGAGAACCCAACCCGCCTTCTCGGGAATCTTCAGCCACACGCGCGTCCCTCCTACGGACATGTGCGCGCGGGGCTTCCCGGAAGTGGACGCGCGAGAATCAGTCAATCGATTTTCTCGGAATTTTCACGAGGAACCCTTTATTTTCGGGACGATTACAATCAGGAGGAAATCGTGCGAAAAGATTTTGATCTTCGACGCGAATCGATGCGCACTCAGGAAATCGGGACACTGGGTCAACGTTGTACTTCGAGCGTTCGTATTCGGCGAGAGTCCCGTGTTCGATATATGCGGTCGGATCTCCAGTGCGAAATACCGACGTCTCAGCTCCATTTCTCTCACTACGTTCATCGATCTCTCTCTCTCTCTCTCCCTCGCTCTCGGGGCTGGGCAAACGATACGCGAGTGCCTGGCCCACAGCCGATTGCAATAAAAATCGGGTTCGCGACCGTGGGCGCTCGATTCCCTCGGGCAGGCTCGCGCTCGATCTGCAGACCCGATATTTTTACCGGATAGCTAAATGGAAGAACGGTGTTGCGGCGCGCCCGGCAGCAACAGGAGCGCGCGCGAGCGCTTGGTACAGGAACCGGCCTTCCAACAGTTGTCTCTTCTTCCGCATGATACTCCTCTGCCTGTATTCACCCATGCAACCAACTCATTCGACTCCCAATGCTTTTTCGCGTCAAATTATTATTACTCCACGTATTATTACTCCACACGTGAAAATTGAAAAATGAATAACCCACTATCAGAATATTCTTCTTAATAATGTACATTCAACATTGCAAATAATGAGTAAGCGATTATTATCCATATATTTTTTTTCATTTTCACCTTGCAATCGACGTTTCATTTTCCAACGTTATACCCAACTTTTCACCGTGAATTTATTCACTCGAGTTTACGGTCTTAACAACGTGGGTACTCGAGGAAAGATACAGGCAACTAAGCGTTCGACTCCAAATGCTTTTTCTGAATCATTATTATTCAACATGGACTTACTACGTGAAAATAGAAATATTAATAATCCACTATTAGAACATTCTTCTCAATAACGTACACTCAACATTGCAGATAATGAGCAAATAATTAATTTTTTTTTTATTCTGTCGTGCAACCGACATTTCGTTTTTCAACGTCAAACCCAACTTTTCACCGCGAATTTATTAACTCGAGTTTACGCCCCGAAAGAACGCAGGAATTTGAACAAAAAACTAATACGCGTAATGTACCCACCGCGGTAATTCGAGTCGCTCTATCGGCTCGGCCCTTTTAGCCCGGAGGTACCAGCACGGTGCTGCTCTTCCGCGCCGCCGTGGCGCTCCCTTGCTAAAGATAAATGCGCGTATCGCGAGTGTATGAGCTCGCGGTACGTTTACTGCTGCTTCTGCCGCATCGCCGTTGTATCGCGGCTTTCAATGTGCAGACTGCAAACTGCGCGAGTGCCGCTCGCAGCAGCAGCAGCAGCAGCAGCAGCCGCAGATATATAGTAAACGCGGACGAACGAACTGATGATGATGATTGGACCATTCCCCATTACAGTGTGACCGCTTCGATCATGTTGCACGTAGCGTAAGATACCGCACACGGTTTCTCGTCCGTCTCCGGGTAATCACTCTATTTATCATTTGCCGCGCAGTTCTCGCCTCTTCTGATAGCGGCAATAGCCCACCCATCGTGAACTTATGCCACGGCGGCGCCGAACGAATATTTTGAACCTCTACGGACGCCGCGGCGATACACTCGGAAGACACCAAAAGACGTATCGCCAATAACCCAAGAACTCGTAATGCACTCGGGTACGAAATTCAATATCCCGCAGCGAGCGACAAACGATCGCGCACCACTTACGGCGCTATTCATATATAGCCGAGAGATATACATTCAGGCTGCCTGGATAACTCCACCCACTGCGTGAACCGTAATTACGTGAATGGCGTTAATTATTCTTTCATTCGTTGCTGCTCGAGCGAGACGGACGACGATGGGAATTCATCTACACGCCGGAACATGTCGTTTGAGAAATTCTCAGTGAAATTATCGGACGAATAGGACTTGTTGCGTCGGTCCTCTGATGTTGAACGTTTCAACGAAGCAGCTCTGACGGGACTCGCGGTGTGTGTCAGGACTTAGCGCGAATGACGGTGCTGTTTCTCCTCGTGGTATCTCGTGTCTCCCTCTCTCCCTTTTAACTGTCCGGCCCTTTTCCTCGTCTTCGTCGTGTCTCTCCCGTGAGCGCACGCGCACTCAACGCCTCTTCTTGAGGAGCAGCGGCGTGTCTCTCGAACAGATGACGCCGATGGGATATTACACTGTGTTGTGTGTACCGTAAGTCCTGAACGAGAAACGAGAGGCACGATAGAGAATTGAGCTCCGCACAGCGGGGGAGGGGTGAAGGGGGAGGGGGGCAATGAATCTCGATGTATAATCGATCGTCGTTCTGGCAGCCGGGGTTTCTTCGGACGCGCAAGAGCGAAAAGCGCGATGCGGGCGCATAACATGCGCTATGTTAATTAATTCTCGACAATGGAAGGGCTCACGACCCCGCGAAGGGTGAATGCATCCGCTAACGATCCTGCGTAACGCCGGTATCGGGAGTTTCGCTCGCAGCCTTCTGCCGCACGCGGCGATAAAAGGTAAGACGAAGCTGCGAGCGAAAGAGAAAAAGAAGTAAGGAAGGGTAGTGAGGTGCAGAAGGCAAACGATAGAATATACGTTTAGCTCGTAAAACACCGGAGGGAAACTGGTGTGTGCCGGCGCTACCGCCCAGCGGCAGCAGCAGTTGGAATTGCGATTCGCTACCGCCGCGTCATTGGTATATAATACTCTCCGGGATCTCGGGAAAGGCACGAGAGAAGAGTGGAAGACGACGCGCGCGAGCGCCGGGTTATACCACTCGCGCCGCTCTAAGAGAGTGTGTCCCATTGAAATGTCGACGGCGCCGCCAGCACCGGCATAAGAGCATATTCTGATAGCCTGTAATTCAAATTAATTATTTGCATAACTCTGGCTTTGCAGCCGAAGAAAACGAATAATTAATGTCTCGGCGGACAATGCAAGGTTTACTGTTGCACTTTACGGTATGAATTGAAACTAATCTTATTAAAATCATTCCTATCCGTTCTTATTGTCACCAATTACATTGCGAGTACTTCATTCGAAAAATATAAGGAATATCGGTTCATCCGATTGACTAAATTAATGTGAAAAAAATGATTGGTGATAAATGTACTACGTATTCTTCCATCATTTTTATTTTGAGAGGATACGATACTTCGCCTCGGAATTTCGTCGCCCAATGTTAAACGGGCATAAGTCTCTTTCTCGTTCCTAACCTCATTTTTTGGTTTTTCGGTTCTCCCGAATAAACGGCTGCGATTTTCGAGGAGCCATAAGCTTAGCCCAACTCTGCCATGTTTCCGCGTATACTCTTAAAATTTAAGGCCTATCTGTCGATTAGTTTAGTAGAAAATAGCTTTCAAAATTTCGACGCGGTGGTGCGGGAGGGGCGGGTGTACCCCGCCTCTTAAACGCCCCTTAAACTATTAGCACCGGTGAAAATAAATCAATTTCATTTTTGTATCGACAGTCAATGATAATTTACGCAAAGCTTTTCATTTTACGAAAGGTTTCACAGAGGTCAAAGTAAAGGAGTTGTACACCGGAGGGTCTTTTGCCAAGGATATCTAAGCACAGTAGGATCGCAGTAGGAACACAGCCACGATAGCATATCCTTCTTGAGGAGCCAGGTACGCCCTCCAATAATCATAAAGTACACGGCGGCATCGGTGGCGGTGAGCGCGTATAGGTATACAGTGTACGAGTGTGTGTGCGTCGCTATATAAGCCACACACATCCACGTGGAAGTACGTAAGTACACGGGAGTTGCGTAAAAATAGTCAGAGGTATCCTTAGCTATTCATAACCAGTTGCGCGGCATTCATTATCGGGCGGTCATACTTGCCCGCGCGGCGGGGATTAAAATTTCTTGCGATCCTCGTATAATGCTGGTTCTTATACACTTCGCATGGTGCCAGCCCATATAGCTATATCGGTCGACCGTAAAGCCGCGCCGTTAGCATCTCCACTCTTTTTATCCTTCCCTCGGCGCCTATTCACAGTTCCTCAAGAATATCGAGCTCTCCTTTTCTTCACCGTATCCATGACAAATAACAAGGTATTTGTCCGTTTCCTGTCAATGTCCTGATTTGATCAAAATACAATTATCAGAAATCAGGTCAATGTCCAGGATTTCAACCTGCTTCGGCATTCGCTGCCTTGTTTTACGTTTTTTTTTACATAGTTGAACGAGAATAATGTTATGGCGTGAAACAAGCAAACAACGGATATCGAAAGATCATAGGGTTCTTGCCTAGGCGCAGGGTGACTTTAATAGCAGAGTGGAGTCTAATATTGGAGCAGTTCCGATAATATTCGAGTGGAGTCTGGTACTGGAGCACTTCTGATAATTGCATGTGAACTGAAAATGCCTTCTGTCCGTCCCCACCACCGACTAAATTATTGAACAGTCCAGCTCGGTCGACTCGGCATGACAGCAGAAAAATACGGGAATGCAAGAAAACGCTGAGAAATCATCTGGAACTTCCATTGGAAGTAAAAGTGTTCGTTGCGCGTGAAGTTAGATCCTATTACAATTTTTATGGTGTTGTCGCAAGTTTACTTTAATGCGACGTGGACCACGTAAGAATTGACTGCTGAATTTACCGTAGTTCTTGGTTCGCAACTACCGAAAGCCCTCGAAATCCCACGAACACGCGGCTCTTTTGTGCCTCCGATTCAGTGAGAACTCCAACGAATTTACAATGACATTGGCGCTTCAAGCTGCGAGGCCCTGGTACGTCGATTGTGTATTCCCCAAGATCGTATTAGCTGTACAGCGAGTATACGTAAAGGCTTTTGCTCGCCTTCGGCAGTGCGGCCGCCGCAGCGCGCAGGGGAACTCCACTCTTCGCGTTTCGATATCAGATGAGCGCGCGGCGGCGTGCACCGACTCCGACACACCGCCAGCAGAGGAAGGAACGAAGGAGAAGTTACGAGAACGAGAAAGAGAACGAGAGCGCGCGCGCGCGAAAATAAGAGAAGAACTGTTGCTCCTGTTGGCCTCAGCGGCGACCGCAGGGCCGCGCGCGCGCGCGCGCGCGAGCGAGCGCGGTTATCAGTGACGCTACATCTTATTTTACGCGCTCTTCACCCCGAGGGACATTTCTATGCTGGTTCTATGACGTCGGCGCTTGCCCGAACGAGAACGGGGGCCCCCTCGCTGACTCGTGCTAGACGCAAATTGACCGCGTGCGCTTGCCTCGATTCTCAAAGACCCGGCGTGTATATACCGCGCATGAACGCGGCTCGACGATTCGCTTGTGGGAAGATAAAAGGAACTACTGGATAATATGTAGCGTACGGCGGTAGCGGCAGCTACCTGTGCACGCCGGAGCAATGTACACCAACCGGACCAGTTGAAAGGGAGCCTGATTCTACTCTCGGCTTGTAACGCGCCTGTGCTTCTGCTTTGCGCCCGTGGAAGAAGTGCTGGAACACCTTAACGCGGTTTTATCTTCCGAACATAGGTACGGAACTCCTACCACGAGTGTCGATTCTCTTTGGTTTTACCCTCACTCCTTTTTGAGAAACGTACCATCAGCGAGCCGTCGAATTGAATCTGTTGGACCGTGGAACTTGGAAGCGTTAATGTGGATCATTGAGAGAAGACGTTTTGCGGGTGTTGAATAAAAAGCCAAAGAACTGTGGTCGAAGAAGACGAGACTGAAGGGAGACTATGATGTATAGACTATATATTGGACACATCGGATAAAAGGGAACCCGATACGATTCTCCAGTAAGTGACTGCACCACGTGCAGTCAATGTAGACTGTAGAGTAGGCGCGCTATTTTGTTTGTCCTCATTGCTCACTGAACGCAGTCTGCTACTTGTGTTTTCGAGTATTGATTTATCTATGCTAGTCTTGCGGTTGTTGCCTGGAGAACAAGTATTCCCACAACATTGCGGGGTTTCGGTTGAATCACACGTAATCTGTTAAATCACCGTGTACCATTGGAAGAACGTGTCTCGCGGATGTTGAATAGAAATGTAGAAAACGGTGATACCAGACGTACATTGGAACGTCCAGTCGAGGGAGCTCGATTCTTCAATTCTCCGGTCGGTGATTTACGCCTCTAAGAGAAGTCCACATTTTTTGAAGTGCTTTTATCTACATTCTCGTTAACTGGAAAATCGTCCGGGATTCCAGTTCTCGAGTGCCGAACTCTTCTAGATTCAACGTGTAACTCAAGCCCGTTGAATTGAATCAGTTTGCCGGTGAAATCCGTCGAACCGAGTTCCACGGGTGTTGAATAAAAATATTGTATAGAAAAGTGCACGAACGGAGACACTACGAGAGATAGAAGGGTTTACAGCTCGAACGTCTCGCGCAAGGTTAAATCTGCTCTGAACACTCGCGGATCTCCGACACAATCTCCCGCTCTGCAGTCGAGTGCCAAGGCTCTCTCACCCGTGTGTCTCTCTCGTCGAGTTGTCTTCGTCTCGTCTTCAGCTGCGCTCGGCACTTTCGACTGGGCAGCGTCCCAGGGCTACCGTCGTCAGTATGTTATAATCGCATTTGAAAATCGGCAAGTACACTGACCACACAGTGCCGTGTGGTCGGGCCCACCGGGAGCAGTGGCAGCTGCAATGGTACCAAGCATCGGCAGCAAACCAGAGCGTTAATGGTCGCCCCTTTGACCAGCACCATAGGAGAACCTGGAGAGCACACGAGATTATCAAGTCTGCAGCTCCTGGACCGTGAAAATATTAGTCTCCTTCTTCAGGTTGCCTACTGGAGAACTGCACTGAGTGTCGGGCAACGTACATTTTGGCATTTTACGTATACATCGATCACACGAATCCCACTCACATCTGGTATGAAAAAAACGAATTACGACTTCATCGTAGAGTCGTACTTTTAATCTAAGTACGTTAGAAGCCATGTCCAATTCGATCGGTGTCCAGCCAACAACAAAAAACGCGTTCAACGAAATCATACAATACACTAAAGACTGCGCAACGATGACGCATGCAGCAGCAACGTAGACTCAGAAATGATCGCGGGTATTTTGAGCACTGCTTCGTATACACATATATAGAAAATATATTCACGAATACTCGTGCGTCCGGCGTAAGAACAGCTATTATTGCCATTACTCAAAGCAATAATCATTGTATTTTCTACGTTGTAAAAGGAGCGAGAATCGCTCGAACCACGTCTCTCATGCTTCTGGAGGTGGTCGCCAGTGAACACAGTGCTGTTATGCGTTTACCAGCTCTCACCCTCCCCCCCCCCCCCTGTCCCTTTGGCAAATTGCACATTATTAGTACGTTAACGTACGTTTCTGCCATAGCCCACGTTTATCTCAGCCGTGCACAGTACGACAAATACAAAAAGCAAACGAGACGATGGGCCCTCGCGAATTCGCTCCGCCGAGTGAGCCTACTACAAATGACTACGTTTTTTCATCCTCTATCTCGCTGACTCGTGTTTCCATTAACAAAAAAATAAAAATGCCTCGGTAACAGTAAAAAAAAATAACATTCCTCAGCCCGGCTTAGTACAATTTCCTTCCTCGTTGTTCGCCGGAGAATAATTCGTGCAGCCGTAATCAATGTTCAGCATTGCGATTGGCAAAAGCGAAAGGCTGCTCTCCGCGTGGCCTGCGCCGTCGTTGCTCGGCCGGGGCGACGCACTAATGGAACGTGAATAAAGATGTGCCGGCGCGGTGCGAGCATCCAAGGGTAACTCATTGACAGCCATTACACGCATCATTTACCTCGGATTACCACGTCGAATAGATGGTAACATAGGTGGTGTACCACTATAACGATAATATATATACTGTTATAGTAATGGCAGGCCTACACCTGTAGTACAGGACGGACCACCTGGAACGGATTACCGACATTATCGATTATCTCGGGCGATCGATTAACTCGATTACCACCGTCGACTTATGTTCTTTGATCTATCGTAAAACTGGATCTCCTCTCTCGCGCGCTGCTGCTCCGCACGCTGCCCATGCAGCACCGCATAGCTCGCGCTGTGGCTAATGTAAACTATCACCGCCCGTTCTTCGTCGTCGTCGTCGTCGTCGTCGTCGTCGCCGCCGCCGTCGTCGTAGTCGACGACCGCTTGTAATGCGAGAAGTGATCCCCGGAGCACACTGGACTCCCCTCCATTCGCAATAACAATTAATTGACTAGAAGAAGAAGAACAGTGCACTGAGAAAAATCAGTAGTTGCGATTACCAAGAATTGGTTTGATGTGCCAAAATATTGGTTGCACTTACTAAAATATTGATAGCTCTGACCAACGATCAGTACTCAGAACTATTCATTTTGCTCAGTGTGGCCAAGTGGTTCGGGATTAGGCTCACATCCAAGTGGGCCAGGGTTCGATTTCCGGCCGAGCACCAATGGATTTCTCTATGTGCTTTTGTGATCCCGGTGGTACAGGATCCACCGTTAAAATAGAAGGTCTAAAGTAAAGGGCGCCTTGGTCTGTTAAGCCACTAGGGCTGCCACACGCTTCACCATTAACACGTGCACTAAAGTACTTGTCGCTTATTTTTCTACGTAATACGACTAGGCAAGCGACGCTTTGGCGCAACTCGATAAAGGCGCGTTTCCATCGATAACCATCGACGTTGCTTGCGCCACGCAATTTTACTCTCAATTAGCGCCTGCGCAATGAATCAGCTGCGCAACGCTTCGGACGATCGATTTTTTCATCGCTCGCGCGACTTCTGGACGGTTTCCTTTTTTTTTTCAACTCGTCGGAGAGGACGCCGGATCGACGGAGCGGTGGACTGGTTATATATAGGCACATCTTTCGTCGTACTTTAATTGATATCTCCGATTGCGCAATTGGGAAGACGACGATTAACGCGAACGCGTATTGCTCTCTCGTGGAGCGGCGAGTCGATGCGCCTCGGCCCGAGAAAGGGGGAATTATGTGCGTTTATGTTATCTCAGGGAATCTTCGCGTTGGACTCTCCGTGTGGCTGCTCTGTGGTCTGCGTGCCCGCCGAGATGCAAATATATCGAGAGGCGTCACCGCTACTTCTGTGCCGCTTCGCGTGGAGATGCTCGTTCCCACAAACCTCTCTCTTTCTCTCGTATAATCGTATGCATCTATAGATATATACTATACGTATTCAATAAGACCACGTTATTTCTCGATTGTGAAACTCGTAATTTTCACCTTGGACAGTGCGACCGAATCGCGGGTTTGTCGAGCAGCATTATCGCAGTCGGTTAGGCTGCCCCGGACCGTGCGAGCATGCGCACCGGGGCAGTCGGTGTGGCTGCAGGGCCTCGAGGGGGGCCCGACGAGCTTGACAATATATTTTTTCTCATGCAGCTTGTACACATGTAAAGTCGGATACGAGGATTCTGTTTTTTTCGAGGCGCGGCCACCCGGCGAATTATGAGGAAGCGAGGCATTATTTAAACGTTCGCATACCACCTGCATCATAAATGCTATGCACGGAACTGTGCGCGCGCAGCAATGACGATGCCTCGAGGTGATGCGAGCGCGCGGCCGCGCATGCGTTAAAATATTATATATTCGGGCGAACTCTCGAGTCTCGCGCGCGCGAAACACGTATCTGAATCGAGCAAATGATCTTTTAGCCTCGTGCCATCATTTCTGAATGTGAGTTACGCGGTGAACACCCGTGACTTTCGTTTCGGGATGCGCGTAAACAGCTCTCGCCGCGCGCGCGCGCGCGTGTGACGGCGATGCAGTTAACCGGAAAATGTCGGCGGCGAACGTTGTCCTCGGCGCTCAGCGCGCGCGCGCGCGCGCGTGCGCGGACGCGACTCCAGCCGCACTTACGGACAAAATTAACGGAATGTCCACCGCCGAGACATGTCGTTATCGCGGGGGTCAATCGAGGGAAAACCGGTTTAGCGTTTCTGCCGAAGCAGCTGATGCTATGCGAATATTCGTCTGCGACGAGGAAAAGCGGTTCTCCAAGTCAAAGAGCTCGAGAAGCTTTTTCCTCGAGGAATAACATACTTTTTTTTTTGTCACGAAGCGCAACGGGAATTGCTCGAAAATGTATAATTAAGTATATCCGTGTTCAGGCCGTCAATTATCGGTGTGTCATTGTCCCACGTGAAAAAAGATATTAAATAATATAAGTAGCCGTAGAAAATGCTGCCAGTAAACGAACCTTCCGCAGGAATTTATGTTATACAAATTTTGTTTCTCATTAGTACTGGTTGAAGTTTCACTGAAAGCGCATGTAAAATTTTTTTTTCTCGAGCCTGTTCGAAAATTCGTGCTGGTATTCTGATTTTTTATTTTGTTGAATTGTAATTTCACTTAATTTTCGTTCTACCCTCTTCATCGCACTGTCTTTTTGTAGGTGCTCGTCGGGAATATCATTTTTCATGTAAACTCTCTGTACCCACCTTCTGGTACGAGCTCAACGACTTCTGGTCCGCCGCAAAACGCAATACGCTTATCTGCGGGAGTGGGACTGTCGGTCGGTTGCGTGTCACGGGACAGTTCGAGGATTTTATCCACGGCGAGGCAATCATCGTCCCTACGCTCGACAACACGATACGCCAATATCGCTTTCCTTTTCCTGGCTCCATTTATATTGCAGATCCCGTAGGTTCCCGTAGGTTACAGCTCTTCGCTTCACATCTCTCAACCAGCTTTGTGTACACTCATGCACTCTCTGCGCCTGCTCGTTTCAAAATTTACGTAAGCCCATCGCTCGTCCGGTTTCGCCTGCTTACTCGGACGTCTGTGTGTCAATAGAGAGATAACGCTTTATCTGTATTATGTCCGTCATACGATGTAATGCTGCATTGCTGCTGCACTGTAATTTTTACTTGATCTGCGCGTTTATAACAATACGTGAGGTCTCGGTGAAGTCTCTAACGAGCCATCTTTTATTACGCAAATTACCCATCGCACTGCAATACTTGTATTTTTCACTCCTTTCACTTTCCAGGCGAATAGATATTTTTTTGAGAAATTGTACTAAAAATGTAAGGGATTTTTTTAGCCAACAGTAATTACCGCAGAATATGTTCACATTCTTATGAAGGCATTTAGAAAAAAAAAACAGAAAGAAAACTCGTATTTTCCTTACGTCCTTAATTGTTGTAATCGTAACTGACATCTTTTAATAGTCAGACTTAAGGATCTTTGCAGTTTATGAATAAAATGGCACTCGATTATTTTTTACTCAAAAACGTGCCAATCGCCATAATTCTCAAACTTTCCCGATTCCCTCGTTACTCATCGCGGATACATTCGTATAAAATTTGATTCGCTCATTCACAGGCAATTAACACCGTTACCGCGCTCCTTTTTGCTTCTGCTACGAACAACGTATGCCCGCCTTAATGATTTTCCAATTTCTCCGTGCGACCGAAACCCGGATATTGAGTTCATTTTATAACCAATGAAGAAACAAAAAGTGATCGAAAAAAAAAAGAGAAAAAAAACAGCTCGGTCGTCTCGACCGAACGTGATAATGCGAAAACGTCGGCGGCGTTGAAAGCCAGTGTCAAAGTGCCCAGTTGTTCGGCGTAGAGATTTTACTGCGCGACCTGCACTTCGCCGAGCGTTTTAGTGGGATCGTATAAGCGAACGAGCCGATCGAAATTGAACCGAGCTCGGCGGCTTCGCCGGCGGAAGCCAAAGTACAGTAGAATATACCATAACAATACTGAGATCCCCCTCGGGTAGCCAATGCGCGCGTAATTTTATGTATATTCGCGCCGCTCGAGGTCATATCCGCGGACTTGGAGAGAGGGTGCGGGAGATAGGGCTGACGCTATACGATACGTAGTCAACTGGCCTCTTGCACCTATACAAGTAATAACTGCGGGATTGCGTGCATCCTATACGCAGACACACTCGGCTATCGTACGGTGCAGCAGCCGAGGCGATGGTATAACGAGTAAAACTATAATACGTGGGTATAGAGCGAGTTCATAGTACACGGAGCAGAGCACCGCGCGCGGTCACGACGAGGCTAAGCTCGACCCCTGACCATTTGACCCTCGACGCTCTTCTCAGGAGCCTCGTCGGTGTTCGAATAAGCGCGCGCCGCGGAGCTTCTTCCCGTACACGCGTCTCCGGGTATATACGCGTTGTCGGCGACCGACGCCGTTCGACCTCGACGAGTCTCAGGCTGAGGGCTGCTGCTGCTGCTGCTGCTGCTGCTCTCACACGTACAGTGTCGAGTTCTGATAGATCCCGCGAGCTATGAATCAGCGATGAGCCACACGGCAACGCGCCGAGTGATGCTCCGCAGTGGAAGCAACATTTTCATTTTATTTTTATTTTATTTTATTTTATTTTTTTAACGCTGATTGAGAAATAATTCCCTTCCGAATATACAACACTCGAGATAATTGCATATCCTTCGCGTTCATCCTCGAACCCATACCATGTGTGCGCTAAAGTCACGGCTGGCTCGTCCATCAAACATTTTAACGGTTAGGAAGAAAGATCTTCCGCGCGGCAAAGCGCTAGACAACCGTTACTATATGAATATGTACTTGCACTGTGAGTTACATCTTTTCCCTGGGTTTCGCTTGATAGAGTACCTTGATAATCCTGTACTCCATGTGCTCTACGGATTGTTGTTTGAAAAATCGCCGAAACTTTTGAGAGATGATATCTGGTATTTGTAATCGCTGTTGAATATTAAAACATTGTTTATGCATCTCGTTTATCAGTCTTGGATATAGCGAAAGAGTTAACCTGTGACAGAAAAATTCCTATTGAACACATTTCATGATACATTGACCGGAATTGTCAACATTTTCTTGCGAATTTTCAGTTTGGATGCAGTCGAAAAGAACAAACGATCTTATTTTGCAACGTGCGTAACATTAATTTCAGAAAAAAATGTTCAACCTTTGATTCGAAATTTATGTGTAAATTATGACACTTGTCTTTGTTAGTTGACTCAATTAGCCGATTAAAAGAGCAAAATCGTCAAACAAAGATGTCGTCAATATTCCGTCCACAAATTTGCGGTACGTTCGATCGATGCAACCGAAATTGTTCATTCGAGCACGTACGGACCATGCATTGATTTTGGTGGGTGCGTGTACAGGGCTCGAGGGCCCCGTGACGGCGGTAAAGCTCGTAACTCACCCTCCGTTCGTGCATCCGTAAATCATCAACGTACGCCCGCATAAATATATCTTCCTCGGCTTAATTCAACATTAACGGCTTAAATTATCGGTCAGCGTGAAGAAGCGACCGAGCAGCAGGATCAACGCGGAGGGCGACGCCCACGGCCAGTGCCAAGCGTACACGGGTTTCAAAATATAAGGCCCGGCGATTTTACGTCGGTGCCTCGTGTACCAGGCTGGATGGATGTGCGTTTCGTTCGCATGGAAAGCAGTGGCTGCTCGCATAAACCACTGCGGAAATTCGGTGGGATATATCGCGACTTAAATAGGCTTACACGGATACTTAGGATCTCGTTTCTGTCGTTCGCAATCCGCGAGCCCGTCCCAAAGGCGAGAAAATATAACGCGGATTTGCTACGTGCCATTCTCCTCGCGGAACTCTCGTCAATTAATTAAAAGGCCCTTGGTAAAACATGGTCATTAGGTGTCGTAATAACCAGAGTCGCATATACACTCACACAGGCACTTTCTAAGGTGTATATTATGTGCCGGTTACACACCATCAACGCGGTAACGTGTCTATCCCAACGTGCGAAGCCCTCCGGTCGTAATTTGTCTACTCTCGTCTACCGTATCGTAATAATAACGATCGGCAACCGGAGGATAATGATCAATCATGCTGTCTTTAAGAGAGCCGGCTGGAGCAACCAATGACTAGTGGGAAATTCACGAAAACTCGAGACGCGTCGCCGAGTTAAGTTGGCGCGTAGACGATTGCATCAACGCTCTGCACTCATATTTGTCCTGTAAATTAATAGCCACGTGTAACTTTCACTGTAAAGTTTTATTCAATCCGTAACAATTTTTATTTTCTCTACATTCTCTACTTTAATAAACAAATTCAACATTTAGCACCGCCGGAATTGAGAGTATCACGAAACCACCGAGACAACAACTCTGCGTTAAAATAAACAATGAGCCGAATATGCGCAAATCTATATAACATTGCACAACAGTAGATACGTCGCAAGGTAAACTTTGTATATTGCACAGACAGTTTATATTCGTCCTGGAAATAAATTCACATTAAAAAAAAATTCCTTCGCATTATTTTGTAAAAAATTCAAAATTGCAAAGTGCAGTGTTATTTAAAAATGTACAACATAAATCCGCTTAACATTAATCCGTAAATACCATAAAGTCTCATGACAATTTTTTTCACACTGTGTTTTATTCCAATAAAACAATCTACAGTTAACAATTGAGGCAGTTAAACAATTTTTATACAAAAATTATCAAGCGTAAGGCTATAACACTATTATATCTGTGTGCAGATAAGGTTTTCGTCCACGGTGTACATGCAGCTTTACAGCGTTATCCAGCAGCAAGTACATTACACCGCGGACTACGGTACACACTGCACTGGGCCGCCGAAGGCGGGGTGGGTGCCTCACCGATCTAAATCAATTACTCAACGCACGCCGGACAATCGTAATTGCTGTACGTGCTGGCCTGGCCGCCCGCACTCGATCTCCCGTGTACATATACACACACAATCACACAACCTCTGCCGGTCGTACAGTATAAGCTCTGCCGCTAACGAACGATAGACCATAGTAACGCGCGGGGCGCGGCGTTCGCTCATTAACCGGGCGCGCGAGACAATCGACGATAATTAATGTTTTATTAATGACGGAGTAACGCGCCGTGCGAACGGGCCTCTCGTTGCCTCCGCGTGTGCCTGTAATATACCTTCGCTCCGAGCGCACCTACACCGATCGAATATACGCGAGGAAAGCGTTATAGAAACTTTATATCAGAAAATTAAACTACAACTTCGCTCGATAATATATTCCACAACAAATTTGATAGTTATCTCTGATATTGAACAGCCTTATATTGGTACAGGGTTGTGACACAGGAGGTTTATATACTATGTACCTGCATATCTATGTGTAAGGAATGTGTGTGTGTGTGTGCAACTATACGTAAAGAACGTTGTATAGTATCAACTGAATTATTACGCGTGGGTACAGCGCGCCCTCGATCTCGCCAATGCCAATGCCAGCGCCACAGAACTCGTATTTTATAGGCAGTAAATATAGATATAGGTGTAAGTATATATGGATTTGTTTCCTCCGCGAACCCCCTAATCGGGAACGAGATTTGCCCTCGAGTCACTGTGGCCGCACTCTGCGAGGTTGGATAAAAGGCAAGAAAAAAATGGTGAACGAAAGAAATAGAGAAAGAGATTCGAAAGCCTGCGAGATATCACTGGGCGGCGCGAGAACCACGGCCCAGCGATGATCTCCCTCGCGGTACACTACGTATTTCATTGTCCTCGCTGCGCGGCGTGTGGGTGTCGACGCCCCCGTCAACTCTCCGCATCCTCGATTCACTCGCTCGCCAAAGACTCCCAGCTGTACGTTACTCCAACGTCCGGCACGCCCTTCTGTATCTCGCAGCGACGAGATAAGAGCGCGTTGCTTCGCAACGATTATAATTGGCTGAAGATCTTTGCTTCGTAAATCTATCATTCCGCATTCGTCCGCCGCGACTAGTGGACTTTCCAACGTTCGTCAGGACGTTTTTTAGCCGGAAGTAAGATGTGACTTTTGCAAAGGTCGATTTTCGAGTTTCCGGATGTCAACATTATCGTAGATGCAACTTTGAAAAGTTAGGTGTATGAATTCTTGGCTGGATCTGCGGATTTGGTTTAAAAGTGCATAAGTGGTGGACATTTCTTCTTTTCCTCTCGAATATTGATTTTTAGCCTAGATGGTCGACCTTAAATCGTATACTGTTACTAAAAATGGAAGTGATCCTTCGAGATTTCCGATTCTAGTATTGTTGGGTCCCGGAATAACACATATTCCGTACTTTCGAATCATATAGCACTTGCGCATGTCGTGCAGTCCAAAACATACTTACATAATCACGTCGTAATAAATCGTGCAGCATTCAATCGCGAAATCAATTATTTGTGTTTATACTAATTGCGAGTGATCGAGATCCTCCGATTTATCTCAAAGTTTCGACGGTACGAGATGCCATTTCGTAAACGGCAAGCGAGGTGGATCGATCGATGCGCGGCGATTAATCAACGATTATTATTTATCGTGCTGCACGGAGAGAGTGGCAGAGGGCCGTGCCCGTCGCTGGTTCGCCCAGCATGCCTCTCGAACTCCTCCCGTTGAGCCGCGCGCACGCATATACACACGTGGGTGTACCGGTGATCTGCATATGTAAATAACGGATCGACGTAAAAGTCGCAGGACCATTTGTTAACAACGAGGATGATCCGGCTCGGCGCGCTGCAGGTCGGACCACGTATTGTAGCTACGTGCACATACAAATTACACACGTGTAGACTTAACGTAATACTGCATAGATCCCAGCACGGATGTAAGTACTGTGTTGCGTTATGTTAATCCTCGTAGAATTAAGACCAGTTTGCAAAGCGCCTCTGGATAATTTTCCGTCCGGACAATTCTGGATGGCGAGAGGATGCACGGCGAAAACGAGGGTCTTAGGGTGTAGCTATTAGCACCAGAATTTGTGTGCTTAGTGCTGGCAAGCACAGCAATTTAGAACCGGTTTGGATTTTTTTTCGCAATTATTACAATGTCACACAGTAAAATCTTTCATATTTTTAGCACTTGTTAGCGTACGCTTAGAAAAAAATGTTTTTTCTTCAATACTTATTTTCAAGCTAATAGCATTATTTCAAACGAGTATAGTATTTATTGTTTGTCACCCGAGCCCGGTTTCTCAATGTGGATAGATGAAGTAAGGTTATGCAGTGTGATCAAGAACATTCTTATATAAATAACGTATGAATGTGTTGCAATACGGTTGAACACGTTTTTGTGATTAATAAGCATGGACATCTGTATCTCTCAATTTAAAAATCTGGAGAAAGCGAAATCTTCTCCTAAAAATGTCGCGGCACGTCGAATGTCGCAGTATCGAAAATAAAAGCCAGTTTTCAAGCGTTCCGATTAGTCGCTCATGGCTTCGCGCCGGGATGTCAGCATCTTTAGACTGTCATGGCCACTCCAAAGCCACGAGACTGGTATCGTGAAGCTGCAGTGCGCGTATGTATTGCGCCACAGAAAAAAATATTGAGTTTATCGAAAAGTTTGTCGCCAGGCACATCGACACATTCTCTAAAAATCATTCTCACGTTCTGAAAGCAGCTGATGTACCGAAAAAAAAAAATCTTTCGGTGTGCCGCGCCGATCATGATGAATTATTCGCATCGAGGCGGCATTTCGCATGGAATATTCCCCCGCAGAGTTGGCGAATGTAGCCGCGAATGCCCCGGAGCCTACGAACGGCTCATCAAAATTATCGTAATTATATAATTAGTCGATCGACTCGAATGAAAGAGAGGCACAGCAGTCCGGCGGCTTCTGTACGAGATCGAGTCTGATGACTGTTCCCATTGGAACTCGTAATCGTCAATCTTTCTCAGCGTATCTTATTCTCCCGCCGCTCCAATGCTCCTCGTCGCTTGTATTTTTCTCTCGGTCTTCATCGCATGAACCGTCGTCATCTCGGCTGCCGGATTTTTTATTAAAAATAAAATTCGACGACATGTACAGCACGACTCTCAGACGTATGGTACCTGTATGGGCGCTATATTGGCAGACGCTATACACATTGACGTGCTGGATCATTTGCCACTCACGCCTCCCCTCGAGCCGTTGAAAGTTCGACGGTGAGAAACCGCGATGATTGTAGCACTTGCCGCGCGTGCCTTTTATACACATCCGTGCCACTAATACACAGCGTGTGCTCGATCTCGAGTAACGTCTTCATAGTAGTGTAATCGAATCGTCGAAGCAGCCTCTTCTTAGCTATAATTGCCGAGCCCGAGGCGTTGGAAAGGCCGGAGCATTGGCGTGTCTCTTGGGCTCTAAGCTACGAGGAGGATGCGTCCTCCCAACTCGTCGGGGGAATCTCGCGAGAGTCGCGTTGAAGTCTTTCTGCACTTCGACATCAACGGTATTCTCGGATGACTCGAGACGAATTTCGTCGATGATTCTCTTTAACGAGTGATTTAGAGAGAGAATGACCCCTCGACCCGGACATCGACAGTTTGCCGCACGACCAACATTGTAGCCGACCTCTTTCTCTTTGTCTCTCTCTCAGTCTCTCGACGATCTATCATCAAAGATTTTCACTACATTCAATCGCTAATAACAATATCGAATAGAAAATTGCACAAATCAAGGCCTCGCGCGAGGCTCCGCTCTTCCTCGATCGCCACACGCGTGGGTCGACGTATTTTCCATTCTTCGCAAGATCGAGGCTGACAGATTAGAGAGACGATCCCGCGCAAAGCTCCCACACAATCGGAGAGAGAGATCGACTCATCCGCTTGCACATATATTTCTCGCCGCGATCGCCTGCAATCTCTCGGCAACGATCGTTTATTATCAATCGAGCAAATAAGAAACGGGGGCCGGTGAGGGCCGAGGGGGTGGTTCGTTCGTTTATTCGAGAAATCTAGAAAGGAATCGGCCATGAGCGTGTTACGCGCTGCCCTCGCGCTCATAGCCACTTAACACACGTCAAACGCGCGCGGCAAATTGAAAGTCGTACACACTATTGTACTTCTCCAGGTGAGCTGTACGTGATGTATTCGCCTCTTCTTGGAATTCGCGGTGCTCGAATATCCTCGCAATAAAATAGACGCCATAAAAAAGGGGTTCTACATACGTATAGTCGCTGATTTTTCTTTCGATAATCCATTCTCCCTTTATTATTCCATCCTCTCTCTGTCTCTCCCCTCTCTCTGCCTTTCCCGCTCGAGTAATCCGAGTATCGCGGTGTAGTTTAGTCGGCCGCACGTCGATTAAGTCTATCGCGTTGAATTATAAATAAATAAATTCGCGTGTGTGTACGGCAAGTATGTGTCGCATTAGAACGGCGCGATAATTCCTAATAGGTGCGTATAAAGCCTACAACACAGGGTTACTCGAAGCGTTATATTTACGGGCGGCCGTGAGTGACTCTGCGAATAATAACGCTTCTTGCACCGAGAGCGGCGTAAGGAATAGCTGAGGCCACGAGAAGTGCGTTAATCGTACGAATCAATTATCATAATTAATGGTGGATTCTCGAACGTGTAAGTTATATCGTTGCGGGCAGTAAGACGAGTTGCCCGGGTTGCTTTGCTGCTGCCGGTGCAATTGATGGAGAAAATCGAGAAGAGGAAGCAGCAATCGGGCATCGAGCCCGACGCATCCAGACGCCGAGGGATCGAGCTATCGATCGTTCCGTCGTACTTTTCGCTTTTAATTAATCGATCGAGACTATTAATCGAATGCACTTGCATACCTACAGACGCAGAGTGTGCTGCGGTCTATCAGGCTGACGGTCGTTTGTATGGTTGCGGTAAATTTCTTCAATGCGACGGTGGTGCTTCCATACCAGTCGATAAGACAGAGCGAAAAACAATGCCGAATACGTGACACGATTCTCACACTCTCGATTCCGCAATTATTCGGTAACTCGAGGGCGTGCAGTCACACTATTGTAGAAGAGGCCGGGGCTCATTGCATCGCAGGGGAATCGGATCAATTGCAGCCGCAATTGAAAGATCAATCACGCACTGCGCACATGTCTTTGAGTCGTTGAAAGCTTCTTCACTCTTGAGATCCAAAACTGTTATCAAAAACATCCCCATTTCCCTATACACCACGCACATCTGCAAGGAAAGCTACGCGACGCTGCTAGCGAAAAAAATGGTTACTTCTAACTGATATCCGATTATATGCTTCCTTATTATCACTGTTATGCCATTTAAAACACATAATATTTCGTGATTTTTTCTGTTTCAGGTAAGCTCTCGCGGTTGCGATAGATACAGCATTCGGTGTGTACTGACTCGAACAACGATTCCATTTCTACATGAATTACTCCTTATCGGTGAGTCACTTCCTTTTGCGACTAACACCGCTCGCACAATAAAGAGAGATTTGCGCGTTACGCAATTCGCGTGCGCTTCGCCAATAGTATAAAAGGCCCCGGATCTTATGGTGCCCCCCTCCCCCATGTGTGAGTCTCCAGTGAGGCGACGGACCTACCGCCGAACACGGTGAACATAGTAGGATACGAAGAGACACAGCGAAGCCCATATGCACCAGCGTGCAACAGAGTGTACAATATACCACGATCGCACTAACGATTTCGTGAAGGCGCGCGCGATGCTTTTCCCCGTTTGCTCATAGCTTGGTTAGCGACCGCAGCTCGCGTGGGTAGACGTTTGGCCATCGGGAACGTGGAAGCTGTTAAGAGCTATCCCTTAGCTCTTTGGCGCGTAGGCATTGTACTCCGATGTACTAATACACCCAGTAACTACGCTTCTGTGTGCATATGCATACGTACTATATATCCGCCGTCGCTTTTTTATGGCGCAAATATGCACCAGGAGTGGAGCCGTTTCTACGATTGCGTGATTTTCTTATTCTTGTTACGCCGCCTTCTATGAGACTTACGCCTCTTTCACGAGAATTACCGCAGTCTGCCATCGATCCTTCCAGACTAACGATCATTCTCTAACGATTTCGTGGACTTCTCGTGTGGCTGCGCGAACGCACGTGAGCTGTGTTATCGAGAGACCCGACGACGACGATCAGGATGACGGCGCTGTTTGAATTGCCTTGAGCTAGAGACTCGTTCAGCAATTTATAAGAGAAACGAGGAGTTGTAATTGTAATTCGTTTATTTCTTGCCTGTTGGCATTGAAATCAACTTTTGCACATGCAATTCATTTTATTTTCCTCGCTATATGCTATTTTACTGACTTTCTCCTAATTCTGGTTCATGAATGTACATTTTCGCATGATCTTCGGACAAACGTTTTCCATGCTTTTCCATATGTTCCACATGCTTGAATCTTCCTCGGTCTCATTCTCTGACATTTAATTGTTGTCTCGTCCGTTGCTTCTCATTATTCCATGTTTATTACTTATAGATCATTTTTTTGTCATGTGACTTTACGCTTTGAAATGTATCAAAACACTTTGATGATTATAATTCCAGCAGTTAATAGCGGTCAAGTCCTCCATCGCATCCTTGATAGGAAGACTGTTAAGATATTTTTCTTGTTCTGATATTTCTTTTTATACTGATCTCCGTCGGAAAAATAAAATCGTGCTGAAGAATCTGTAACACCCGCATGATGTAAATGCAAATATAACAAATTTTCAAGCTGATTTATCTCTGTAAACGCTCTTTACGTTTACGATTTGTTCTAATATTTTATGCAATAGCCCCGCGGGAGTGGCTAAAGCGCTACGATTTAAACTAATACGCCGAGGTGCACCATACAGACGCGAGACGACGCGTTCCATTTCTTACGTCTTATCTGTAACTCTCATCGCACATCGTCGAGGCTAGAAAATCGCGTCGACCCTACGAGCGCTCCAGTCGGTCTGCGCATTGCTCTGCGCCTAATACCGTTGGACTCTCCTTATTTGACTCTCGCCGACTAGCGAAGGCGTTGTTCGCATGTTACGTCAGTTGTTACGCGAATTTCTACGTACCACTGTATGTTGCTCGGCCGTTATACTGTATTGATTCGTACGCGAGTGCTCGGATAGATCGGTGCCAACCTACCGATACTCCACAAACGTACGCAACGGAAGAAATGCAATTGCAATTCACAGAAACGTACTTAAAGCGGAAGCTTTGCAAGCAGCAAAGGATCTAGTAATGATTGGCACATTCGCTGTTGTGAACACGCTTATACCTAAAGCTTCTAAACAACTCGTCCAAATATTAGTTTTCAGCAAAAATGTTGCAGGTTCGCTGACTATTACAGTACTGCACCGTTATGATCGGTTACATTCGTAGTTACAACCAATAATTTTGGATATCAGTGTAACTCGCGTCAGACTACAATGTTTACTCGCTAAAAACGAACAACTGTGATAATATCAGCAGCCAGTGGGAGAACGAAGAAAACTGCTTTCGCCACGATAGACCCACACGTTTTTTACGGAAGAAAATGATAAAAATTTGAACAACCGCTGGTGGTTGTGCGGTCGGTGTGCGGCTTCGGTGGCCTCTAAGTTAAGCGGCATTGTTTGCGGCCGTAACGTGGATGGGTGACTATTTAGCCATACACCGGCTGGTACATCAACCAACAAGTGGGAGGGCAGTCTTTCTAAAACCTTGGTTTAGGTTTTAGAAAGACTGTGTCTAAAACCTTGGTTTAGGTTTTAGAAAGACTGCCAAGGTTTTGCAAGTGAAAATTGGAAAAGGATATGATTTGGAACAGGCAACAAATAAAAGGAAATAAAATAATTCTTGAAAAAATAACGTAATTGTGATATTTCAAGCTGCTTACCGGTACGTATCCTCCATACGAATGAGACGAGGGCAAGGCGTGCAGACATTGCTCGCGCCCGTTGTTGGAAAGTCTCTCTCAATTAAGAGACTCTCAATTTGGTGTGTCGAGCGGTTGAGGGGTCTCAAGAATAGTTTCCGCGGTCCGCGGGCGCGCACACAAACGAGCCGAGAGCTCGCGCTCGTTGGGTCGCTTGGCTCACCGAGCCCATTTGAATACAAGTACAGGCGGAGGCAGCGCGCAGCACGCGGGCTTCTGCGCCGATCGTTATCCATAGAAAGTCACTGGGCGCGCGAGATTACCGCTTGGGCTACAGGCTCGCGAACCCAGAGGCTTTAATTGCTTCTGCTGTTGCTGCCGACTGCTGCAGCAGCGACGACGACGGCGGCGACGACGACGAGGACGACGACGAATAACCGAAGAATGACGCTTCGCAAATTCACAGTGCAGATTATAATTCGCCTAGCGGTTGCAGGCGACCCTTATTTCCTCTATATCTTGGCTATTTCGATCTCATTGAGCGATATAAAAACTCCGCAGGCCTAAAGACGTCTCTGATGCTTCAATTTCATGTGTTGTTTCGCCGTATACCCAAGCATCAATGAACTTTCTAATATGAAAGTCTCAAAAATTCATCGGCCGATACAGCTCAGCGGCGGCATGAATCTTGAATAGTATTTTATGGTAATGAATTGTCATCGACATCAAAGAAGCGCTCGGGAATACGAGTAAACCTATAAATATTATTCTTTTGATTTGTTTGTCAGAAATCTTAGATCCCGGACCAAGAACTACCCAAATCGAGTACTTGGCCTACGATATAAAACCAGACAAACAAGAGGAAAAGAAGGAAACGAATACCCGGGGGCCGGGACTAAGATTTCTGACAAACAGAATGAAGATGTCTCTTTCGTAGGTGAAAGACATAAACGCGATGTTCCTACAGGACACCATCAATAGCCACTGGACTTGATTCCGTGCATAGAGTCTTCTCCTCGCCTCTGCATTAATTCGTTGAACTCCTCCAGCTGCCGAGCATATTCATCCACGACTATAGAGGATTATACACATATATCTATAACAAACATACGCCATAAATAAGTTTCCACCGTCTTTAGCATTTTCGCAGTGTAAATGCAAAATCGCGCGTAATTTATGCTGGCAAGCAACACGCCCGCCGCTAGGACCCCCGCGGCGAACTTACAACGGCTTCATAAAGCCACTCATGCCGAACGCGCGCTCTCTCGGAGCCTCCGTATACCAGGCTATCTCGGCACTCTTAGTCTTGTTACCTCTTTCTCACTCTTTAATGTCTCTCTATGGTCTACACCGGCTTGCCTCCCTTATGGCACTTATGTACAATTATCGCCGATAATGATAACTCACTGTGTGCTTAACGCGGTTGTTACTGCAGTTATACAGGTTGCTGCCAGTGTGCATGAAGGCGCGATAGACAAACGATATGATGGTTTTATAGTGTCAGGTCTACTGGAATTCCCAGGTGAACAATAATGTGTAACAATTATAATTGAAAATGATTCGCGTGATAACGAGTGTTCCGAATCAATTTATAACGCTACCAATTGTTTGTTGTCTATAACGCTTGGCTGCTGATTTCATCAAGTGGCACGAGATAATTTAGGAATTCTCAGGTTTTATCTTAATTTGCGAATGCTGTTCCAGAGTCACAAATTAGACTGCTCGGAAGCACTGTCTACGTGCAATTAAGCGAATTCTTTGTGGGAAGAATCGTTAGTTCCAGCATAGTCACTATGAAATCGTAAACATCATTCGTATTGCCCCTCGGCATTAACTCTCCTAAGTCCAATCATTTTTCGACGAGGTAAATGTGTCATGCACTTATTTTCAGCGTGAGAAACTTTTGTCAGCCATTACATTTATTTTTTTCCTTCGGCCTCTCACCGATGCCCTGATATTCCAGATTTGTAATACACTTTTCTCTCTTTACGCTCGATATCAATGTCTGAAATACCATATGTTTCAGTTTTTCTCACTTCCCCCTATGATCAAACTCTAAAATTACAGGCTATTTTATAGCAATGCTGATTTTCTACAATAAAATAGCACATCGAGATTACAGTGTGCAAAACTAACTGCGCTCTCGCCCTACAGGCTCATTTCGTAACTGTGTAAACAGTAGGTAGTAGCAAACAACTCTGCGCTATCAAGTATATTTCTGGATAACAATGTAAGAGTTCTTCCACTCAAACGCGAAAGATCGTGGAGCTCGCGGAGTATTGCGTGCACCGCGTCCATATAGGTATCCGAGGTCTGCGTTACCGCATCGCTTCGACACATAGTACCCGTAGTATAAATAATGGGAAGTTACGCTCCAGGTAACTCGGAATGGAGCACGTGGTGAAGTTGGAGAACAGGTGGCCCCCTCGATCTTTATATACGTATATCTGTGTCCTCGTCTCTGTACGCACAATAACGCACGTAGATAAATAGCCAGAGATAGATAGGCACACCAGGTATATATCCGCGAATATGTTGTACGCGCACTTTCACGCACAATATCTCTCGCAGGGTTCGCGTGCACCGAGAAAATCAGGATTTGACGAGCGTGCGATGCTACGGCTGACCCGCGACTCGATCAATTGCTTTTGCATACGCCGTACGAACATCTATTACTATATTACCGAGAGGTGAATCCGAGAGCACATAATCGATGAGCGAGCATTAATTCGCGCCGTCTGACTGATTCCCGATGCTCGTCAGGATCTCTATGGGCATTAGTATCGATCGAGGGGCCACCTGGTAGGGTTCACGAGGGTTCACGGACCTCGGTGCGTATACCCTCTCGCATTTTTTTCGCGAGAGAAAAAAAAATAAGCGTTACCTAAATCACGTAGAAAGGCTCGCGCTCCGCCGGAATTACCGGCTATCTTTCCGTGTGTTTACCCTCCAGTCTCTAGAATCTGCCGAGCACTGGATTTACGTGCGGCGCGGGAGACCGGGGAAATTTGCATCAAGCTAGCTTGGAAATCAACATTTGCGCACAATCTTTTAGCATTTCGGGATATCCTGTCTTTCATTGCATTATTGGCAATCAAAGAGCCGTCACTTCAGTATCAAATGTATATATTCTTCATCGTACGCAAAAATGTCATTGGCATCGTTTCCGAATAAAGAAAAGTAATTTGATAAAACAAAATACTTTGTCTTTAGTAATTAGTATAGCTGCATCGACCATTATGTAAATGGCAATAATTCGGATATTTATAATAGCCGACTACACTGTAAACAAATATCTCGAACGAGCCCTAGAAATCGCTGAATCGAATTGACCAATAAGCCCCGGTCTATCCTATCTCAGACTTCCATATTTACCCGCCGTACCATATGGACGTATGGACATTCGATGGATCCGCATCCGTAGCGCAGGTAACGTCGGAGCGCAGGGTAATCCGCGTGCTCGCTCGAGCCAACTCCGAAGCGGGGTGAAATTAATAGCCCGATATTAATTCTCACTGATTTCCTCGTGAAATGACTGGTTGCTCGATTCCATCAATCTGCAAGCGAGAGTAATAACAGGCGTGCCTCTATCGTCGGGACTCGGCTCTGCGTATATACACATAACACCGCGAGTGCATGTGCATCTTATAGCGTCTAGGTATGCGCGTCCAGACACCGTAAGTACGATGAGTCTTCGGCGTAGGAACTACGTGCAGTCCACCGTATCTTGAAGCCGAGTGCACCTGTGCGTGGGTAACTCGCTGCTGCTGCTGCTTCGGCGATGAACCTCGGCGATGCCCCTCGGAGCCCAGATCCCTGTCTCAGACAGGACAAGTTCTCGTCTGAGATCTCGTGTGCGAACGCGCGCGGGGAGTACGTTATTCACGAATTCTTGGCAGTTGTCAATCGCTCGCTTCCAAATAGGTACGCGAACGTAAACTGTGTAAATTCGAACAGCCATAAAGATGAATGGCAGGACTGGCTGATCTCTGTACGATTCTGCCAGGTAATCTTTTCCTCGGTTACCAGAAGACCGCTGCAGAATCTCCAAGGTGGATATAGTGTCTCGGTGGCGAAAGAACAAGAAGCAAAAGAAGGAATGAGACGAAGAAGAAGAAGAATAAGAAGAAGAGGAAGGAGAAGAAGGAGCAGCAACAGCAGGAGCCAGGGATCAGAGTTTCCGACGGACACAAAGCCACGTCTTCGATGTTCCGCGTGGTGGCTTATAATGGAATAGTTCGTGGCGAAGCCGAGTGCGATTTATCGCGACTATTTCCGTGTCTTGGCGTGGAATCCCCCTGCCCCCCCCTCCCGCCACCGCCACTGCCGCCGCCGCCGCCGCCGCCGCCTCGCGCTACAGGGGCACGCAAAGGTGCATCAGTGCATATACAGTCGCGTTGTCCCCTACGTGTAGTATGCCTACGACTCAACGGCAGAGTTGCATATCCGCGGCGGGTGCTGCTGCACCAGCAGCAGCACATATCAGCATAGAGCTAGTCTCCTTTCGTCCCGGGGAAAGGTGAATCGGCTCACGAGGTCGTGGCCGCGTGGCGCGCATATCCAATCCTAACGACGTCCTTAAAGATCGTGGAGGCTTATTGCTCGTAAATTGCATATGGCTCCCGAGACCCGCTTTCCCGTTACATTATCCCGCAAACCGAGTAGATATGAGGACTTGGACACCAACCGAGTCTGCATTCTTTGCACTCACCTCACCTCATTCTTGCCCTTGTCCCTTATGGAAAATTATTCCGCTGTCTGACAGTCTCGGCCAATCTTCGGTCATTCTTTTGTCGTATCGAACGAGTGACAACATTCCGCTTGGCGTATAGGTCGATGCATCAACACCCTTGCTTGACACGCAACCGGAACACATTCTTATCATCGAGTGTATCGACCAACTAACTGTGTTTCTGGTGACTCAGCGCATTAGAATCGTGTAGCTATTCCACCCCATATGTGTGTATGTGTGTACTTCTAGCGTGTGTCTTCATGTATAACTGAGTAACACTCCGAGAAACGGATAATCGTGCCTGGAAAGTGCAATCGTGCGTAAAGCTGCTTACTCTCGATTACGTGGCCCCAGACATGCGGTAGCTATGGTCTGTTACGCTTGTGACGAATCCCATTCGACATTTAAAGCTTCATCGAAGCCGTGTCTATTTCGTACCCACCGTTTTTTCTTAGCCATTCGCAGCAGCCGATGAGCAAACGGAGGTTTTAAGTTTCAACTCAACGCGTACCTTTTGTAAGAATACCCGACCATGCAACTGCGGACTGTTGCAGGGTAAATGGCACAGACCCGCAACCCGACACTTGTATAAAACTGAAATGGAACGACAGGCTCGACTATCCGTGATCCATGCGTTAATTCGCTATCATTTCTTGCATACCTTTAAATACACGTGCACCGAATGAAAATGCTTGGTTGGATAGTTCGATGTGCGAGCAAAATGCTGGCCAAAAAGAGGCCCACGGGCCAATCCCAATCCGCAGGGCCTCCCGCGATCCTGTTATCTGCGCTTTGGAAATTAATAAGCGTCGATTGCGCAGGATAAATGGCACAAACCCGCAACCCGACACTTATATTAAAACTGAAATGGAACGACAGGCTTGACTATCTCTGATCCGTGCGTTAACCGGCTATCTTTTTTACAAACCTATAAATACGTACACCGAATGAAAATGCATAGTTAGATAGTTCGATCTGCGAGCGAAATGCTGGCCAACGCGTTGACGAGAAGCGTATAGTCCAACGAGCAGACACATTTGACACGGGGCGCGTATGTATACCGATGGATGGAAGCCTCCTCGTGAATATGCATGAAGCGCGCGCCGGTCTGCTGCGGAGCACGCGAGGCTCGTCGACGTCGATACACCCGCGAGCCCTCGCGGAATCGTCGAGTCGGTTGCGCCGCGGTGTTCACCGATGAAAGCGGTCCAGAAAGCCAGCAGTCGTCGGCAAGCAATACCTGCTGCTATGCCAGCGTTCCGCCATTTTACGAGACCGGATCGCTGTCTCTCCGCCGCTGTGGCCGCGGCTATGCGATCTTTCCAGCTACCGCAACCCCTGCTCGCCGAGGGACATCGATCTATCCGCACAGTTTCCTCGATAGCAGAGAGTTCGATCACCGGCCCAGCCCTCGGCGCACGGTATGCAGATCGGGTAACGTTCCGAGCGAGCATTGTCACGCTGCGCTCTATGCAAGAAGATGGATAACCGAGAGTTCGGTTTCTTTGCGAGTTCGTTTCTTGCTCGGAACTCAACTGACGGACGTAAATGCGCTTTGTTTAATTTCGATGAGATGTTAGCTCTGTTTGGAAAATACCAACATTCGATGTGTCGTCAATGACGATGGAGTTACCGCATTTTTTATTAATTGAAAAAAATGATCCGTGACAACTGATGAATGATGCCGATTTCGTATGCAAGTCGCGCTTATAGAATAAGACAAAAATATGAGTATGCTTCACGGACCAAGTTCCGTTGGTATAGTATTGCCTATCGATTGGGGTAACCATCTATAATTGCAACCTTGCCTGATCGATTAGCTCAACCATTCCAGTGGAAAAGGCCCTCCACTCGTCCTAGCCACCAATTCGAATAGTACACAGTCTCAACTATCGGATTTTCGTTCGAACTTGCTGCTTACCGTGTCCGATACAATGACAAATGGACAAAGTTACTAATTCGAAATGGAAGCTGCAATAAATCATCGCAATCTAATTGTGATGGTCTATATCGCCACTGATATTCCAAAACTTGGATGCTGAACAATGAAACTGAAAACTCAGTTGTCGCATATCCAAACTCTGAACGTAAACACGAGGCGCAGCGGAAGGACGAGACCTGAACAGCTCGAACAGCTCTGGAATTGCGGCGATTTGACGGGAACGAATATAGAAACAACGTTTGAATAAAATTTCATTACCCTACGCAGCGATATGTATTTCGAAACGGCTTTCAAAGTTCTATTCTTGTCATTATCCCCGTATACGTGCAAGTCGCGTGGTTAATACGCATCGCGATGATCCAGAGAGTGTCTTCTCCGTGGCCGGAGTTCGCGGATGGGTAATCTCCGCGGTGGTAATACGAGCGAAGGCGAGGCGAGAGACGCGTTTCACGGTGTGCACGGTGAGTAACCTGTTCGGCACAAACGGATCGTCGAGCAGGCTGTACGAGTGGAAATGCTTATATAAATCCATCGCCGCCCGTTCCACAAAGGGGGTCGGTCGCTCGCGCTCGTGCGAGAGTTCCGCGAGTGCTCTCGCGGAGCATTAAACCAGGATTTAGAGTCGGTCCGCTCGTCTTCAAGGACTCTCGCAAGTTACCCGTCGCCACTCACTCCCGTCGTTTTGCATCGCTCGCCGAGAGCAGCGAAGCTCTCGCTCTCGCAAGATACTCCCGCATGCTCAAACCCGCGATATATATATATATATATATATACATGCAGGGAGGCCTCTACGTCTTATTCCATCGGCGTGTTATTCGCGTCATCCACGACTGTATAAATGCTGAGAAATAAAGAGCGCCGGGAATGGCGAAAGACGTGGAATATTCGGATAATGCGAACATTGTCTCGGCTGCTCTCGCCCAATGACTTGACCCGTCGGTCGACCCGCGAACTTTGCAACTCTGTGACTTCCATTGATGAAGGAACGTCTACGACGTCGCGACGCCGCGGTGTAGATGTTTACTGTATAGAGCGACTTCTCGGCTGCTCGCTCCTCTCGATATGCTCGAACGCGGCACGAGACCCACTGCCCACGTCACGTGTCTCCCAGTCGGCGGTCTGTGCACGCGACTAAAAGACTAAGAGCGACGACTATTACGTCCTCGTCGTCCGCGCGGCCTTTTTTTTCTTCCTCTGTCTTTTGTCGATTCGTGAAGAGATTCCCGCGCGCGAGACGCCGCACGCAAGTCGATTTCTTCCAGCTGAGAGCGAACATCTGATGAGTCACTCGAAGGCGCGGAAAGAATCTGCAGTTCTTTCAGTGTCGTCCTGTTTAGTGTGTCGCCGTAGATGTTGTCGGACAAAAGCTTTGATACAACGCATTAACCCATTTATTTCTGAAGTTTTTTCTCGGTGAAAATACTTTTCTGTGCTGGAGTTGAATTTGGATATCAGGGACAGTAATTGATCTATGAATAACTTGATGGTATACAGCGTACCCAAGATCTAAGCTTCTATGCCTTGAGAAACGAAGTCGCGACGATGGGAAATTAATTTGCTGAGTCTTAACGTAAACTGGAAAAAAATTCGGACGCACATTTTTCTCGACCCGCGTGTCATTACGAAAATACCGTGTACTTAGTTACATTGATAATAACGCATATTTGTCACTTAAAGGAAAGGTATATTGAAAACCGCTTTACCGCTGAAATGGATTAATAATCGGTGCATAAAGTCGCGACGAAATTTATGTCCTACCGAAAATTACTCGTGTAGTAAGTAAAGATCGCAATTAAAGGGCAATTACGTTCGATCGTTCGTTCCCGATGGCAAAAAGAGAGGGGACCCACGCCCCGATACCAATTCGCGGGGCCTCCCGCGATCCTGTCATCCGCGCGTTGGGAAATTAATAAGCGTCGATCGAGAGCGCGTTATCCCGTCGGGAGATCGCTGACTCGCGCGTATTTATCGTGTAATTTGTGGACCAGCTGGGCGTCGCCGAACGGCCATAAAGAAATATTGAGATTGATTTACGGGTCTCCTCGCGCTCTCTCGTGTCCTCCCTCTTTTTTCCATCTCTCAAATTGTCTTCCCGGGCTCCTCTTCCTCGTGTCCACAGTGGCATCCGTTACCCGCGCGTCACCTACATAATTACAGTTATGAGGACTCCATGGAAATCGACGAAGCGAGAGTTTCGAAGGGTGAACGAAAGAGGAAAAAAAAAAACCACAACAACGATCGCAACGTTACGACGGACGTGGCCTCGAGGCAATTGCAAAACTCTTCTTCAACGTTTAACACATTCCCGCAGCGCGATCTTTGCCGCACACTCGGTGTACGCATTCCGATGTATAGGTGCACCTTCGAATCGGGATCACAATCGGGATAAAATCTCTCGCTCGTCAGCACTTGGGTCGCGCGGAGAGGGGTTCGAAGGGGGGGTCAGAGGGAGGGGGGCGGGAGGCGGTGGCGTTATTACACGGGGAGGGACCCTTGAAACGTGGGAAGCACGAAAGCGAGGCCAGCCGCAAAGTCTCGATATTGCCTTTTTAAGAAAACTCCATAATCTCGTTACATCGGTAATAAGTGACGCTATATGAAACTATGCACCGAGTCCGTTGCGGCAGCCTTGAGAGCGACCCAGCTAATAGTTGCATATACGCGCACGCACACAAACACAGGAGGCTCGGTTTTGCAACGTGTGTTAGAGGTAACAGTAGGTACTACGTATATCCACGTGTATAGTGATGTATTTATGCTTGTATACATTACAACGGGAGCGCGTGTACCGCGGAATTGCGTTCTCCGATCCCTTCGCGCGGACCTAGACCTATGAATAACGCAGAGAAATAGAAATGACGCCGGTGCGATATATCGATAGAACGGTTCTAAGTGATTGTGTCTTATTTATTTTTATTTTCCGTTTCTTTTTTTTTATCTAAATCTTTCTAAACGCGTGTGCGGATAACCGGAGATACTAATAAAGTGTTTCCTTTGTGCTCAATAGCCGCGTGCGATTTCCAGGAACCCGGTGTCCACGAGGCGCGAGAACAACAGCCGAAGAGTAATTGTTGCTCCACGGTGGATTCCATTTGTTTGCGTTTATTTGTACGCCGCGCAAGTTATATCCTATGACGATGACTCGTAAGACACTCCGGGAGACAACTCGGTTGCACAGTCTGTCTCGGCTTGGCTCGATCCTACAGGCAATGCCGGAGAGAACCGACGCACCATACACCGACCCACAGATACGTACACTGTGCAGTGTGTGTATGTTATACAGCTAATGTTACCGCAATAGACGACGGATAATTAATTAAACGATTAATTCGCGGTGCTCGCAACGTTCGTAGCGCGTGTGCCCCTCTCGTGATAACGTTGCCTTTTAAGGAGTAACGAAGTCTGGTGCAACTGCTGCGAGAGAGCGCACGGAGAGCGCGTTGAAAGCGCCGCGCTTATTCCAAGATAGACGGAAAGACAGGCGGGACCTCGTTACGGTCCACCCGGAATAGACGGTAATTAAAATAGGAACATCGACGCTGACGCTTCAGGACACTCTGACGTCCGTAGAATCAAGCTACGATATTAACTGTTTCTAAGTCATTGAAGAAGATTGAATTTGTGATTTGGAGTAATATCAACGGGAAAATATCCGATTCTAAGTACGTCTCAAACGTGGGATGTTTCTGGTGACACAAAAGAGCATCATTTGTCCGAGAGACGGGGGTCAACTGAAACACGGGATACTCAGAGAACTTACAGATCAATTCGGTCAAATTTCGAATAGTTGCATAACAAAAATCAGTCGAGTGTTTCGAATGTGAATTTCTGTAATTGTGATTTAAAAACTTCCACGTGGCGTCCATCGAAAGCAGCCTCTCTTAAAAATCGTTTGAATAGAAGGATATGGGCTTCGACTTTTTCTGTCTTTGATATGTCTGCTATTACATGAAACCCAACTATTAATGTTTCGTTTATAAGACTATCCTTGTAGCGAAATTAGATATTCCAATGATACCTCAACTAACTTCTGAAAAATCCAAGCAATCTCAATCGAAATGAAATAACAGTGACATGGACTACTAATTGCTGGTTGTCTAATATTATTCTGTATCCATTCAAGAATTTCTATTTTTTTGGTCAATTGACATCGCTTCCAATAGAATTGGAACATTTTGATTCCCAAGACCACTAAGCTTGGAGTACTTATAAATATAGGTGTTAGCAGGCCCATACGCACCGCGCGGTGCCTTTCCCTCTCGCTCGATTGTTCACCAGCGTGTAAATACGCGTACGAACGGCGATGTTATTCTCGCCCGGCGTGGATCGCGTCTCTCCCCATAGATTACCACGCGTTACTCTCTGCGTCGCCGACAGGAGGCAGTATCGTCGTATACCGAGGCTCCGCCGAGCGCAACAAACGACGTATAACGACATCGCTTAGCCTTATTTGCAACGAGACCGCGCGTTGCGGTTATCGGCCCTCCCAAACTCGACTTTTCGTCGGCTCGTGTGCACGCACGCAAACCGCCAATAACGATAAAATGTACTTCACCGGTACACGCGTACCTACACCTACTTTCGTCACTTTCACCGGGCAATTTTATTGCACACTCTCGAAAACTTACAGCCCTTCGACCGAGTAACAAATAGTTACGTTCCGCGTACTGGCCACTCGGTCGAATCGCCTCCCAATGCGTTGAAGGCTCCGGCGTTGCTCTCATTGCGATATATTATTTTTTACAAATATCCGCAACGCGAGTGCCTCGATATACGACTTATTCGCACGTGAGCGCGCCGCATCAGTCTCGCGGACTCGCGGCTGACAGCTCGCCAGCTGCGTTCTTCCCGAAGCTGACGTACACGAGATTATTACGCATTCACGAAAACTTACACCCTTCGACCGAGTAACAAATAGTTACTTTCCGCGTACTCGCCACTCGCTCCAATCTTGCCGCCCAACGCTTTGAAGGCTCTTGCGTTGCTCTCGTTGCGATATATTATTTTTTACGAATATTCGCGACGCGAAACCCTCGATACGACTGATACGCGCGCGTGCGCGTCGCAGCATCAGTCTTGCGGACTCTCGGCTGACAGCTCGCCAGCTGCGTTCATCTCGTAGCCATCGTACCCGAGGTATTGCGTATACGTCGGCGAATCCACCCGGACGTGCGAGCCCCTCGATCACGTCGCGTACACTCGCGAATCTTCCGGGTGTACGTACAGGTGTATACGTACGTGTAGCATAAACGCAGTATCACGAGCGAACGTTCAGCGAGAAAGGGCGCCCCGTATATGCGGCACGTAAGGTCACCGGAAGGGGTCGAAAGGGATTATCGGTTTCCGAGTGATTTGTTGGCTCAACGCGCGCTCGTGGCTCTCGCGGGATACGTGGGATCTTTTCTACTAGCTGAGCGCGCGGCGGAGGAACATAATCTGCGTGGAAGCGAGACGGAGATGTTCACAAAGTGATTTAGACTAAGATAATGGACGTGCGGCGTACGAACGATTGAATGCATGCGGCGACTGGAAGAGGAAACGACGCGAGCGAAGCGGGGAGAGATATAAAGACAAAATGGACGAAGAAAAGCCGAAGACTTCCTGTCCGGGGTCCGGGTAACGAGCATAATCTCATATATAACCCGCCGACGACTAACCAGATATCTACGGTTTACCCTAATTAGTAGTTTATTACAAAAACGATCGAGGTGTATGGGGCTCAGCTAAGAAATCGAGGAAGCCCAACGGGGAGCACAGCCCGTTAATGACTGGTGTTTAAAAAGCCATTGACCTCGTCTCGGACGCAAAACGCGACGGCGTCAGGCCTGTGATACGTACTCGCTGTAACAACCTATGTACACCCGAAGAGAGAATAATTAATTAGCAAAAGGCCGCCCTGTGATCCTCGGACCACTTTCACTGAACTCACGCTCGTGTAGTCTAGACCTTCCTTATATCTCTTCAACCGGTGCAGAGATATGAGACGATTTCTTTCGCTTCTCATCCCGGCTAAGCCGTACAGTAGCCGTATACGCGTATCCCGTAGATATCCGCACAGCAGCTTCGCGCTGCCATGAGTATTAATTCTTTACGACATTACGTCGAGACTACAATCCGTCTGGTCGTACGTTAAAACGACTTTGTTGATGGGATCGAAACGCCCACCAAAGGGCGTGAGAAAATATTTATCTTTATTAACGATACACAAAACCTTTCATTAGTTTGATATTAATATTGCATCAAAGCCAACTAATTTTATATTTTCTCTCTCGTAAACTTCGTCGAGTTACGTTTCACAAGGCTGACGGTGGGGAAAGTCCTTTTTATCCCGTATTATCGATAGGAATTGGTTCCACAATAAAATCAACGCGTTCTCTCGAGTCTGCGATATTATTAATAATACAACTTGAAATCAGACGGTGGAGCGTGTTTTGGAAAGTGAATATGTTCGACTTTTGTCAATACTGGAGAGTCGAGGTCCGAACTGCCGGTGTCCAGCAGGGGCGGCGCGCGTCTGACCTACTGTGTTATAGCAACACCGAGAAAGTTTCCTGCGCGCAGCGATTCGCGTTGCCTTGCGGTTAGCCTGGAATATAGTATATATTAGGTCGCGCGCGCGCGCGATCGTCGATCGCCCAGACACTCTCGTTTTCCGCCACCGTCGGCATCGGCTGCTATCGCGTCTCTGCCTAACGCCGATCCGCTAATTAATTACCCGGCAGCCAATATTGCACACCTCGTTAGCCAAACGGAATATTCTCCGTCCCGTCTCTCCTGGCGCGCTGGAAGTTCTCTGCACAACACACGGCTGCTGTGCCTACGCTATATGTCGAGAGTATCGCGAGAGTGGCGACTGTGTGCGGTTCGTTCCTACAAAGCAAGTGCTCGTGGTGTACGTGTGTTGGTCCGACGCATTGCACAAGCTTAGCGAGCGCAAGTGGTGCAGATACGTAGCGAGCGAACGACGAGTAGACTGTGCACCTTCGCAGCGGCCGCGCGCAGCCGGGTTCCCCCCCTGGCAGCCAGGCGGCTACTTGATCCGTACACGGCTACCGGCAATAAAAACGCCGCGGATACGGCGCGCGCGCTGCGCCCAACTCACGGTCCAGCTGGACCGTTCTTGGGGCAGCTACGAAGAATCTCTCTTCCTCTGCCTGTTTCTCATTCCCTCGGGAAATCCTGACGCTGACGAGGAAGTCATCCGGTCTTAGAACACAAAAACAATGACGCGCGCTCGCGCGCGCGGACGGATGTTGGCCAGTGTAGGAGGTTACCCCTTGCGTTTTTTGCGGAAAAAAAAGTTCATTTTCGTAAAACTTGAAAGCCCCAGCATTCGAAGGCAAACTTCTCGCTAATTCCAAAAAGCACCGTTATTTGACCAATAAATCGGGGTCACGAAATTTATATTTTCAAAATATCGACTTTTAACCTATACCATCGTTCTCAAGTCGCACATTCTACTCCTAAAAACACCGGTTACAACCCTTTTTTAGTTGATTTAAAAAAAAAAAAATGTTGTCGAACAGTTTGTGAGAAATCGTAGATCTGGCCGCCAGGCCGAAAATCGCTGAAATCGGGGTCACGAAATGTATTTTTTTCAAAATATCGACTTTTAACCTATACCATCGTTTTCAAGTCGCATATTCGACCCCTGAAAACACTGCCATAAACCTTTTTTTAGTGGATTAAAAAATTACGATATTTGACAGAACTGTCAAAGTTATCAAGGACAAAAGAACTTGGACTCAGTCTGAGAGTCTCGGCCAATCACAGCACGAATACACTGCTAACAATGTTTTCCCATAAACTTTAAAAAAAAGGAATTATTTAGATGAGTATGGTTGAAAAATAATAAAGACCCAGCTCATCTTCTACTTTCTTACGAAGATTTACTGAATCGTGCGCAGTCAATACGATTCTCAATCCGGCCGTGTATCACGTCTGCGGAAAACTCGCATAACGAACTATATGATGCACACAGCATACGGCTAAATCTACCTCGCAAGAGTCTACGGTGAGCGCCTATACGAACGCGCGCTTTACGCTGTTCGGAGCGAGGATTCTGTCTTTGGAGATAATGGCAGCTGTTCGCTCTGCCTTTCGATCGCTGTTGTATCCATTGCGGTGCGCCAAAGTACGAGAGGCAGGCGGACACACGGCGCGCGCTCACGTAGGATGTACTTCGATACTGCTATCGGGCTCGGACTGCCTCCGGACTACAAATACAAAACGCTACAGTCACACAAAACGCGATGTAACGCTCGTTATATCGTGGGTACATGGTGTCCCTCACAGACGCAACGAACAGGCAGCAGCACCAGCAGCAGCAGCAGCACCAGCAGCGCGTAGGCACGGCTTCATTCTTTACAATACGCTATATCGAACTGTTTTGGTGTTATAGCCCATAGCTAACAGGCCGTAGCTACGCAGAAACTCGGAGTCCACACTCGGCAACCCGGATCACGATGAACCGGGTCCGCACTCGTATTTTTTCCCCGTATTTCTTCTCTCAATTTTTTTTCATTACCCTCTTGTTCGGACAGAGGAGGCCGAGAGTTATCGCTCGCGACGAAGAGGAGCGTGTAATAGTCGTGTAATGCGAATTCGATTACTGTTAAACTCCCGAGCGAACGTTGCGTTACACGTCGCGGGCCGTTCAACGCTCCCTCCTGCATTTATGTATGGTCGGGAATACCAAAGGATCAACCGAGATACGCGCCGTTTATTCCGCGCTCTCGATGCGGAATTGGATTATTTGTACCAACGACTCGCGTTTGTAATTAATGATAACTATATTTTCCTTGACATACCCGGCAAAAGTTACGGACGTTGCATGTAAAATATGAGTTTTGTATTCCGAATACGAACGGCGGAGTCCCGATCGACTAGGCGCGTTTCTGCAACTTCTCTCGGAACTCGTAATTTCAGGATACGTTTGATGCGAGAGCAAACGAACGAATTTGCATAATACTCGAATCGCGATCTGCGAGGGAGAAGGAAAAATCCGTGCTTTCCGATACATCGTCGGTATATTCCATATTGGATCCGTGTTATTCAAGAAGTTCGCGGGGAATGTGCACACGATCGAAATCGATATTAATGCCCAGCTTTTAAGTCGCGGCGCCGTAGTCGAGGTTCCCGCAGCGGCGGCGTCGGCGGCGCGCCCCATCGTTCGCTCTAGAAACGCACGCGCGCTACGCTCGCTCGTCTCTCGGGTTTGAGTTTATCGTTCGCTAATTGCAGAGCGGCGAAATGCGCGAGCGCGAGTGCGCACGCGCGCGCGCGCGCTCTTCACGTGAACTTTCGTCCGTGCCGCGGATACACATGCGGAGCGCGCGCGCGCGCACGCGGGCAGCGAGACCAAAGCGCGCGCGCGCGCGCGAGCGGCGGGTGCACACTCCGAACTTTCACGTCTCATGCGCCGGCGCGATACGTCGCCCCGTAGCTCGCTGCTCGCAGTCTGCCACCGCCGCGCGCGCGTGCAATATATATGCGCAAACGCGAAGGTGCCCCGTGGCGTGCGCGCGTTACGAGTCCGTTCGAATCTCTTCGCTCAGTCGCGCGGGTAGAGCGACTGCGCGAATGCCGTTAGAGTTTTGCGAGGTTAATGCGCGCATGCGCGGGCGCGAGCGAGCGAGCGAGCGAGAACGAGTGAGCGAGCCTCGCGTCTCTCGCGGGACGCGCGCGCCCGGCATTGCGAGATCATCGCAACATCGCGCGCACGTAACCCCCTCGGCTTGATGAATTATAAGTCCCGATAAGGTCGCCTGCCTTAATTTATTACGCCTGTAATCGCCACTTCCACTCGTTACTTTACATTTTTTATTTTTATTTTTTATGTACGCCGCCGTTGTTTTTTTCATACCGCTCAACGTCCGTCTCTCCGCGGAACAAGAGTCACCGGTCGGCGGCGCAGGGTGCGCGGGATTTTCCCGCGGGATAAGAACCGCGAAAAATGAGAAAATTTATTTGTGCGCCGTGGTAATAAACGCTGGTGGAGAGGGTGCACGATGTTGGGAGCACGTGCGAAGCTCAAACACTGCGCGCGACGTGCGGTAACGATAAAGTTGCCGCGCGGCGTTTCGCGGAAGGTGAGAAGTTCGGCTTCTAGGTGGAAGCGCGAAAAGTTTGGAAAATGTTGACGTTGAAACTAATGATACCTGCACGAGTGTACGGTCGTCGTAGCGTACACTAAGCTTTTACTTTTTATTGTCTTTTGTCAACACTCGCACCGAGCGAAGAATCCGGCATTTATGTTTACGGCAAGGACCGTAAAGTGACAACCAAAAGATGATTATTTTGTATAGGCGTATAGTGACTATTTTTTAAGTTACGGTTATTTACCACATAACGTAGTTATCATTGCTACGAAACAAAGTCCATGACTATATAAAAATAGTCGCGTGACCAAATAATCGGTACCCTGAATAATAATAATTGTACCCTTACAGTCGTCAGGACTGCAATGATTTCGTCGAGTATGAAAATAAACTACTCGTCATAAACGTTCCATTATGTCCAATACATTTTTTTCATACAGTCACCTATCGATGCATTTTCCTCAGTGCACCCTATTCCAGTATCAACGTCGATTATCTTCTAACCACCGCAGCCTCGAAATAAGCCGAACCACCTCATTAGCAAACGCAAACAGCTCGAAATCTATTATATCCGCAATAACAGTAACAGTGTAAATCCGAAAACGAAATAAAAAAACCCGCCAGGAGATAAGGAAACGATTTATAGATATTATCCACACGTGTAATAATATAATAACGCATTAGATATCGGGAACGCCGACGCTCGATCGAATTAGAATTTCAATCGAACTTTATGTAGCGGGCGCGCGCGCGCGCGAGCGAGCGCTGCTCGCTCTGAGCCGGTTATCTTACCGGCGTGATATACCGATGGGAAAAGTTATCGTTTCGATCGATCGATTCCGAACGCGAGCGCGGCCGACGAGAGACGCGCCGCGGAATCCTTGGCACAATCTTGCGGGCGCGCACCGCGTCCGCCGATGTTAGAAGCGCCGCGCGCGAGAGCAGAAGAAGAGTACGCGGATCGAGAGAGGATCTATTGGATTGAATACATACCGCGCACTCTCGCGGGGCGCATTATGGCACGGAGATGCGCGCGCGTTCGCTATCACTGTATAGAAGCAGCAGCGAACGGCGCGCACAAGCCGCGCGCTCTCGAAGTAACTCATCCGGTCGCGCAGGTGAACGCAGATGAGCCGGGGCTCATGGAACGTGTCGGAGTGCCGGCCTCGTGCGAGATCCGAGGGAGAAAACTGCTGCGCCGCCGAGGAGCCGCCGTGAGTGCTGCACGAGGCCTGGATATATGCCTCGCCTTGGTAACCATACCTCGGGCCCGTCTATCACCCGGGGAGGACGATAGATTTATCGAGTCTCGGCACTTTGCCGCACGTCTTTTGCCCATACGTAATGCATATACGTATACACCGCACCGTACGCTCCGATACACTACCAACACTCGGCTTCGCCAGCCACGTGCGCGCATCCATTCTCCCTCATTGAAATCAAGGAGATGCATCGCTGTTTTTTTTTTATCCCTCGAAGCCTTTTTGCTTCCCTCTTTAGTTAATCGTCGATTAAGTCAACGGTTTTCTTTGATGACCGTACAAATTGTCCTTCGACGCCGCAGCGACGACGCAAACTGCTTTCTACGAAAGTCTCAAAATTGCGCACGCGCGTTATTGCGCACTCAGAGTCGAAATTCGTGAAATGAATTTTCTCGAGGCAACGGAGTGAACTGATGTTGAGACTATATCGACTAATGCCGTTTCGTTCTGCACGAAACAATGACAAAAAATTGAATGTCATTAACGACTCGATTTGTCCAATTAAGGTGATGCTTAAAATTCTCAATGCAAGCCCGATAATTATCTCTCGATCTGTAAACACGCGCAAAATAATAATTTGACGTTCGCCGTTATCGACGAAAGCCTCGCGGTGATTGACGAAAAAAACCACACACACACACTAAGGTTTTTATTCCCGATCGATCGGAGGAACGGAATAAGATGGAAAGGTTCGGAGGTAGAAAGGGAAATGACGCTGAGCTAATGGAACAAGTTAGTGAAGTAATTACGGATAATCGGTGGTATGACGGGAAAGGAAGAAACGAGAGAGGGAAAAAGAAGAAAATAAAAAAACGTGCCGTGCGCGCTAACGATCAAATCGTATCGAGGTCTCGCTGTGTGTACGTGCGCCGTGAGTTTATTCGCTTCGATGGCCCGCGGCGTGAATCGCGTTTCCACCCACGCCGATCAACGGGCCGTAAGTCCTCGCGTGAATTGAGCGGCAAAAGGAGTGCCGATCGTATACCGATCATCTCTCTCCCTCTGTCGTCTTCCCTCGCTCTCTCGCACCTTATTCCGTATCCCTCTTCGTCCGGATTGTGCGGAGTGGCGAGGGAGACTGCAGCAGCAGCGGCAGCAGCTGGATTCGAAGAGCCAGGAGGGCGGCCCCGTATAATTACAGGAGAGCCGACGAAACTTTTGGCCTAACGGATCGCACCCCTGCTGGCGTAGTGCGAAACGAGTGAGAGAGCAGTCGCGCTTTTTTACGAGCTCCGTCGGGCCTTCCGGCCTCCAGCTTCGCTCTGGCACGCCAGAACCAACGGGTGGAGATAACCCCGCGCGACTCTTATTCGCGAATGAAATATAAAAAAAAAAACAGACCAAGCGCCCGCGGGCCAAGAGGGGGAAAAAAAAAGTCAGAGGACCAAAGGAATCGAGCGAAATGCACGCGAACGAGCGATGAAAGCGAAAGAGGTACGATCTCCTACTTACTGAATTTATTTATTACGAGGGAGGTGCTCGCCACCCCCCCCCCTAATTCTTTTGGGTGAAGAGTCTTTTCAATGAGCCGAAGAAATATGGGATTTCGAAGGTTGGAAACTGGTTCTTATGATCGTGTGGATGAAACTACGTGACTCATCGTTGGAGCCTTGAAATGACAATACATCGTACTATCATCTTCGCCGGTGTTACATTGTACAGCGTTGCGTGATAATTCATTGTAAGTTAAGTAAGTAAAGTAGAGCCTTTCGCGTAGTGCTTAACGACTCTTCGTTGCAACGCTTCGACGACAAATAACCATTTGCCCTTATTAAATAAATAAATAAATACGCCCTAGTAGCAAGTTAGTCAATCAAGGAATAAGTAAATTTTCCGCGAGGCACAAAACCACTTTTGTACTCTTTTGTACTCTTACTAATACAATGTGTTCATGGCAATTGCTGTAAACTTCTAACCACTGTGAACCTTGTTAACGACATCGTAACAAATTCGCCGCGTCGAGTGTTGTCGTGCAGTTAACAGCGGATAATTACAGTATCCATTGTCAAAAAATATACATAACCAAAAATGAATATTGTTATCACTAGCCGCTAAGCTTCCTACTCATCAGCAACATTAAGAACATTCTCACAGTCAGAATTAACAAATTGACAAACAGAAGTCTATACTACTCTCAGCATCATAAACATGTCACTCAAAGACACACGAAGAAACACTTCGTGTTCAGAACTTGACGTTAAACATGGTCTCCTGAGATCCTGAAGGGCTCGTAAATACACCGAGTAGCTCTTCATTCTGCTTATTCTATCTACCGCAAAGGGGCCAAGGGCTCGTTCCCGAACGCCCTTCGACTTTTCTACGCGCACCTATCGTCTATCCAGAGCCTCCACATCCTTTTGCACAGTCGCAAATATGCGTGACGTTGGCTCGTCCCTTGCCCCCAGTTTACGTTCATGCCCCTTCCCTTCCGCAAACCTCCTCGTCCGACGACCGTGTCAAAAACTCCCTCTCGCCATGATTTACGTGTAATCCTCCGACTGAGTGTGCCCTTTGCTCGCTTCGGGTGAGTTTCCGCGGCAGGCAGGCAGTCAGGCACCCGCGGCGCTTCTCGGCAAAGATACACACGCGTCGCGCGGTGGTGTCTCGCGCTTCCCTCATAGCTAAACCAACATCCCTATACAGTTACGCTTGTCGCGCGCGCGCGCGCTGTGTCCCCGTGCGCCGCGTGTGACATCAGCCACGGGTTCCCTCCTCGCAGTCCTCCGCGCGGTTACCTCCTCACCACGGGGAAATATACGTATACGACTTTACAGCGACGGCCCTGCGCGGACGACGGAGACACGATACTCGATTACCTGCGCGGGTGTATTATACGCGCAGGTAATTCAGGTCTCTCTCAACTTAATAAATTAAGTGCTTCCCAACGCTTCCCTCGCGCGTGTTTCGTTCCCACGATATTATTCCTCGAAAAATCTCTCGATGCTTCTTCCTCGTCTCCGCGAATGATTCAATAATACCGGGGTGTTTTGCATCCGAAGGATTTACCGCGACCGAGCCCTTCGCGCTCGCGCTCTGCGCTCATCCGCGGACGGGCGAAAGACGATCCTCTCTCGTTGCGTGTTGCATGGAAGGTGTATTTTCTCTTTCTATATATATGTAATATACGAAGCAGCAGGATAGCACGCGCGTACACGCAGGTGCGCGTTCCTACGGCTTGTGGCGGTGCAGCGCAGGTACAACCTACTAGACGTGTATCCGTAGCGCCCCGGCTATTCTATAACCCGCGGTGCGCGCCGCGGCGCGCGGCAGGTCCGTTTCTGGAGTTATGACATTATATCGCACTTAGCGAAGATCCTATCGGCTATCCGCGTGAACACGACGAGCTGCCCAACGGCCATTAGTATCGATGTTCTCACGCCTTTGTGGCGTACGTACTGTATATATGTGTCCGCGTATATCACGTACAACTACAATACCCGGTATCCTATATATTAAGCGGCGGGTACACGTCTATATATGTGTGTGTGATGGTATTCTATGGATATAGGTAGCGCCGTAACGCGATGCGGGTTACATATTGTTGCGGTATCGCCAGAACTCCCGCTACCATGCGGCCGTTATCTAGCCACCTCAATCGCGACTATAAATAATGATTGATCGGAAAAATCAGTTGCGGTATTTCCAACGATCGAACGAGCTGGGGGAGAAGGCTCGATCTTCTCGGGGCTATGCGCGGCTCTGAGATCGAATAAGTACTTGGAAGACATATGGTATTCTTGTGGAGTAGGTGGTAAATCGTATAGCTGCCAGAAGATATACCACACCGGGGCTTATAGCCTGAGAAGCCCTCAGGAGGTACGGAAGTAGGGCTTTCAACGGTAGGTAATACTTTAATGTATTGCTTCGCCTCGGGAAGTTCCTTCACTTTCCATAGTAGCAAATGTTATCGACAGAGCCACCGACGTTTGCTCGCGATGCCGTTGATTTTCAGTTTTCCGTTGATGCCGACATCGGTGCTAAACACTTTCCGCCGCAGAAACGACTCGATGATCCTAATGTGAGATGTCTATTTTTGCGCAATTGCGCGCATTACGTCAATTCAATCGTATTGCAGCGGTTGATATTCAATTTTGTCACGTTTCAAGGGTGTGGTGTAACACGAAGTGAAACTCGCAAACCGCGCGGCTGACAAAACGCAAGAATGAAGTCTCCAGATCTATTACTCGCGAGCGCTCGTATAGGCGGAACTATTTACCTCCCGTGTAATTCGTTGGCAATTGTGTATAATATGTTCCTGTCGTTTTTTTGTTGTTCTTGTCTTCCTTTGCACGGACTGCGACACGCCGCTCTGGCAAGGCGGCGTGCATACGGAGAGGAGTGAACAATCATGACGCCGGGCACGCGTCACTTTCACTCGACTCTGTCTGGTAATTAACTCCTCGAATTAACGCGTGCACGGAGCGACCGTTAATTATGATAATCTTGCTTGGTGGCGCGCTCCCGCCCGCTGCAATTCCTCCATCTTACTTCGGGACGCCGCGCTTGACAAAGAGATAATTGTGCGGGGCACCCGAGTTTTGCGACATTCCCTTGTCGTCCCGGAGACAACACTGTGATATAATATGACGCCGTTCTTACGGGCTTTGGCAACACAACCCGCTTCTACGCTTTTTCCCTCATTCAAACGCTGTCACCGCTGATAACACAAATCCATGATCTTTCGACGAAAGCAGCAAAGATTGCAAAATCAATCGTCGCAATGATCGTTTACACCTACAAGTATTAATTTGGCAAAAACAATTAAAAAGCCGTTGGCATTCAATCAGCGCTTACAGTTCAGAGAGCCGGAACTGTCGTGACTTCCGAGCGATGCTGTAATTGGCGGCTAGGCGGCGCGCGCACTTTGCGCGACATCTTGGATAGGACGCGCGGTTTATTACAAGTCTCGCCTTATCCCACGCAAAGTGGCCGCTAACCTCGATAGCCACTTATCCCGAGCTTCTTGCCACGGACGCGCGCGTGATTCGACGAGATCGAAGGATCAATAATAATAATAAGGTGAAAGGTGGGAGGGGGGAGGGGAATGAGGGTAGATAGTGTGCATTAGCGTGCGCTGTCGATTATCCCTCAATTTTCAGGGATGCGAAAAATCCACGTTGCGCTCTGCTCATAAATCGGCGGATTAACCTCGGAGTTTAACATTATCAATTACTCTCCGGCATCTCGTCTGGCAAACTCGCGCAGGCATCGTTTGCGCTTGACTGTGCCTGCGCGGCTGGGGAACGAAATACTCGCGACTTTCGTCTCCATCTATCTCTCGCTTCCGAGTGAGAAATCGAGCGAGAGAGAGAGAGAGAGAAAAGTGGAAAGATTTGCCGGGGGATAGACGGAGATGCGCAGAGAGATCGTATACATGTCAGAGGGATTGGAAGGCAAAACCCGGACTGCTGCAAGAAGATCATGGCACGCGGTGTGTATGGTATATACGTTATTACCGGTAATGCTCGAGGTTAGACTCTCGGTCGTACGCGATAACGTGATCGTGGCGTCGCATTGCTAACGCAGAGAGAAAGAGACGACCAAGGAGACGGACGATCCAGCCGGGACCTGTCAGTCCTACTGACGACTCCGAGTCCATTAGATGCCGAAGATCACAGACGAGGCGAGGGAGACGGAGATTCCCGAGCGATCTAATGGCCCTAACGAGAAACCCGGCACTGCATCGACGTTGCATCGAGCGCGCGCACAGTTGCTTCGAAGAAAAGAGTGCGTCTGCCCTCACTCGGACCGAATATCTAATTGAGATAACGAAAGGAAAGTTCACTCCGCAACACGTGTGGAATCATTCATTAAATGCCATCGCTACGTTCGGTACTTGAAAATCTGTCGGGGGCGGGCGGGAGTTCATCAGTCTGTTGATCACTCGGAAAGTGTGTCGAACCATTCACACAAATGAAGACTCTGATTAGGATGACGAACTCCTTCCAGGAGTAGTGTTGAAACTTCTATTGTTTGGTATCATAAGTTTTCAATCATTCAAGATCTACCGGTAAGGTGTTTCATCAATCTTGACGTGGTGCATACACTGTTGGATTCCGCTTCTTTATGGACGGTCATATGATGATTGGTGGTGCTACCAATCATATGTTGGTTAACGTCATATCAAAGTATTTAAAGACTGTCGATACATTTCAACGTACAAAACTCGACTTACTTACAACATCAGTGCGAACGAATTCGTGTTAACAATCGGATGAAGATCGTCATGTTTTACATACATCGTTGCGTAATTGCGTAGCGGTTCCCGTGAAGCGGCAGTGAAGTGATCGATATCGTGGCTTCGCTTCACGCGTGCGTAGAATTTTGCTGCTGGGAGAGAGAGAGAGAGGGAGGTAACGATTGGTCGTATGTACCAGAGAGAGGCAGTCTTCTGGCGACGCTGCGTCTGGAGGAAGAAACGTCGGTGCCATAGCGACCGAATACTAGAGCTGAAGGTTGTGTTATTGGCCCTCCATCCGCATTTGCGACTCTGTAGTAGATGGCACAGAGGTTGTACGAAGTGGAAAAGGAAAATATCATATGCCATTCATTGTGCGGTTTAATCGCTGATGCTGCGAACTTCCACGTCTAGTTGAGAGACTCATTTCAGCGAGTTGGATCGATCGCGGCCTTCAGTAGAGGGCTGCTCGCCATCGGGAGCACCACGGCCGATCCTACTTCGTAAGCAGTTTAGTCGTCATCCTAACTCCGGAACACGACAGGCGTACGCATATTTTTCGCCTAACAGCGCGCGTTGATTCCTAAGGATTGAGTGCATCCCTGACGACAGACCAACAGTGTTAAAGTGAATTAATACTTTCAGTGTTCTCGCAACGAAACGTCGACTGACTTTTTTATTTTGCACCTTCGTGTGAAGACGAGCCACAAGCCATGGATATAATACGCACAGGTCATCGATCGAACAATCACATTTTTGTCATACGAGTCACTCGTGTGGTTATAATCATGCTTATGTTTTATAGATTGCGATGCCAGATATCAAGTGAAATTATGCTGCTGTTGTATCGGCCTCCGAAATGGTACAAACGTTATAGGTGTGATGTCCTTAGTAAGTTAAATATAATAAACCATCCACGATATTATTTTATGCATAATAAATCGGAACCTGACATACGTGATTTTTCACAGATCTCCATCTTAACATCTGGGGTACTTTTGTACACTGAGAGTGATGGATACGTGCGTGAGAATTATCCGGACGCGTTTTTAGAGGAGCTGGACACTAAAAGGAAGCTTACACAAATCGCTGGAACCTTGTTCGATATTTTTTCCGCGTCCATAGTTGCATCAATGGTCTACGGCAATATTAAGGTTGGTTGGCGTAATTTAATGCAAAACAAGCGAAATTTCTATGAGTGACTAATTTATCAAAATAATGTATTTTGAACAGGGTGATAAAAAACTGATGTTGCCGTATGTGTACATCCATCTCATCGGTTTGGCATTAACAGCATTGGTGCTGGTTATTGGGACTCTGACCTTAATATTCATGGGTTTTTTCGGTGTCGCCTTTTTCTTCCTTTTAATCGTATCAATAATATTTTGTAAGTCAAGTTAAATAGATTGTGTATTTTCGTTAAAAAAAAATCCCAATCTGAATTGTATAATGCAAGGGTTTGATTATTGCAGTCTTTGGTCTGTATTTATGGGAGGTCGTGCGTTGTCGGGTCCTGGAACTCGACCATTTGGAACAGCCCCGATCCGGCCTCACGCAGCAAGATCCAGAGTTACCGGCGTACGAAGATGTTCAGGATCCTGCTACTATGAACATGCCTACCCAGGAAAAGTCAGCAGTGGCCTATCCTAATAGTCAGTTTAATTACGAGTAAACTTGACTCGAATGTGACGCGATGTTAAACCGTCAAGTACGCGCGATAAATATAAATACGTTGCCGTCTTTTGAGAGTAGCCGTCGACACTAAACTTCTAAACGCGTTAAAAACACGCAGCGTGTCATTAAGTTATAATTGCTATGACAGCAGAAATGTACCAACAATAATTATAATCCGTATTCTTTTCATATTAAAGAAAGTCCATGTTATTCGTTACTTGTCCAACATCTGAAAGTATAGATATATACTAACAGAGTAATATGGTTAGTTTAGAAAAAATAAGAAGTAAGCTCTAACGACATAAATCTAGATGTCGGCCTAAATCCGTACCTTCTTGACATTGCCTAACTAAACTTCGTGTACAAGACAAATACTTGAATAATGTATACACAAAAACTTGAATGGTTGCCATAACTATAATGGTTGCTTGCTAAATTGCAGTTGCAAAAACTACATTTTTGACGAGTAAAATAATTTAAATATTATTCAAATTGTTGAAAGAAATGTTATTACAATCAGATATACATCATGTATTTTGTATGCTTAATATTTTTTATATTATATTGTGGGCCAAGTGCGATTACATAGGGGTTTCTGTCTAGCCAACGCTTATAATTTGTCGATGCGCCCTTTGACGCGTTTCGTCGATATGTTATGTAAATCGACAAAGTCAATATTAGTCTATTTATATTCCTGCATTTATGCGGTAAATTAACAATATTACAATTATGGAGAGAAGATCTTGCTAGTAGTTTTTGTCAAAGTTCCTATACTTATGATGAAAATTTTCGTAATTTTCATCAAACCGCAAAATTTGTGTCGCGTCCATGATATCGTGATTTGACACGGATATAAGCACGGTATTTTTTCTCAAATTCTTCTCTCCGCATGAAACATTAAGACAAAATATATTTTGCGACATGCGAGTGTATCAACACCACCAAGCCTTCTGTGTGGACTACTTTAATAGCGTTTAACGTACCAAACGCGGTGCAAGCTAAGTAATCAAAATTAAGGACAAGACTAACATCCGTCTTCGTTCATACATACGCTCCTAATTCGTGAACGGTCCCGCCCATTGGCAATATAAACGTACACTGCGGTATCGAACGATTCAATACTTACGAAAAATGTTCAACACCGAGGAGATTAATATTAACTGTGACTACAAATGAAAGCATTGACATATAACTGTGTAAAATATGTACACATTTTCAATAAAGTATATACAATCTTATTGTTCGAAACTACGTCTACATCTCCAAGTTTCTTTAAACCGACGCAGTAACATCCGAATTAGTTGGAATCACGCAAATTGAATACTTGCTATATTTCGATTTCCATATCGATTGATTCGATCGGTTGATTTATCCAATAGTTCGTTATTAAATACAGACGCCAAGTGACAAAATATTTGCCACTTTAATAATTCATTCGCGTGTTACAGCAATTCGTGTTTATCTGTATCTCAATAAAGATGCCATAAGCGAGATGTCTGTTATACAGCGCGAGTTTCGCGCAATCTCGTAAATACTTATGAAATGTTACCCGCCGCGCACAGAGCCCAATGGTCGCGAGATTTCTATATGCGTGCATACGGGCTCCCATAAACCGTATTTGCTCATCCGTGAACCTGACTGCGATTACACCCGGACGGCGGACACTGGTGTGATAGAACATAGGAAATCTACGCCTTGGCGGAACAGTGTAGCCGTCTTTATCTCATTCGCGTATCCGAATACAGAAAATTATCTGCGACATCGAAACTAAGAATTTATCCATACGATCTATCACGTTTGAGAAGATGTTGAGCGGAGAAACGTTAATGCTCTTCTAACTCTTGTCTCTAGGGTTGAAAACAGTCGACGAGTTTACACATCAGACACACCTGCCTCTGCCGTAGCGCGCGGTACTGCAGTAATCTGCCCGGCACTACCCTACGATCATCCAAAGAACATGGACACGCCCGTCCAGCACACCGGAGTTGTTAAAGTCAAACCGCATCCACGGTTTTTACGTCTTTTTATTTTTCATGCCTCTCATCTCCTCCTCTCGAAGCGTTCTTCCTGCGCCCCCTTCCACAGAGCCATTAACCCGCTCGTAAACAATGTCACAAATCCACGGCTTACATTCGTTACGACAATGATAAAAAAAATAAAAATAAAAAAAACACAAAAGGAGGAAGGAAAAAAGTGGTGACGAGACCGCGAGGATCGGAGTACATTATTGTACCAAGGCTATCATTACACGGAAAGTTCAAAGTAGCCTGTTGAACCGGCGAGATCCGAAGAAGAATTAAAAAGAAGAAAAAAAAAAGAAAAAATCAACGATTTTCTTCTTCGTATTGCGCTCTCTCGGTCTTATACACATTTTCGCTTATCATGATTATTTATGCTCCAGTCGATTTAACGAACTGTAAGCCATTTATTTACGGCACGAGAAGACGGTCGTCCTGGTCACTCCGTTGGCCACACGGTCAGCGCAAAATCCTCGCCAGCCGAGTCACGTACTGACCGATTAAAATAATATACTCACCATTAGCGGTGTACCTTGGAATTTTCTGTATAATACTGTCGGGTACTTATGCATATTCTACGCGCGCGGGCACTCTCCGCAGCGCCTCGCCTCAATTGCATCTGTTGCGGAGAGGAGAACCAGCTCGCGGAATGCAAAACCGCGTGAGTGCGACCGTCCGCTCCTAACAGTGCTGCGCGCGCGCCCGTTGAACCGCGAGCTTGCGCGATGTAACCAATTTTGTGCCACCCGTGGCCGATTACAAGGTTAATTAGCGATTACACGAATGCTTCCTCTCGCTCGTTTCCTCGTTTTCTCATTTCCTCCGTATATCAGCGCGACTCCGTGTCCCTGCAGGAAGAGAGCCACACCGATCGTTATTCCGAGGCTGCGAAATAGGACGTCACGCCGCGAGCGCGAGAAACTCGCCGGTCGCGATTATCTCTTATCGCGATGACGCCCCTAATAATATTGGAAAATTATCATACGATTATTTTACTAATTCGGGAAGATAAGACCTCTTACGCTTCAGCCGCGAAGACTTTGTAGGGCTAGCAGCAGAATTCTGCATATCGTGTGCAACCACTTTCACGAAGTTAGAAAAATATCATCAGAGCCTTCACTGTGGTCTACAAGTACTTTGTGAAAATAATTAGTTCCGCAATTAGTTCGATTTCATCGATCATCGCACGAGCGCCGAAGTCGTGGAGCATCGAACTATTTATTTAAGTTAAACAAATATACTAGCATCGTTTTCACTCGCACAGTGCATGCCTTTAACCTCGCCTTCAATTCCAATTTCAATCCATCATAAAAGCGTCTGTATTGAAATTCAGATGAACGTCCTTGATGTGCCTAAAAATCATGACCCATATAGCGCATTGAATTGATGCAACATTGTAAAATAGATGGACTGAAAAGTCATTGCGGAGTCCTTGAATTCGAATGTCGCCGGTACCCTTCGATTAATCGAGAAATCTAGACCATGCGGAAAACGCATAGTTTCCAGACGCGTCGCCGCAACGTCGGCTGCATATACACATGGCTATACCGGCTGCGCGCGCACGGCTACTGTGCACGCAGCAGCAGCAGCAGCAGCAGTCGCCGCACTGCTGCTGTGTTGCACTGCGTATGCACACAAGCAGCGGGAGCTCGGAATCAACGACAAGGTCGTAGATCGTGCGTGCAACTCGGGCAGCAGTCATCGAGCGATCGATCTTCGATCGCGATCGATCTTCCCCTGCCCCGAGACGTATAGCGCATAAATCGTCATTCGACGTTTTTGTTGCGCGACTATGCGCGCTCGCCGGTGCAGCTAGCGCGCTCGGCTATGTCTCTCCGGTTATGTCAAACGTGCATCGAGCGCTGCTGCGGCGAGGAACGCGCGCAGCGCAAATAGCGCATTCACCGGTTGCAGCGCTGCACACGGTGCAACGAGTAATGCAAGGGGGATGGATAGAGTGGGAGGGGTGACGAGGGCGACGGGGAAGGGGGTAAAGAGAAAAAAGAAGAAATGTGTGCCGACGGGGCGCGCACAATCAACGCGCGAGTTTGTCATCGAGATTACAATCGATCTACTTGCGGTCGATCGGCGCCGCGGGACCTTTCTACGCTAAGCGATACCCCTACCAGATTATCCGCGCGATTACACCCCGCTCGTCGATTGATTCCGATATCATTTGCTTAGCAATATGATACGGGACTCGGGTGTTTGTGCAGTTCCGACAGTCACGTTGGTCCCACTTGTATACGCTTACAATTGTTACAATTACTTGATGCTATGGTATTATTGCTAGGTGTGAATTCGCGTGTATTTTTTGTGTGTGTTTTTCCGTGTTTTTTTTTTTTTTTTTTTTTAGTGATTTGTCAAGCCGTGCGACATTTTTCTTGTCAAAAAATTATATTTTTATCTTGTTGTCGTAATAGTGTCGATGATAGAATACGAGATTCGGGTATTTGTGCGGTTCCAATCGTCACGTTGGTCCCTTTCGTATCGATTCGTTGTGGTTTTTTTTTTAATCAACTCTTGCAATTATCGCATGTATCTAATTCTTTTTATTCGTATGTAATTTTATTTTTTCGGCCGAACTCTGAATTTTTGTAATTTTTATGTTGTCCACACGACAATTCTGATAACAGATTTGAGAATATCCGTTCACACGCATTTTTTTCTTTCCACTTGTTCCAGTGTCACCAGCCCTGCCCCTCGTGGACGTTGTGAGGGAACGAGATCTCGAGAGAGACCGGAAGCGAGACCGCGAGAGGGAGCGCGAGAGGGCGCGGGAACGAGAACGGGACTGCGAGAGGGAGCGACAGCAGCAGGAAAGAACGAGGGAGCCGAGGGAAACGAGGGAACGAGAGCGGGATCGCGAGCACCGGGAACGAGAGCGAGAGCGACAACGGGAGCGGGAACGAGGACGGGACAGGGAAGTTTCTGTTTGCGGAATGGAAACGCCCGATCCTATGTTCGTGTCGTCGTCCGCGGCGCTTCTCGCGTTGCAGAGGATCAAGGAGGCTTCACTGTGAGTACACCGAGATGTATATCTCTATACGCAGCTCGTCCACACGGCATACTACGGGCCATTCGAGACCAAACCGACCCGAGCCCAAAATCTCATTTCAGCTTTCCCCCTTTTACGATCGAAAATACGCGCACCCCAGAATTTCGTTTTTTATATTAAAAAAAAAAACATTCAAGAAATTTCGAACAAAATTCCACACGATCAAGCCGAACCTGCGAAATCAATTTGCAGCTACAACAAAAAATGCAAATTATCGCGAAAAGATTTTTACGATATCTAAAAAATGGTCTAAAAAAAATCACAGACAAACAATGTCCAAGAACGACGGGAAAGATATGGAGTTTGGCCTGGAAGGGCTCGTACACACCAGCGAGTGCTATATTACCGCATCTATTGCTCTATAATAATTCAGCGGTGAGGAAAAAAGAGAACTGATTCCACCGGGGAATCAACTGCATGTGCACGACGCGTCGTCGGGCACGTCGAGCCGTCAGGAATAGTTATACTTTTCGTCGATCGTAAATTCGTGATGATCTTACACCGCGGGCGCACTCGCTCGCGCGCGCGCGCGCGCGGGCGCGCGGGCGACCGAGCGAGCGAGTCCTCTCGGCGAATCCTCTCGGCGACCACGAGTTCTCGTGCTCCGCGCTAGAAGAGCTCTCGCAACTCTTTCTCGCCGAGAAAGCCGGACGGCACGGGATATGCGCGCGAATATATATACGTAGGGCTCAAACGTCCTCTCTAGCTATATAATACAGCTCTTTGCCCCTGCCCGCATAGTATATATACATTCCCCGTGTATATATAGTGGGACCCCCGCGGTGGTGATCCCCTCGTACCTACCATATACTCGCCCGAGTACTTTACGACAAATACATATAGATATGTTGCGCAGACTCGCTCGTCGGTATCGGTGGTATATGTATACATGTACTGGTAGAGGCGCAGAGGCAGACATGTATATGTATACCGGTCGCGAAAGACTCAGTCGCGCGGCGAGAGCCACGGCCGTCGCGCGGCGGCGGCTCCTCTTCTTCAATCTTAACGTATCTATCGGGAATCACGAGAGATCTCGATGCTGGCGCCTGACGCTTCCACGAACGCGCGAAGATCTTTCAGACGCGCGGGGATAGAGAGATGAGAGCTTCGTCGCCGTGTGGTCGTATCCCGTGCGGCGCCCATGCGGCACCGCCGCCGCCACCGCTCGCTCGCAGCAACAAGAGGCAGCGGCAGCAGCAGCAGCCCCGCGGCTGCTGGCAGCAGGCGCGCCGCGTACCGACCACCGCAGTACACACTGTAAGGATATATAAAAGCCGAGGCGAGCGAAGAACTCGGATCGATCGCATTTTTCAATCATCCTGACACTTTATCGATAGCGTTGAGAAAATATTTGACGCATCGCATTGTCGACGATGATCCATCCATCCTCCCCGTCCGTTCGTCCGGTTGTCCATCCATCCATCCATCCATCCGCTCGTCCGTGGCTCCGGCGCGCCGGACAAATAGTTGAGATTTCTCGAATGGGGAATTCGCGCCGATGTGCATTATTGATAAATTTTTTCCCGATATTTCGCGAATAATGGGATGCGAGAGGAATGTTGAGCTCGAGGCTGCGCAGCGCAACTTCCGGCTGTTCCGAAGAGACGCGCGCGCCGTTCGAAAGCTGCGTAAGGTAGAGTTTTGCCGCGACGCGATATTCGCTCTTCTTGTTGCGTCGAGAGTCGAGCATTCGAAACGTCATTTATCCGCACAATCGAAACAGATGCATTTTTTTCTCGTGTAGTAAAATAATTGTTGCGTAGTCACGATCGTGATTTCTTTGTATATTCGATTAGCCGGGTCCTGACGACTTGATCAATTTCACCCGACGCGAACGATGTATTCACACTAATCGACTGATACATGGCATCCGGCATACCGAGAGAAAAAGTTTTATTGATTCAATGAAATTTCATTGAAATCCTAACTTATGAAACATTTCATTGGAATAATAATATTTTCAAATTGATTTAAAGAGACCGTTTCCTTCAAACAATAAAACAATGTCATTGAATCACTGAAAACTCAGTGTTTTTCAAAAATCAAAGAAAACATTTAATTGAAAGCAATGAAAAAAATGCAATAGACCTATTTCATTGGATCAATGAAACTTTTTATCTCGGTACAAGTAATTTATTTTCGTGCAAACATCCAGTGTTTTCGGGGTACATGATATAGTAACCTTCCAGTGTCACCTCGGGAGAAGGTGACAGTGGAAAATACAGCGGTATACGATACAACAAATATGCACGTTTTAGTACTGCAAAATTCACGGGAAGAGTCACACGAGCCGGTTATATCTCTACATACATGTGACACGAGTAGCAGTAGGTAATCCAGTGAAGCTCTGGACAGGTCCAGAGCGGGCCGAGAAAGAGCAAGAAGCAAGAGCACCCATGGCGCGCGTACGCTCGGGAAAACGGATTTATGCTGGTTTAAGCGCTCCTCCCGCGTGTAGTTTACGATACGAGTACAGGGACGAGCTAGAACGCGCGTCCCTCCTCCATTTCGATAAAATACGACTTGGCAGGGAAAATTATAGGAGACCCCTCCTTCACCTCCGCCACCTTCACGACGTAGCGCCTCTCGCGATGGTCTCGCCCCGGGAAACGTGACTGAGAAACTCGCACTCCAAGTGCTGACCTTTCCTCATACACACGTAGCGAGCGTAACGTAAGATCGCAAATGCACGGAGGCGTCCTATCCCCTTATAATCGCTAGACAAGATACTGCGTAAACAACAACGCGATCATTTTTCTTCTGCTGGGAGTACAGCTTTTTCTGGTCAACGCTGGATAACAATTGTCGAACAATGCAAAAACTGCTCCAGACGACATTTACGATAAGACAGTAGGGAAATGTTATTATAAGAAAAGGAACGTTTTTATAGCATCACGGTTTGCGTATCTAGCTTCGCAATTTTTTGTATGGCATATTAATCGTGCGTGTCGTGGGCCATCGACCATCGAACCTTTCAGTTAAAAACCTTATTTCAAATATGCTATTAACTAGGCTAATTACACGCGCTGGCGCGCGTGCCCGAGATACCTTTGCGTTGCTGCGCTCTTAAAAAGCTTTAAAAGGGTAAACCGGAACTAAAAAACCCTTGTTTAGTTGATTTAAAAAAAAAAAATTTTGCCGAACAGTTTGTCAGAAATCGTAGATCTGGCCGCCGGGCCGAAAACCGCCCAAATCGGGGTCACGAAATTTATTTTTTCAAAATATCGACTTTTAACCTATACCATCATTCTCAAGTCGCATATTCTACCCCTGAAAACACTGGTTACGACCCTTTTTTAGGTGATTTTGAAAAAAAAAAATTTTGGCCGAACAGTTTGATAGAAATCGTAGATCTGGCCGCCGGGCCGAAAACCGCCTAAATCGGGGTCACGAAATTTATTTTTTCAAAATATCGACTTTTAACCTATACCATCATTCTCAAGTCGCATATTCTACCCCTGAAAACACTGGTTACGACCCTTTTTTAGTTGATTTTGAAAAAAAAAATTTTTTGCCGAACAGTTTGTCAGAAATCGTAGATCTGGCCGCCGGGCCGAAAACCGCCTAAATCGGGGTCACGAAATTTATTTTTTCAAAATATCGACTTTTAACCTATACCATCGTTCTCAAGTCGCATATTCTACCCCTGAAAACACTGGTTACGACCCTTTTTTATTTGATTTAAAAAAAAAAAATTTTGGCTGAACAGTTTGTCAGAAATCGTAGATCTGGCCGCCGGGTCGAAAACCGCCCAAATCGGGGTCACCGTAGGTTAAACAGTGCTGCAGTGCTCATCACGACAAACTGTCAAATCCCGCGCTGTTAAACAAAAACTGTCGGTCGTCACGGCTCTCGACCAATCGGAGGCCGAGTTATATCGACAACAATGGTTGATCACGCACTTTTTAATAGAGGACTTGAAAATAAATATCTAAATAAAGACAATTTTTCCTACTTATTGCATTACTTATTGTAATAATTGCAAAAAATCCACACCGGTTCCAAAATACTATGCTGGCCAGGGCTGCGAGCATACAAATTCTGGTACTAATCGCAACACCCTAAAACCATATTTTTCTCCGTCGTATTGATGCATAATCCTGACATAGAATTAATCAGGTGCTTGAGATCGCCAAAAGTGAGCCTTGATTTACGAACGTCTTATATACTTTTAACGGTCCTCCGCGAGAGAAATAAAATTAACAAGGGCTAAATGAAAGCCGCGAAAAGGGCCGTGTCTCTCCTCGAGCGGTTCAGGAAACAGGTGAGTTTTATTGCGCCGCTAGTTCGAACGTAGATGCCCCCCGTGGCAATTGGCAAAATGAGCGTAATAAACTCGCGGAGTGTGCCAGTAATACCTGAGAGGAAGACTTTATGTCGTTTTGAGGAATTTAACCGAACGCCTCCGAGACGTAATACCGTTGAATATTATCAATTATCTCGCATGTTCCGGCACCGGGTATGATAATAGCAAAGGGCAAACGCGACGGCCGTAGCTCAGAGGCGTAAACAGGGTGGAAGACGAGAAGCAACGGGGAACGAGTATTATCGTCGTCGGTACGATTCGCGGGAGGTCCTTCGCAGCGCAGCTCCGTCGCGGACGAGCCTTTTCTTCTTTCTCAGAAGTGACGTCGCTGTGTACGAGCGACCAGTCGCACATAAAGCAAAAATGAACTCGGCAGCCGTAATTCTTTCTCCTTCCCGTTTCTCTGAATGCTGCGAGCGCGCGTGAGACAGCAAGAGTCGGACTATAGATACTCCTGGTAAATATCGTACTTCAAGGTGTACAAGCAATTAAGTATAAGAACGGGGATCGTCAAGAGGCGAATGAAATGCGCCGATAAGCGTTTCTATGCTGCACCGGTTGCTCGATATTCATATTTAATATTCCTTCCTCTTGTAAAGGCTCTGTATACCCGAATAGAAAATCTGTGGCGTTACATTCAGCCCAAGTCAGGCACTGATCAGGCCCGGACGGACAGGGATGACACGACCCTGACCAGGGCCAGACTAGCGCCGCGTGTAACGCTGTAAATAGTCTGCCAGGGTATTAGAGGACAATGCAAATGAGAAAAAAGTATAGCGTGACATTAGCGCAGTGGTTATTGCTTTGACTTAGGAATTAATTTTTCGGGTTCGATCTCCGGAAATGACCGTATCATTTCTATCTTTTAAACTTCGGCAATGCATCCGTGGATCGATCCTACCACACATCCCCGAATTCTCAGTGCATCCGTTAGATTAAAAAAAAAACACGTTGCAATAACAAATATGGAAGTTGATGCCGGTTCCGATTGGTCGATAGATTTGTCGTAAATCCAACTTGGGACCGTCATGACCTGAGATGCACGCGCAGCGCGTGTAACTCGTCGGACAGACGCAACTTACACAAAAACGCTCGAAGCCATGTGGGATCGTAGAATTATGGAAATACTTTATTCAGTCGCAAGAAAAGGGAGATGAAAAGAAAGGAGTGCGAGCGTGCTGCAGCGAGTTTTTACTAAGCCCAGATGGGTAGACATGGGGTCCCTAGTGACCCCGGTATACCTGTTTACCGTTAAAAACGAGCTTTTTCATTAAAGTATTAAATGTGACTGTACCGATAGGAGAGTTTTTAAACCTAAGTAGTATGCAAGTTTGACAGTTTTTCTGATATATTCTCATACAGTAAAAAGTCAGTAAAATATACAGCCGCCTGCATCGGCACAGGTTTTCCGCAGTTTCCTGCCTGTGCCCTCGTGTAAGTGGAATGCAGTAGTGCAATAGGGAAAAATTAGCTACGCGTAACATTCTGGGGGGGGGGGGAACTCGTGGTGTAAAGAGGAGAATCGAAAAAGTCTAAAAGATGGCATACGTGTAGGAATCAAATACAAAAAATAACAAAAATTAGAAAAAGCAGTGTTCTTGATTTTTTTATATATCTTTACAACATTATCTTCGTCCGAATAAATCGTGGGAGGTCTTTCGCAATATCTACGCCCGCGCGAACGAACCACCGAGATCCCAAGCGCTTTTCTTTTTTCTCGGAATTCCCGTCACTGTGCGTGCACAGTTGTACGCGAGGCAAAAATGAACCCGGCAGCCGTAATTCGCTTTCTCCCTCTGTTTCTCTGAACGCTACAAACTCACGCGAAATAGCAACAGTCGGGCTTGAAGCTCCCGGTAAATACCATACTTAAAGGTATCCATGCAATAACGCGTAAGGACGGTAATCGGTTGATCGTTTTGAGACCAGAATAAACGGACCAATATGAATTTCTCCGCTGGCCCCTTAAATTCGTATTCGATATTTTTATTAAAAGCGGGATTTTTACAAAGCGGAGTCTTTGGGTGACATAGTACCCTGGTTTATTTTATACAAATTGAATACACGGAGAAAAACGTATAGTAATAACTCACAGATTCAACCGGCGTAATTTTGGATCTAGTGCGCAGTTTGGGAGTAATATCCAGATATTCTTAGATGACTTCCAGTTGCATCGGAGTGCGCTATAAAAGTGTCGCAGCCGATTACAGAATTGCAACGAGACCAGAAATAACTTTTCGGTAACTCGGAAGCTCGATTATGATTGCAATTGCCCTTTCCGATGTGCTCAAATCGCAATCTCCATTATGAGGTCAGTGGAAATTTCATACGAAATTATGCTGAATCTTGAATTTTTCCGAATATCTATTTCGATCCTGGAGCGTCATTGAGATTGAAATAGAATAATAACCGGGCTCGACTCGCGTCAGGAGGCATCGTATAATATTCGATTATTGCACCTTCGCGAAGAAGGCGAATCGTAAAACGATGCGCGATAAGAATGCATTATTAATCGAGCTCATGCGAGATTCCGCGGGCATCGCGCGCTCGCGTTCGTTCGTATAAATCATTTAGTAAGTGTATATCTTGTAATATACAGAGAAATTATCGAGTACGAGTTTTTATAGCCACCGACCCCGCCGACGTACGAGACGATGAAGACGTCGACGGTCTTCTTGCGGATTCATGGCAATCGGTATTCTCGTCGGTCCGGTCATTCCGACATGCACTGCGTGTCCTCGAATTTTTTGCCATCGAGAAACGTCACACTTAGTTACTACCGAGACGTTCGCTTGGCCCGCTCAATTTGCAATATTTATGATCGTATCTTGATACGTGGATTTTTCAATTTTTCAAATATGTTGAATCAAATATTAATGGCCAAATTTTCTGCAATTTTGGCCATTAATCTCCCTCGATCCCTGGATTCTTTTGGTCGAAAAATATCAAAATCAAATCCTAACATTTTTTTTTTTTTGAAGATTTATCAATTTTTAACCTATTTTTCGTACCAGAACATCATTTTTATCGCTACTAGACATTTTCACTTAAAAAATGTTTTCTGTTACAGAGTATTTCACAAGAGACCAGCGTTAGCGAGCGGGATTGGATTAGGCGGAAGGGGAAACACCGGGATCGGCACTGCAAACGGTGGAAGCCTCAATATGGACAGCGAGTGCGGCGACGCCCTCAAGAGGCGCAAGGTTCACAGATGCGATGTCGCCGGTTGCGACAAGGTTTACACTAAAAGCTCCCACCTCAAGGCCCACAAGAGAACGCACACAGGTAAGTCGAAATAACGTTCAATTCTTCAACATGTCAAATGTACACTCCGAGAACTGGTCTTGGAGTGTACCTTGGTCCGAGCGGTGGTCTTGGCAAATATTATTTAGTCACAACACTGACAATTGTTGATTCGCGCGATAATTCTTGTAATAACATTAACGCTTTGAATTCATGCTGCAATAAATTGACGATAGTAGTGACTAAATTAGTTGCAATCTGATTACCGATGATGACATAAAGAATACAAAAAATAATAATTGCCTGCACTGACAATGAATGAATGTTATCACTTAATTGATCAGCCACATTCCACCTCTGATATTTGTTCAGTTTGCGGTATTATTCTCGCTGTGCAATAATCCACATGCTGCGAAGCAGAATGGCGCTACTAATTTGCGTGTGCTAAAAGCGACGAGATGGAAGGAAGGCAGACGACCCTTAAAAAGGAATTAATTAATTACTCGGACAAAAGTATACGTACGGTGTTGTCGGGGCCGCTTCCTGGTAGCTATACGCCGTCGGGGCAAAGACGATCTACCGCGGAGTCCCGCGTCCGCATATAAACTCGTTGGCACGTCGACGTAAATGGGAAAAGGAAATCTCTTTTTCACGTCCGACGAGACGCCCATGTGCCTTAACTCGATGCAGATATACCGAGCAGCCAATTATAACGATCTTCCCACGTTAACGCGATTATCGTCAAGCTATCGCCGAATAACTGAGCCACGCTCACTGCCACGAGCAATGTGAGTCGTTGTGGATATCATACATTGTCCGAGAGCGCGAATAAATCACCGCACCGGGTCCCAGGAGCTCAGTGACAAAAAGTGACAGCTCTTTGCTCGACGAACCTCGCGGCGTGTACGAGAAAAATTAACATTCTGAGAAAAATTACGAACCACGCAACTTCTCGCATAGCAACGATTTTTATTACGTTACGAAAAAAAAGCATTCCTTTCTTGTGAAGACGCATAGGAATCCTTTTTTTTCTTCCATTTTCCATCAGTTCAGACTGCAATCATAACTTTGTTTCGAACTAACTTTCCACGCGAAAAATATCGCGAATAGCAATTTCCCGGTTGCAACTGCAGTTTGATGAGAATAAACATTTTCATGTATACCCACAATAATAAGCAATAAAAAACTCGTTAAATCTTTTTTTTTTTTCTTTCTTATCAAGTTCGTAGCGCATCGGGCGTCTTGTTAGCCGTAAATTCATTACTCGTAAGATCAAAAACGATTTTCCCTGTTGGCGTAGAGAAACTCTATGGCGTAGTGCAAAGATCAAAGAGCTGATCGCGCGTGAGGCCGGCGGAACGGACCGCCGCATAGCGGCGAGGTGATTCTCGTTGTCCGAGAAGGAATTTCCGGTGGGTGCATGTACCTGTCCCCGACGCTGCATCACGTAAAACACACTCCCCGCGTATATAGTACCTAACCCGCGGTGTGTAGTAACCTGTGCACTATCCGTCTACCGTTGGCCGCGCGGTATAAGGCACGGGGTCTCAGGAGCGCGGCCGGTGTGCCGCGTAGTGCTGCTCGCGCTTCTCGCGCTGCGAAGGAGCAGGAGGCCGCCGAGGTGGTGCGGCGGTTGCCGACGCGACGGCGATGGTGGTGGGGAGGGCGTGGTCGTGAGAACCAGGATCTTTCGTCCGGTCCAGCTAGGGTGAAGCGCCGCGCGAGAGCAGCCAGCGGGAGATCGCGGTTCTCAACCGGATGCTGCGAGCTATCGTCCTCGGCTCTTACGCCTCTTCTTCTCCTCTTGTCTCGCTCGCCGCGTATTCTCAGCGAGCTCTCATCCTAAAGCCATTATAGTTATATTCCCACTTTGCCTCGAGGCTCGCTCTCCGTGCTCCGGGGCGTTTGCGTAATAGCGAGGATAATTAGCGAGGACTCGGCGTTTAAAAAAAGCGAGACAGAGAGAGAGAGAGAGAGAAGGAGAGGGGAAATAAAGAAGGAATACAGATTGTGCTACTTCTGCCAGCTTTTGTAGTATACAAGTTCCCTTTGTGCTCTTCGGCACGAAAACACTGGGCCCGGTTCGGCGTTCGTCTGCGGAGAATTTTGCGGTGTTCTTGAATGTTTCACAAAGAATTTTGGTATCTTGACGAATCGGTCGACACAAAAAAAAAACGACACACAGCATTTCGCAGTGACCGTAATTGAAAGATTATGACGCTCGAACGTAGATATAGCGTGGGATTTAGATGGAAATTCTAGCGAAATAATATCGAAGCGAAAACATGTTACGTTGTCCTGTCCTGGGCTATTCTGGTTTCCTCGATGATCCGAAAGTTGATCCGAAAATTTAACATCTCAATTATACCCGAAACTGCTATCCAAGCGAGTGTTCGTCGCGCCTTAAAAATCCACGTTAAAGTTAAATTCGCGTCGTCTTTTTTTTTTAGGTCAACCGCGGCGCGTCGTTTGGTTTCGACCCCGCGTTTAACGCCCGTAATCCCCCACGCGTATTCCACGAACTATTACGTTAGCCCGGTATCCTTTTTTCCGTCGCTCTTCCCGGCCCGGAGATACCACGACGGCTGTGTACACACACACACACACACGGACGACGCGCACACACGCGAGTGTTATACATTGGTGGCGGCACACACGTAACCACCCGGAGAAACACGTTTTGCCCATTAGGCCACCATTATAAATCGCGGACAGTTTCGCGAAATCGCACTCGTGATTCTCGACGTGGCTCGGATTCACCTCGTGCTAACGCTCGTATTGCTCGGCCCGAAAGGCCAGGCCCATCGGCACCAGGCGAATCCGACTTTGCGTTTACGCGAACGTAATAATTGCGACTGTCCGGCTATCGTATAAATGTCTAATATCGTCGCTACTCCGGATATCGGCGAATACCTCGCGACCGAAGCGCCGCATTATTTAGCGAGAGCTTTCTCCCTCCTTCCGTCGCGACATTTTTTACCCGATTTCCTGTTGCAACCCGGCACGGAAGGTGTTTGCCAACACAACGTTATGTGTCGACCCGATTATAACAGCGCTGCTGCGCCTCGTTCGAAGCCTTCGGACCTTGCATACATATACAGCGTTACCTCCGCCTCACGACGTGGCCACCAAATAGAATAGGTACATATACACTGTTAGAAATCCAGGGTGTTAAACTTAATTGGTATGGACTTTTGATCAGTATTGATCGACTTGGTGTTAAAAGTAGCACGTTCCAGGGTGCCAAATTCACATAATTAGATGTGTCAAAATTGTTATCCTCGTTCATGAAACTTTCCACATATTTATGTTTGGGACAAAATGATCAAAATCCATAAAATGCTATCAATCAGTGACAACTTATTGAAGGAACAAAATCCGACGATGTCGTCGAAATTTGTTCAACTGTATTCAAGTAAAATGTGTTTGACATTTTGAGGTTGTGATGCAAATTGTGGATTTTATCAACACTGCAAGGGGTCAATTTTTTAAAAACGGATTTTTAATTATGTACTCGACGAGAGGATAGAAGATATAGCGCCGGGACACCCGTGGGGGTATTGCAAACGATAGTTGGCCGGCAATGTACTGTTAGAGACGCATTAGCGTCCAGAATCCAGCGTATACAGTTTTCAGTCCTCTCGCATCGGACATCATCCCTCGTGCATCATCCTCGCGTAATGTGCCCACGCCCCTTGCTAACAACGTCTGTCCTCTCTGTTTCCGCTCCGAAATGTATAATGATCATATGGGATGGGAAAAACCCCGAATAAATTCTGCGGGTGTTGAGGTCCAGTACAGAAGCAACATGTCCGTCAATAATGCGTCAAAATGCGTCACTTTCAGTCCACTATCATTTTTAATTTGTTTAAATCCTTTTTCCAACCGCTTACAATTTAAGAAGATTACCAAAAGCTACACAGGCAAAGTATATTAATTTCCTCCATCCTGACTCGCTCGTGCACCGTGCAAATGACGTGACGAAACGAGACCGCGAGATGTACCGCTAGTATACGCAGACAATTTCCACGCGTTTACGAAAATTTCCTCAGACACGCAAAACGCATAAAAAGAGTTATTGGGATTCCCGAAGGGTTTCCGAGGGTAATAAAAGTGTATTGGCGTATAGCGTGATCGTTGATAGACAGGACGATAGCCTATGGTGAGATCTCATGTATCAATTAAGTCGAATTAGCCTGGGCACGAGCGAGGCACGGTATACCTTACGATCCGCTTGGTGTACTATCGGGTAAAAGGGGACTAGAAGAAGGGCGGGGGAGGGAGAGACCCGAGTCAGAGTTCCGCGTTTATATCGGCATCGCGTCGCGGACAGCACGGAGTGGAGGAATCCTCGTGGCATGCTTAACGCCAAAGAAAGTCAGCGCGCGGTGCGCGGTGGTGGTGCCTATATACCCGTCGTGGCAAATTCCTGTCGTGACGAACCGTCCGAGTGGCCCTGCCTCTTCCCTCCGCGCCGCAGTTACACTCGCTGTTCCGCTGGCTTCTGGTCAGCACCAGACCTACCATTTACAATGCGCCTACATATGCGTTACCGCTGAAGGCTCCACGTGAACTGCATTCCTCTCGGGTTCAACGATTTCCCCCGGGCGCACGACCTCCTCCGTCGCTCTGTTCGATATCGATCTAATGGTACGATACTATCGAAAATTTCGCCGAGATATACTTATCGATAAATATGTACATTCCCGTTTTTCCCCGCGCACGAAAGATCGGGCGCTTCGGGCTTTGCTCATTCGTAGACATGCGAAGAGTAAATTATCAGTAATGTGTCACGTGTACTTTCCGAATGTACCACAAAGTAACACATGCAACTTAAGTAAATTCGATGCAACGTGCATATATATTTTAACGAATATGTAGTTAAGTATACGATGACCCACGATATCAGTTAGGTTTGACAAATGATGACAATTGACGATCGATACGAGATCGAAACTTTCAAAGCGAAAGACCAGTGATGTTTAGTGATCGGGATAATTAACATTTGTCATTATTAATAATATCCGCCACACAAACAAAGATCCTCGTATAATCATTCAGCTCGGTCGTTACAATGTTTTCCTTACTGAGATTTGTGTCGTGAGCTTTATTTTCAATCATTGAATTGATATTACCTACAATCGAGCGTTGTGTCAAACGAATTAATTAATTTGGAGCAGGACAGTCGAAACGAGAATTAATCGATGCACGAAGAGTCGGATAATAGCTCGACAACAGTTTATCACGTGGGTGGCCCTCCGAGGATTAGTTTTCCGCGGAATAACAGCTATTTCATCGCTGCCCGCGTGGAGCGTGTGGCGCACTCCTCGTTAACTCGTTACTCGACGAGACGCCCGAGGGTAAGGAGGTGGAGTAGGTGGCTCCGATCTGCGGCAGCGAAACAAGCGGAGCGCATCTCATTCTCACGCGCGGGGGCTCGTTGGATCGTGTTTTGCAACAGAGTACGGAGAGGCTCGGGGGTGCCGGAGTGATAGCGGAAGTATATCGGAATCCTCGCGGCTGTTCAGGGCTTCCCCATGGTCGCCCCGGACCCCCTACGAATCCTGGGCGTGTCGCGATCTCGCTCGCCCGGCGTATCGTGAGCGCACGCTCGCTCGGCGAACCGCGGCGGCGGCGGCCAACGGACTCAACGTAGAAACCTCTAATCAACTTACACTTAAGACGCTAATTAAATCCATTGAACCGGAGTAGAATGACCGTGACGCGCCGGCAACGCCAAATGACCGTGAGCATGAAAACTCGTGGTGAGTACCTCACCGCCAGAATTCAGTTCATCCGCAATCCGGTACGGTCCACGAATGAGCTCGTAAAGTATAAAATTCCGATAAAAGAACACCAGTTAAACGGAAATCATCGGTTGGAGAAGATTCCAAGTTTGATCTACCTGCACGGAGAAAACGAAGATCTTAGGGTGTAGCGATTAGTGCCAGACTTTGTGTGCTCAGTGCTGGCTAGCATTAAGACCCTATTTGGGTTTTGTTGCAATTCTTGCAATGTCGCGTAGTAAAATCTCGCGTATTTTATGTATTTATTGGCACACGCGTAGGAAAAAAAAATAGTTTTTATTTCAATACTTATTTTCAAGCCAATAGAATATTTCAAATGAGTATAGTATTTAATTGTATATTTAATTGTTTGCCATCAGAGCTTCGTTTTCTGATTGCACCCAGAGAAATTGTAAAAGCCTCAACAACTCCACGAAGAGACGTAATGAGGTACTTCTCAGTCGTTATATTTACCGATCATCAGTTACAATGGCAGCAGCTATGGAAACAGTCGCACCATAGACCAAAAGTCAATCAATAGCAAACACGACAAATCCAGAGCATCGCGAGATGTACTCATCGCTGCGATCCCTCCGTTTGCGAAATTATCTATTTCGTCGACTTTCTAGTCTAGATTAAAATCCGACCAAAACCACCGGTGACTCCGCGACTCATTCCGACCCAGACTCTCAGACTCGCATATTATACCCGAGAAACCCCCATTACGCTACTCCGCGAAGATCCATCGAGATCCACCGGCGACGTGCGATCCCCCCGCGTGCCTCGCGAACTCTCGGGGAGAACGAACATCTGGAAATATACCCGAAGACATAAGACCCCGTCGCGGGGGTGCGGACGGGAGAAATTGTGCAGACTGTACGATATAATCGGAACGTCGGTGGGATCGACGTCGTTTTCGCACCCAATTATTGGCTCTCGGGTGAAGTGAGCGGCGCGTCCTCGCGTCTCTCCTTCGCGTCCTCGCGCGGATGTCCTCGTCTTCGTCCTCGCCGTCGTCGTCGCGTTATCCGTCGAGACTCCATTGTGCCCGCGCGCATTGAGCCGCGGGGTCTACAGCTTCGTTACACATCGACCGTACGGACCTCGTTGTGTAGGTGCACAAGTACTGTGGCCGTCGTCTTCGTCGTCGTCGTCGTCTTCGTCGTCGTCCTCGTCGTCCTCGTCGCCATCGTCTTGAGCGCAGCAGCAGCAGCAGCAGCACTCTTATCAGGAACCCGGGCTCCCTGGGCAGCGCAGCAGTGAGAACGCCACCGATCGACTGACAGCTGTCGCGCGTTACGCTGCCTTTCGGAGATCTCAGAAACTGCCCATCACTCTTTCTATTGTATGCAAGCGCGTCGCGCTCGGGGCTGATCCATCGAAGCCGCGCGCGCGCGCTCGCGTGGAAAGGCAGCAGCAGCAGCAGCAGAGCCGCACAGTCTTCTCGCTATACGGTGTGTGTGTGTTGGCCATCTCTCGAGAGTTCGTCTCTCCGATATCCCCAAGAGCCTCGCGCGCTGCCGCGCTCCTCTCTTTTTCTCGCTGCATCCGTCTGCCACGTTTGAAGTTTTTTCTCCCCTCTCTCTATCTGTCTCTCTATCTCCGTTTCGCTTCCATCACTCGGGACTCGCGCGCGCGCGGTCCTTTCGAGTCCCCCCGGTGCTGAAGTCGAGTGACTATCAAAGTCGTCCACTCGAGGAGTCGCCCCCCCCCCCCCCCCCCCCTCGCGTCTCTCCCTTCGCGCGCGCCGCTGCGCGAACTCCCTTCTCTCTCCCGCGATCGACACTCGCGGCTCGCGGATCGGTTGAAACAGCCCCGCGGTCACAACTCGATGATCCGATCGTCGACGTGTATAAGAGCGCCCGCCGTATATACATATACTGAGCTAGAACGCGCGCAACAAAGACGAAGTATCAAAGTTCGAATCGCCAACACCAACGAGAGACGAGAGAGAGAGAGAGAGAGAGAGAGAGAGAGAGAGAGAGAGAGAGAGAAAAGAGATCCCCCATTACCCATGGGAAGAACCCAGTTTAACCGGGGGTCGCAATCCGCGGAGATCCGTCGAGATCTCTTTTCCGCGGATATTTTCTTTTTCCCGCGCTCGCGTCTCTCGCGCGACCTCGACGTTCGTTACTTCGCGGACTCCGCTGATTGATATTACTCGTCTTTGGTGACGCGGTGAAGAATTTATGGCGATACCGCGTTTGGCGCGATACGTCGCCGTCGATGCGCCGCGGCGGTGGGACTCGATGAAAATGCATGGATCACTCTCTCTCGAGCTGCGACGTCCCTTAATTGAACGTAAAAATCATTGTATGCTATTCCGGGAAATGTATAGTTGCGCGAACGTGGAAAATTAATTTATATGCGTAAATACGTATGTGTTAACGAGAGAAGCAGTGGCTCAGTGGATGAGGAATCGGGTTCGCACGCAGTGGACCCGTGCTCGATTCCCGGCCGACACCAATGGAATTTTTAATTCTGATGTGTTATCTGCGAACCTGGTGGGTTGGATGTCACCTTCAATATAAGAGCGAGGCAGGACAGACGTACCTTTTTTACCACTTTAGGATTGTGGCCATCACATTCAAAGGCATGAAACTGCACATTTAATGGCAAAAAAAACATCGAGTAGATGAATTGGTGAATTTATATGAATATGTTCGAAACGTCAACAAGTTTTTATGGGGAAAAAATAATTTCAAGGATAAATTAATAAAATGGCCACAATAGGTACAGAGGACGCTAACGGTACATCTACCATATGGGTTTGTTGGTTGGCCGAGATTTGTTGGTATAGGTTCAAGGAGGGGTGTGTAAAAGGCAATTGTCATACGCTGGAAACTTAACCCAATCTACATATGAACTAACGTACGCGCGATGTTTGTGTTTCAGGTGAAAAACCGTACCAATGCACGTGGGAAGGATGCACGTGGAAATTCGCCCGTTCGGACGAGCTGACGCGACACTATCGCAAGCACACCGGCCAAAAGCCGTTCAAGTGCCATCTCTGTCAGCGGTCGTTTTCGCGGAGCGATCATCTGTCGCTCCACATGAAGAGACACTGACGAGACGCACCCTCATCGTCGTTGTCGCTGTCGTCGTCATCATCGTGGCGCAGCGGTGAGGCAATTCGGACCGCGCACGGATCCTAGACGACACCGCGACGATCATACATTCGGGACCTGAAGCCGAACCAGCACTCGCGGCAGACGCCAGCGGGACGCAACCTTTTCGACCTGGCTGGACTACGAGAGCCGCGGGTTGGGCGCAACTAGGAAAAAAAAAAAAAAAAAAAAAAAAAAAATGAAACATGTTCACTAGATTTTTAGAGCTTAATGACGAAAAGGATGGAGAGGTGAACGAGATAGAAGAGGAAGAAGAAGATGAAGAAAAAAAAATGGGAGGCCGGCGGTGCTTGCGGGAAAAGTTTACGACGCCAGTGGGGCCATCGTCGAGACACGAGCTTTATTCATGTCACCACGGTAGACGCGCCTGTTCCAATGCCACATCTCGATGGCTTTGGAAATGCGTCTTCCCGAGGACGACTAGTTCGCTCGAATTTTTCAGAATCGTTTTATTTATGAAATCATCGATAAGGCCAGCTCAACTAGTCTAGAGCACCGTTATAATCGTGAATGAATGAGAGCCAGTAAATTATCGCAATAAGAATATATATATACATTTATATATATATATATTATATAGATAGATAAGTAAATGAATAAATATATGATAAATGAATTAACGATAGGTATAAGGATGTACAGAGAATATTAAAACTCCGGTGACGGAGCTTGGGACTTAGCATGCTCAGTTAAATAAATAAAAGAAAAATCGTGATCGTGATTAACTAATAAATTAATTAAAAAAGAAAAACGATAAAAATAAATCATCATCGGTATAATAGGCGATTAGTGTAAAAATTCGTGAATGCACAAAGAATTTCGCGTTTCGGGTAAGGACAATCACTGAACGAGCTCGTTTGTGGAAATTAGTCGTTCGAATAAAAAGAAAAAAAAAAGTTGAATTATGAAAAAGTCAGTATTACGAATTTTTTGTTTTTCTCTCCTCTGTAATCGTACGAAGGGAAAACGATCTTCGTGGAGGATTCGAGATGTAGCAACAGCAGCTTTGAATCTGTCGAAGATAAAGCCAGTTTATTATCCATATAATATCCTATTGACGTACACTTCGTAATCGTGTTAATGTTTGCGCGAAGGTGCCAAAGTAGACAATCCAGAGTGCTTTTTCATAACGTTTTTTTTTTATTTGTTCTCGTCGTTTATTTCTTCTCTCTCGTGCCACTTGATTTGCTATACAGGCACGCACCCGTCCGAGAATAGAATTTAAAAAGAAGACTCGGTCCAGTTCAACGACGAAGGATGAAAAAAAAAACATATTCATTAATTACAATCCGAGAAGTGAAGCACTTAGCGGAGCAATAAACTTTTCTCTCTCATATCACCGCAATAAACGTCGTATAAAGCGCGCACGCAATAACGCCGAAACCTACAATTAGCCTCGCATCTTGGCCTGTAAATACATACCTGATAGAATCGTTTAAATTGCTCAGACTCCGATCGATGAAATATCACTAGTAGCGCACAATCGTTTGTTTAGTTCGTAATAAAACGCTTGTTCTGTTTTTTTTTCGCAGCAGAGACTACTGTATACGGTTTACAAGGTTTCGTCGAATTAATACACGCAGCATAATGGCTCGAAAGAAAAAAAAAATATTAATAAGTGAAAAATAGCGCGAGAGTGATAAGACGACGGAGTCCGCGATTCGGGGTTTCAGTCTCGTCGCGACACACGTCGAATACGCAAGTAATACGCATAAAGTTTAGTAGCATAAAGAAAAATAAAAGGAAATAGATACTTCGTGAAGATGGAACAAGATGCCAGTATATGCTAGAGCCAGTTTATCTCGTAAACCTCTATGTATAAGTTTGAAATAACGAATCCAAGTTTTACGAATTAATATTGTTACGCTGTTATATATACAATACTATATATATTTACACGCTCACACATACACATACACATGTCACGTTCACAGAGAAACACGGAAAGACAGAAACACGTACATATATGCATAGATATATGTACTTCGAATAGGAAATAGTGCCTTTGTAATGTTTAAGAGTTCGCGAAAATTGCGTCAGTAGAAAATTGTTAAATAAGTCCGTTGCTGTAGTGCCTTAAGTCTTGCGAATTTCCGCGTGCTTGCGCTCCATTCATCTGTTTCCCCTTCTTATCGATTCTCGGGCATTTTATCAAATTCATACGCGGTTCCGGCGTTTCGTTCTCGTGCGTCTGGCTTAAAAAGCGAGGTGCCGAGATTTAATCTGCGGGTATCTTGCCGTCGACCGGATGGCCCGGCGTTAAGCGCGCGCGGTCCTCGTCTGTACTGCGCGCGGTCCTCGTTGGTACTGCTCCCGGTCGCGGAATTTCTTCGGGGCTATTGGGCCTGCCCAGGTGGTAACCCGAGGCGGTGCCGTATTCTCCCCGGCGATGAGATATGCCGGTCGACGTTCAGAGCTGACAAGATCCTCGATCATCGTCATACACTACTCGAACATTCGCGATCTCTCGGACCTCAGGCGCAGACAATTTTTCTCTCGAATCGCAACCAGTCCAAAAGGACGCGGTCACCCGAAGGGAGACGAGGTAAAAGAGATACCGGAGAGAGAAGGATCGTCGAAAACAAAATTGCCTTTGCAGGGACCATTAAGATGCTCCGAGGAATTCGCACTTTCGATTCGACTTTCGAAACGTTTCTTTCGCGTTCGATAAAAAATCGACGCGTACTTTGAATGAAAGGAAGGAAATAGCGACACAAATTTCACATCCGTGGGCCCTTCTTCTTGTTCGCCCGAGCACGCGGCACCCTCAAATCCGTCCACGGTAATCGTGCATTCCATTAATCGCACATTCCGCGAGACCTTTCTCTCGCTCCTCGCTCTTCACACCTTTTATTCTCGACTTTATGGACTCCTTTCTTCACTTGACATTCCGCGTCCGCCACTTATGCACTGCGAACTCTCAAGGTCGTTCGAGAAACCCGACCGCTTCTCGGTTTCGTGCATTTTTTCAATCCTATCTACATCCGCAGTACAGACTGAAAAAGACAATTAAAAGATCAATTCTTCGTTGTCTTTCCACCGTCGTTTCAGTAAAAGCAATTTAAGCCATGCGTTAATTAATAATCAACTTCAAACAATTTGTTTGATACAAATATAGATCAATTTCCTAGCTAAAACACTTTTTCGAACGATCAATTCACTTCGAAGTGCAGTAACAATAAAGGAAAATAATCAGATCAATTGCATTTTTCATATCGTATCACAAAATTCTCATTAAAACATTGCGATAAATTCTACAAAACACGCGGTAGGGAAATCAGATAAAAAGATATAACCAGCTATAAAGAGCATCGTTCTCTTTGAATTTTCAGTGTCACTGGTGATGAAACTCCGGTTGAATGCAATAATGGCTGTCTTCTGAGGCCCTATCTAGGTAAATTAGCATTTCAAGTGCCTTAAGAGACGCGTTAGCTACCAACTAACCAATTGAGGTGAGGCAGTCAATTTTCGATAACCCGACGGCTAATAGTCGCGATTCGGCTGCCTATATCGTTTGCCTACCGGATCGATCTATATCACGTATAATATTATATCATTATCATGGTCGAAGTCAACGTCAATTGCAACTTCAACGTTCCGTTTACACGCTAGATTATTATTACTATATCGATTATGACGAATATTAGCTTCTCATCGTTCCGCTATAGACAAATGTGAAAATCTCTATCTGACCACTCGAACCTGAGAATATATGGAATGGTACGGCGGTCCCGAGGCTCATTGAGTGCACGAACCGTTCGATCGTAAAGCACGATCGGAGTGCGCGTTCGCGCTTTCATTTCGCTTCGAGTGCCACAGAATCGCATTTCGCCCGCGGCTCGAACCACTCCGATATAACGTGGTGTATATATACACACGCAGACATATATATACATATATACACTATACTACAACTTAACGACTTCGACACGTCGACACGACTGTCTCAACTTGATTGCACAATGACACGTTATAGTATGGTTCTGAATTCGTTCTAGAATTCATGTAGATTTGCGAGCGGTTTCCCAACGCTCTCGCGATCTTGTTTGTTTTTTTTTATATACATTTTTTTTATTTGTTCTCGCTCTCCCGAAGTGGAAATCCCTAGGGCCAGTAAGCACGCCAATATATAGTTGCCGCTGATGCATAGCCAGAATTTACATTTTCTATTGATTATCAATTTCCTTCGCGTGGTCTACGACAACGACAACAACAACAACAACAACAACAACAACAACCCCACCCCTGGGCCCAACCCCTCCTCGAAACCCCAAGAGTGCTCAAATTTGTTTGGTGCTTTGGCAGAGTTACACCCGCGCGTGTTTGTATCGTACGCTACATCGATGCGTGCGTAGATTGAATTTTAAGAAATAGGAAATGGACTTAGGGCTTAAGTGAAACTATTAGCTCGTAAGTAACGTTGATAAATCATAAGCTCGTGTAAATAGTCTGTAAATTTCGTCGAAATGTCCTGTTTTCCCACTTTATAATTATTTCTTTTTTTTTTTTTGTATAATGTACGGAGCTGCAGCAGTAGCGACTGTGGGTAACGCAAATAATTATCGTTTATCTCTTTGTAATGTAATCAATGGGGGCCAGTAATTCTCTCTCGGATCTCGCACGGATTTATACGCTGTGGGGCGCGCGGTATATGCTATCGGAATAGCTGACATACAGTAGTAGGGAAAAATACATAAATACATACAGAGTTAAGATCAGAGGCAATGAAGACCGCGCGCTGCAAACTATTAATTGTTAAGAATAATATATATTGTATATGTTAAATAGGCACAATAATGTAGAACAATAATATATTAAACTCACTATATAAACGGAGGCATTACTCTAACTTTTTACGACGTAATTATAGTATATTACAGTTAATATCTTGGAAAAAGAAGAGTAAAAAAAATGGAAAGCTGCTTCGCGGTGGGCTCCCGGCCCACGAATATACCGGGGAGGTTCATTAGTCGTACTAGAGGATTCATTATTAAGTATATAAATATATATATATTATTGTAAATTGTGGTTGTAACTATCACTTGTTATCCATCGATGTTTTTTATTTGGATAATTTATTTATTGCGAAAGGTGCGTTCCGGGGACCGTTCGACGACTCAACCCCGTATGAACGTTAAACGAAGAAAAAAAAAGAAAAGAAAATAGTGAAATATATATTACGCACGAAATTATATATATTTATATACGATAACGTCGTATGTCCAAGGACGTGATTTTGTAACGCGAGGAGAAGACAAATTTGCGAAGTCTGTACTAACTAAAAAAAAAAAAATTTGACGACGAATATGATTCATTGCCCATCTGCGAGTGTGTAGATATATTTCACGTTCATCTCACAAACAGACAAACATACTCGCACACACAGACACACCCGCACATAAACACAAACACACACACCACACGCAAACACACACGTAGCACGAGAAAGCACTTATCAGTAGTTATGACATTATCGCGATAATGGTTACATATTTTACATAATATTATTATTCATTATCATCATTATCTCTACGTTATTATTATTACTATTATTAATTTTATTATTATTGCATTATTATATTATTGCTACAATCATTACTATTACTATTATTATTATTATTATTATTATTATTGTATTTGGCAGGGTTATGAAATTAAAATTGAGAAAACTGACATTGCATTTTATCGTTTTCTTTTCCTTTCCGTCACACTTGTCCCCGAGGTGTATATAGCGGCGGTGCGGATAAAAGCTGAGAGCAGCCGCGCTTCACGTAAATCAAGGCCTCGGCGAGCGGCTACCGGAGCGCGCGGCGGTGCCCTCGTAGCGCTGCTGCTCGGGCTCGGCTTGATTTAGCTCGACGCCCTGACACCGTTAATCCCCGCGAAACTATAGACTAATGCCGACATTATTATTACAACTACTGAAATATGGAATATCCTGCGCGCGGTCTGGTGCTGCTACCGCTCTACGACCATACCCGCCGCGCCGCGGTGCCTCGGAAATCAGAAGGAGCGGGAGGAGGAGGAGGAGGGCAACCGCCGCGACTCGGTTGCCCGTAGAACCTACTCAACTCTCGACGATTTATAATCGTGGGCTGCGCTTGCGACTGTGGCTAATACCACTACTGTAGTACCCACGCGCACACCCGCTGCTGCCGCCGCCGCCGCAGCCACAACACAGCCTCTCGCCCGCGCGCTTGGTAATATCGGCAACATAATTCTGTGCGAACCGCGGGAGCGATCTTGTACTGCCTACCATACACCCGACCGGTATACTCCCGGACCCCGTGATAAACGCGAACCGAGGCGTGAATCACAAGGAGCCGCGAGCGGTATACACAGCAGCAGCGCCGACGTAGAAATCGAGAATCGGAGCATCTCGCGATGGAAACTGCGTTCCTGCGGGGCTGTGGGATATTCCGGTGTTGCTTTCCCCCCGCCGCGCCGACAACGTCGCGATACATTAAATATCGACAGCCGCTCAAAGACGGAATCTCCAGTCGGGTGATGAAACACACAGTAGACGCGGATGCCGCTGAATATCCACGATCGGGGTTGCTAACGATTTAAATAATCGCCAAAAAGATCGGTGTCGGAGAGAATCGAGACTTATTTGTATAACAAGAACAATTGTAACTTTCGTGAAGACTATTTGATAAATAAATATGATACGATGATCAATATCGTTTGTGTGAGGTAAGAAAGAACATAAATTAGTAATCAATGCGGACAAGTATAATACCGGTCATAATGAAAATCTCACGGAAGATCGTTATCGCATAGTTGGCACATATATTATCACGACTTACCATTCAATTTCTGTAATATAACGCGCGATAATCATTTTCCAGCGATGCGTTTTATCGATACCATGAGTCTTGTCTTACGGAGCCCGCGCGGATAGCGATCGGATTGTAAACTGTTATTTCGCGTGTTTACTTCAGCATGGCAAATCTTGATATGATCCCCATATGAGCTACGAGATAATCACGACAGAAGAACGCATTTTACACCGCATAGTATCGCTTCGACGTTGAGCGCAGACTCGTGAATCGAATTGAGAATTTTATCGCCCGGGATAATCGCGCCGGCGCATAACTTCGTAATGGTTACAAATTGACGTACGAGGACTCGGCGGCGAGAAGCGCCGGAATCGGCACCGATCCGCGGACACCAGATCGCGCGTTGTCGATGTCGGCGATTAAATTCATAAAAGGGAATTACGAGGATCGTTGTACGTCTCGGCAGCGGGCGAAGTGTCGGCGCTACGGCGAACAGTGCGTAAGCCGCAGCAGCGTACTTTTTTTTTAACTGTCGTCAGTCCTGACGACACAACACAAATAACAAAAATAAGTGCACGAGACGAAAAAAGGGGTGGAGGCCGGCAACCTTATATTGTTGCCGTGTACCCGTGCAGAAATTTCCACCCGGATCCAGCTGGATCCCGCGTGGATTCCCTGCGCTGAGGTCTGCATCCCAGTCAGAAGCGTCCAGTCGGTTTCCATCTGCGTCAAATCTGCGTCCACCTGGATTCCTGACTGGAATCCCGTTTTGGGGAACCCACATCAGGATCACTCTGGATTCTTACAGGGAGTCTGGAATCCACAGATGAAATCCCGATTAGAATCGAATTCCACATTGGGACTCCACGATAGTTTTTCTGCACGGGTACTGCGCAAAGGTTTTGTTTTGGCGCGTGCTTTTTAAAACATCGAAAGTAAGTTGTATCCAAGCAAAGAGCAAGTCAAGAGTCAGTTGACGGAATATAGAGAAGAAGTTGCACTCAATGTATCGTTTACTTACCTGTCGTCAGCCGCGAGTGCCTCGACGCCAACTCAAATAAATGCACAAGACAAAAAAAGTGCTGCAGGCCGGCAACCCTATAATTGTTGCCGTGTGTACTACGCACCAAGATTTTTACCTTTCCAAGGGACAAATGAATTTCCAGGTAGGTGGCATCCGGTGCCACGACTATAATAGTACATAAACCTGCGCGATGTCCACGACGCTCAACGCGCGCGCTGTCTTGCTTGTGACGCGCGCTGCTCGCGGGGCCGCGCGAGTCGCGAGTCGCGCCGAGAAATGCCAACGACGAAAGGTATAATACGAATTCTTTTTCTTCGTCCCTTCCGTGCGTCTTCTGCGCGCGCGCGCGCGCGCTCGGCATTCTTATACTTATCGTGGAATTCTTATCGAACTCGCGAGAGCTCGGCGCGAGTCTCGGCCGACCGGTCCATATTCGCACGTTGCGTCGTGTCTGCGCACGGTCGACATAAGGCACGACGTATCCGCAAAGTGCACGCGGGATTGTATAGTGGCGTTGTGTTCCGTAATAATCGGATTCGGTTTCCCTTTTTACGCTACGAGAGCAGCGCGGATCTCTCGCGGGGAACACTCGTGTATGTCGCCGGCGACTTCGGCTTCAGCTTCAACGCGATGTGTAAAACTCCGGTATGGTCGCGCGGGATACACAGCGACGAGGCTCGAACGACTGATCCAGTTCCTCTCGGTGGCACGCGCGTTCGCTATATATACGTTCGCGGCAGCGCGTACGAATAAATAAATAAGTCTCCGTCAAAAGCTTCGTGAAAAAATATACAAAGGTCATCGCTGAAATGAACTCTGGCCACGTATCGTCAGCCTGTACATTATTTTTTCGTCATGATTCGTCCTCGTCGTCTGGGTAAACAGTTTTGTTTGGCTAAGTGCGCTAATATTACCATCGCTATTTTCATACGCACGAAGGTGAGTTCGTTGCAGGGCGGATCGATGGTCGTTTCAGGCTTTAAATAGAAATAGAAATGCCCACGCTGCGGCTTTTCACAATGGCGGAATATCCATTTTCATTGAGATCTCTCTAATTTCAGAACTGTTTTAGCCGCGGATGTCACGAGCGATGAAAGGCTGCACGAGAAAAAAGGATTTGCTTCGTTCAACGACATCCGCGGCAGGCGCGACGATGGTGAATATACATTTTCCATCGACACATCTCGGCGTGTTGTAACGTCAAACGTCTGCCGAAAATGCAAAAATTTCGTTACTTCGACGAGACATTCACGTGTGACCATAGCGTTCATCGGATCGATATCGAACCTGTCGCTTCTCTCGGCGTAAGAATGACGCAAAACTTGCCTGTCGTTCCGCCACGGGCTATGTAAAAAAAAGTTCGTCCGCGATCGATCGATAAATCGACTGAACGATCTTTACAGAGTCGATCGATTTTTCGGAGACTTCATTCACAGATCTATCGCCATTCCACGTAGATGAACCTTTTTCACACGGGAAGCTCATCAACATACATAAACAGGACAAAATAGCCGATAAGATAACGCGATTTAATCGCGCGATTCAATAAATTTTTTTCCGCGAAATTCCACAAGTAGTCGGCGAGAAAAGCAGCACCGGCTCACGCATCAGTCATATCATCTGCATTTTCCAGGTTACTCATTCTCTCCATTCCCGCGGCGCCGGCTTAAATCTTCGAACACTCATAGTATACAGTATTTTTTTATTTCCGAACGCTTCCGTGTGAATTAGACGGTAGCCACCAGCACTATTGATATTTCCTCTTCTTCTTCTTCGTCCCCTTCTTATTATTATTATTATTCTTCTTATCGAACGGTTATGCACCGCTAGGCCAACTACCAGGCGTTGATATTGCCGTTGCCGTTCGCGCAGGACGCAAAGAAAAGTTCATTGTACAGTATGGGATCCCTCTCGCGATCAGCTGTGCGAATGGCTATTGCATCGATGACTTTGGCCCCGTTCCCAGTGTCACACGCAAGCTGCGCGTACGCGCAAGCGCGAGGATGACGAGAATGTAAATTACCAAACCCTCTCCTGGCGTCCCTCTCCTGCCGAGGAGAAATCTCGGGATAGATTGCGCGCGCGCCCGTGCATCACCGTGAAATTCCTTTTTCGACGTATCTGCGCGTCGTATCGGAAGATACGAGACTCGCCGCGTGGCCCGCGCCAGCGCACCGCCGCGCGACCGCGGGCATTTCACCCGAAGCATTTATCGTCAACGCGGGGCCGCCGCGCGGGTCGTTCTTTTCCTCGGCTTCCTCTCCATGTGTTCCTCGCGTGTTCCGCGTGTGTCGCGTGTACACGCACCGAACTGCGTCGTTCTGTCGCTATGCGCCTGCGCGTCGCGTCTACGCGCACACGCACGGCGCATCGTGTGTATATATATTGCGCACGCGCGCGCGCGCTGAGTTTCCTATAATCCTATAAGGCTCGCGCCCATCTAATTGAAAAGCCCCTTGAAACTGCGCTGCTACTGCTGCGCGGCCGCGAAGCCACCGCGCGCGCTCGGAGTCTCTCGCGGTGCGCCTATACGTTATCCACCGCGCGCGCGCACGCTTCGCCAAAGGCGCACGATGATCGCCGTCGATATATCTAGCCGCGATAAATCTTTCTATCCCTCTGTGGGTTCTATCCTCTCCGCTACTTCTTGCCGCCGCCGCCGCCGCGAGGTTACACACGAATATAAGCTCGCGAAACGGACGCGAGAGTTTTATCATCGAATACGTTGCTGCGTGTAGATAACGAATCGCGGAAAAAAAATCTCGACAACGGGACTCGTTGGGAATCTTCGCCGCATGGTGATTGTGCGTTGCCGCTGCGCGCGAGACTCGGGATAATTGCTATGTCAAAATCGAGATGTGTGATTGAACTCCGTTTGGACTCCGTCGAAATCTCAGTCGTCGTTGAATATTGCGTATGAGATTTTGCGGCAATAGCAGAAAAGAGGTGTAGGTTACTTTTGGGGTTTTGTCTGGAAATCTATGACACAGTCGTTCGATCTGTACCGAGAGAAAAATCACTGTACTTGTGTGGTAATTGAGGAACATTCCGAAATTTTGGAGATTTTTTCCATACTCGTGGACATATGCAATAAATGTTCTATTCCTACAAATATGGGAAAAATCGCAAAAATTCCGAAATGTTTCTTAATTGACACACGAGTATAGAGATTATTCCCATATTTTTCTCTTCGTGGTTTGACTGTTTGAATAAATAGGCACATTATTTTTTCAAACAATGGTACAGTACGGCCTGCTATCTCGGTACACAAGAACAGAAGAAAAATATCAGGCAGACCTTTAAAACTCCAAAGACCCAATTCCTGTGGTAATCGTTGCATCCTTCGTGACGTCACTTTCACCGTGAACGTTTAGTTTTTATTATCGGCTTCGGATTTGGTATTCTCGACTTATAAGGCTAATAGAAATCAATTAATTTTAATTATTGCAACAAAATCGCAGGCACCAAACGTCCGGTGGTCCACAGTAAAAAAATTTGTTTGGCTGCCGCACATTGACCACTGCAACTAAAGTCCCGGGTTTTAGCTACTCTGTCGTTGAATCCTGTGAGACGGGTTTTCAATGCGCCTTTTTAACAGATGTGCAAATGGACTTTGTAATAGGAAAACCGGAAAACTCGTACAACGTTGTTAAAATTAATAATGAATACGGTTTGTCACCCAAGTTACTTCACTGATATCAATGCAGATGATTGATATGCACCGGTCTGCATATTCACCGCTTTTACACCAAACAAAATAATGCTCGTTAAAATGCCGTCGAGATTGAATTACTGCCTATTAATATCTGTCCGTAAATGCGCATCAATTAAAAAGGATGTCGTTTCCCTATTAAAACACTGCGTTGTATATGGCGACGCGGGAACGCCGGTGAGTAAGTGCTATTATGTAGCTGTCGCCTCGGTGGTACCGATACCAATGGGAAACGAGCTACTCGCTGTCTCCGCGCCGTCCGCGCGTACTTCGCCATACGCAACCCGCGGAATCGTGACCTCGGCTTGGATTGGATGCACAGATCCGTCTCGGTGTGCGTGATTCTTATTCGGAATCCGGGAACCGCATTCCCGGGAGAGAGGGGCAACGATACTTAGGCAAAGCCTGGCAACATTTACGGAAGAGAAAATTCCCGCGGCTTTGGATTGACCGATCGCGTCGCGAGAGTCGCGCACACATTGTATAAGTTCTGCGAACACACTTGACCCGGTCACGGTGATAAGTTGCGGTACTGCGTACAAGTATCTGGGTGTCCGCGAGGATCGACGAGACTGTTGCCATAATAGGGCGCGAGCCGCCACAGTCGTTGATCTCCCACTAAGGGATTGGCCTTCCCGTTGCAAACAGTCTTCGCGATATGTAAAACGAACAATCGAGTCTGAGTAATTATCTTTCAATCTACAAATGGAATAATAACTATTCACAACGAATGCTCGGCTAAAAATAACAAGTATTGTGTATTTGACCTTAAAGCGTCCTTATCGGTTTATCGTATGTATCTATACTGTATCCTTAATGTTTCCATACACTTATTTTTTTCTTCGGATATTTCAGAATTTGTGCGTTTCACCGGCGATCAACTGGTTCGAGCGATTTTCCATCCGGTATGATCTCGAGAATGGTAAAAACTTGATTAGCTAAATTCGACCACCCGCAAATGACAGAATATTTGTACTTTGAAAAGGATAAAATAAAAATAATTTCAGACAATAAAAAAACCTGCTGACCAACAAATATTAACCAAGCTATACCGTTAGTCTAAAAGACAAACGAACAGTGGTCATTCGTATCCGCGTGCGGCACAAATGTTACCACAAAAGTTGACCAAATATGACGTAAAAACAGCGATCTTGCCTTGCGGAAATTCAGGAAAAAACGTACTGATTACCAATTACTCTTCGATCTTTAATTACCCGATTACATTGCGCGGCATTCATCCCTCTTGACCGGACGAGCGCAGAGAGACCACCGCAAGTAAATGTACCGTTGCCTCTGTGTGTTCTTAAAGAGCTAATCACTGTATCGCTCGCTAAACGTGCGATAGAAGCCCCGACGTTTTTCCTATTTTTATTGAGTTTTTTCATTTTTCCCACCGCGAAGATCAAAGCACGCAGGGCAGACAGAGAGGCGAGAGCGCGGAAGTCGCGGGCACTACAGTAGGCAGGTGAATCGAGATATCGAGAGAATTCGCATCCCGATGATCTCTCGACTGTCTGGGCCGCAGTCCGCCGGCTGCTGCCGCCTGCCGGTTGCCGCGGTTGCCGCCTGCCGCCTGCCGGCATCGCAACAGACGAGCGAGCGTTTGATCGATCCGGCGAGCCAACAAAAAGCTGCATGCCTCGACATATACTGTATACGCTATATACGTAAGCGTGTACGCACGCGGGTTGTATATACGATTGGTACTTTATGTAGTACGTACTAATACGCCTAGATCACGCGGTACGTTACCGTACCGCCTAACGTTCTAACGTTTCATTCGCCCTCGAACTGTTCCTTTTCCGCTATAAACCTCGTGAAAGTCGATTGCCACGAGAGTCCAAGCTCTCGATCTGTTATATCAAGCCGCGGCTATATGTATCCGTGATACCACACCACCACCACCACCACCACCACCACCACCACCACCACCACCATCACCAATGCGATATACCCGCGATGGAGTGTCCGACTGCGATTAAAAACAGATTAGTACGTACGCCTCCCGGGATGAGAGGGAGAGAGAGAAGGGGAGGAGGGGAGACAGGGACAGAGATCGTACAAACATACTCGCTTATCTCCGTACTGTAATCCGAACGTGCGAGAATCGAGAAACATCTCTCGCCGCCGTGGAGATCGCGAGAGATCGTTCTAATCGATCACTCACCGCGCCGTGTGTTACGCGCCGCCGCGATCTGCCGAACCGAATGGAAACGCGAATGAAGCAAGAGGCAATGCGTTTGCGATCGCAGGGCACGTATTGAAAATATCATTTTCATTGATTTCAAAATGCGGGTTCCCGATATGTTCACCAGCGAGAAAATGAACTGAATATCGGTGCTTGCTTCGTGGTTGGTATGCAAGTTAGCACGCGGAGAACGAAACGTTTGGGCTGGAGAACTCGCGTGGCTAAATGGGCTACCGGCTATTGAATCCGATTTGGGGAACATCAAAAATGTCAGGGTTTCGCTCCAGATTTATTTGGCTCGTAAAATAATTGGTTCCGACGGCGCATTTCTTCGCTCGGAGTCTGCCTAACTATGGACCAAGAAAAGAATTTTGTAGATTGGACGAAATATTTGTTCGAAAATTGATCGAAGTAACAGGTGATAGAATTGAACAAATTTTGATTAGCTTTGCCAAATATTTCGTTCAATCTGCAATATTTTCTTTTCGCCGCCTGCGACCACACATTTCGTTGGATTTAGCAATTTTTTTTTTTTTTTTTTAGTGTGCAAGTTGGTACGGACAATTTATTTTTTCTCAATGCGTGCTTGTACTTTTCGTACTCTCCGAAGAAAACAACCGAACATATTTAGGACAAAAAAATCATGAATAAACGTTAATTACATTTTTTTTGCAGATACAACGTTTTTCCGTTGAGTTTTCACCAACCAGAATTTACATTTTACGGGACACACAAGAAAATAGATTGACTGCAGATAAATTTAGTTTTGCTTTCTAACGTTTACTTTCCCTTCTCAATAAATCCAAATGAGACACGGGGTGACCCACCGCCTAGTATTGAAAAAAAAAAAAAAAAAAAATGATGTAAAAAATCGACAGTGAAGAAGCAATCACGAGTGATCGATGGTACTCGGCGCGCAGTCGAGACCGTCACTCGCCGTGAACGTGGAAGCGACTTCCCTCCCTCTCGGCCACCTTCTCCTCTATCGTCTTGACCTCTATATCGACAAGCCCGATATAGACTTTCAGTTTGACTTTAGCAACGTGCGTGTCACGTTTCCCACGGCATGCGGCGCAGCCGCCGGTCTAAGAGCACCCAAGGAGTTGTATATTACACGCGCGTACCGTTCGCGCCCAGCCCAATAACGCGGCCCCGCGTCCTAGCTGTAAAACAGTCGCGCTTTTCCTGCGCGCATCTCTCTTCTGCTCACTCGGCATAATCCTCTTGGCATATGAATTATCGAGAAAAGGGAACGTCCGAAGAATTCACAGCTAAAAGTTTCCGGAATGCCGACTGGATTTTTTCGCTGCGATAACGCGCTATATTTGCGAGAATTTATTTTCTATATTCCCGTTGGTACACATATAGTGTTACAATGTTACGACCAGCCTTTCAGTTATACGCCCGGTATATATATATTTTTTATTTTGGGTCGAGGGAAAATGCGGCCTTCGCTATTCGTCAATTGCTGTCAATTGCTAAGAGACGAAAAGTGTCCCTTATAATATTATAATTATTTTCAGAGATGTTACCACGTCTCTTGATTATTCATCGCGATAATGCGCTACATTTGCAAAAATTTATTTGCAACTAGGCTAATCACACGCGCTGGCGCGCGTACCCGAGATACCTTTGCGCTGCTGCGCTGTTATTAAGCTTTAAAAGGGTAAATCGCAACTACAAAACCCTTGTTTACTTGATTTAAAAAAAAGAAAGAAATTTGTCGTTTTGCTCGTCAGAAATCCTAGATCTGGCTGCCAGGCCGAAAACCGCCCAAATCGGGTTCACGAAATTTATTTTTTCAAAATATCGACTTTTAACCTATAGCATCGTTCTCAAATCGCATATTCTACCCCTGAAAACACCGGTTACAACCCTTTTTTAGTTGATTTTGAAAAAAACAATTTTTGGCCGAACAGTTTGTCAGAAATCGTAGATCTGGCCGGGCCGAAAAGCGCCCAAATCGGGGTCACGAAATTTATTCTTTCAAAATATCGACTTTTAACCTATACCATCGTTCTCAAGTCGCATATTCTACCCCTGAAAACACTGCCATCAACATTTTTTAAGTGGATTAAAAAAAATACGATATTTGACAGAACTGTCAAAGTTATCAAGGACAAATGAACCTGGACTCGAAATAGTCGAAGCCAGCTCGAATAGTTTGCTAACAATGCTTTCCGTTACTCATGAACTTTTTAAAAGCGAGATATTCCCGTTGGCACACATAGTGTACACAGTGGTGCAATTTTTTTAAATTATGGGACGAGGGAAAATGCGGCCTGCGCTATTCGTCAATTGCTGTCAATTGCTAAGAGACGGAAAGTGTCCCTCAAAAAATTATAATTCTTTTTAAAGACGCTACCACGTCTCTTGATTATTCGTCGCGATAACGCGCTACATTTGCAAGAATTTATTTTCAATATTCCCGTTGGTACATATAGTGTTACAATGTTACGACCGGCCTTTCAGGTATACGCGCGGCGAATATTTTTTTTTTTAATTGAAGGACGAGGGAAAATGCAGCCTGCGCTATTCGTCAATTGCTGTCCACGGTAGCGGACAGAAAGTGTCCCTTATAATATTATTACTAGCGACGACGGCGACGACGACGACGACGACGGCGACGACGACGATGCCGACGACGACGACGACGACGGCGGCGGCGTCGGGTTCTCGAGTCCAGTCCTAGTCGAGGTACACGGGCGGAAAGGTAATTAACGTGACGCCGGTGTGCCGTGAGTTTTACGGCGTCCAAGGTTGCGCGCTACAAATTAAATTGCACAATGCTGTGTGCAGCGCGCTGGCCGACGACGGCGGCGGCGGCGGTGGCGACGACGGCGGCGGAGCAGGAATCAGTTCACTGGCACGACTGGCGCGGGGGCTAGAAAGGCAGATTAACCGCGCGTGCTCCACCGAGTTCCCTTACACTATTAGATAGATAATACTAGATATACGTATGCCAGCGCATGTTTTCTCAGTGTCTCGCGGTGTCTGCGTTCTGTCAGCGGGAGACCGATCAAGGTTACGGAAATATTCATCTGATCTCGTTCCGCGTACACATTACGAACATATTGTCCGTGCGCACGTTTTTTTTCTCTCCTCTTTTGTAATTAGAATTATTCGCTGATTGAAAAATCGAGATTACGAATGTTCGCACGAAGGTTTTGCACATATTTGTTTCCGCAATGGTGAGACAGGATATTTTTAGCAGAACGTCGTGACGCCACGTAGAAGAGAGAAATATTTGTTCATCGCGGAGGAAATTCAGCAGTAGCGTGAAATATTGGTCGCGCGAGGCAGAAGTCAATACAGCACAGTCGTAATTGATTGCAATACATTTTTATGAAATTAATAAAAGATTCAATTTACACAAACACTACCTTCTTTTTTTTATTCGTTCAGGTCTCAGATCATCAATCAACTTTACAAATTTGTTACACGATAGCATTTTTTTACGGACGATGGATAAATAAGAAATGTTATTTTGCTTAATGAAATTAGACGTCAGAACGGACACGTTCGACGTGTACATTTTATTGCCTTGTATCGATGATAGTAGCGGTAATACGGTAACGCCGAACGCGTCGGGCACCGGCGTGCGGTTTAACGACCGCGCGGAATAACGTCTCCCGACTTTGACTCCTGACTTTTCGGTAAGCGCCGCGCTTCGCTTTCCCTTTCGATAAAAAGAAAAGAGCCGGAGTCGGACATTAGCGGCGGATCCATCGAGAGCGGAGAATCGAGAAGTGGCTAACGCTCTTTCACCGTCGATCCCACGCTCTCGTTTATGATCGCTGTAACGCGCGTGCTCGCTCCGCTATTACATGATATCAATTAGCCGAGGCGCTTATATTAATGAATTATACGGGCGTTAAGAGAAGCGGCGAGTCGTTGGCGAGCGCGAGTTATATATAGGACCGGGTATAACTGTAGCGTACGCGCGGTGTACAACCGCGACTCACTCGCTACTCTCGTCGCCTTTCAGAAGCCCCTCTGGCAACCCGGTATTACAGAGCCCGTTACTTTACTGCCTTCCAATTTCGCACAGCTCTGACTATCCCAATCCGACGAATTTATTGTGAATCTCGTACAAAGTACAAAATCGGTTTACACCGAGTCCAAACGATACGACCGCAATTTTTTTCTAGCATACTTTATACCCTCTTTACGGAAAACGCTAATGGAAACCAAGGCAACGAAGCCGGGGGCTTTTTGTATCAGTGGAACTCAGATCGGTCGGTCACGACGTTGAACGGTCAAGCGTAAAAATATCGAACAATTAGAAAAAAAAAAGATTCTCCACGTAATAATGGTTACATTCTAAAAATAGACCGGCAGTTAAACCAATCGTGACCTCCTATATTCCTTTCCAAATACCTTCTTTCAAAATTGTGTTATTACTGTTTTTCTTTTTTTATAGTTTCGCAGTGCTACATATTAACATCATGTTCGTTGGGCATGGCGTCGAGGTGATGTCAAGTGACCCCGGTCTCCCCCACGTAAAACGTAAGAAGCGGCATAAACCCGGAGGCGATACCGGATTATCAGTCCGATAGCGCGCAGAGGTCCGCGAGCCTTACCGCGTGGATCACGGAAAAGTGGAATCCAAATCGCTCGGGGACTTTGAAGATGGTAAAACTCCCGTGGAAACGTGTCCGTTAGAGGGCGCAGCGCCCATCATAACTTTACGAGCGAAAAGTACTCGGGCTCCGCACGCATAAGTACGTTGCACCTACCAGACACACGTATAGGTGTAAACTGTGCGGCTGCTTATTCGCTTACACGATCTCTCCTCGTATACCAAGCGGTTTTACGATCTTCAGGCTCATTCGATACTCCACTCCGATGGCTCTGGTGTTCGCGCGATGAATAAAAAAAAAGTCTAGCAAGAAAAAAAAACGAGTACTCGCGCTTACACGTTCGCGGCTTGTCTCTCGGTAGTTTTTGAGCCGCGGTTACATCGCATCATCCCACTTCGAGACCGGTGGTCCAACATATGGGTTCGGATGGCTGTACGTACATAGAGACGCAGTGACACGGCCTTTCAGCGTGTGAATCACCAAATATAGGATGAAAGTGGATGATATGGAGCGACGAGCTATATGATGGACCAGTGCGTGTCGAGTCATATATGGGATCTGATAATTCTGCAACTTCGAACGCTCACTTTGTATCGATCTGAGAAAAATCCATAGAATAACAATATCGAATATAATGAATTCTACTGTATAAAATATCTAAAGATGCCATAATTTATTGCCAGCTACATTAATTATCGTCTCGAGAATCATAAAATCATTGTTCTCCTCTCATTGTCACTGAAATATGTCATATACTACTGCTGACCCTACATTTTTCTGTGTGTAAGCGTCATACCTCACGAGTTAACAATAACCACGATGAAATTGAACAACTCTGCACAAGTTTTAATGTTTTTCAATGGCCGCATGTAAAAAAAAATCTACACAATTTTTTTTCTTAGATTTCTAGTTCGCAGAGCGTATCGAACCGTTTTTCAGCAATTCTTCAGCTGTCTTAAGCAGTCGTACTAATTAGATTTTAATGATAGTCCGTACTGCTGAAGTGAAAAAGAAGAGTGAGTCCAATGAACCACCGCGGGACGGCCGTGAAAAATAATCCTAAAAATATTTCAATGCCAGGCCTTTATAGTGCGTGCGTTGTTCCCGAGATCCTATTTCTGGCATCACGGCGAGATTCATCTCCGAGAGGCTGAAAATAAAGGCTATAATTTTTTAGTGGCCCGCATTAACCACCTGTGTACCGTGCGCGCACAGCTCGTTGACGCAATATAACGCGCGAATAAATAAACGAAAGGAACTATATCTCGGATGTTACTCAGCAGGGCGCGGGAGAACTTAACACTGGGTGAAACGGGTTGGCCGGCATAATCGCGGGGCAATCACTTATCAATTTGATGATTCGCGGTGCGGTGAAAGCATAAACTCTCCGATTCACTTGCGCCTCGCATACGCCAAGTGGCAAACTGCGTATCTAAATCTCTTTGCGCACCGTGCGAACCTCTTCCGTATAATATAGCCTGCGCCTGCGCTCGCCTCTCTTCCTCGCGCGCACGCGGAGGCTGCGCTGTGCCCACATCCGCCGGGCATAATCCTCACCTTTATGTACTACCGGATAGTTACACTCGTCGCGCCTGACGCGTATGCGAAACGTCACGCGCGGTGAGTAGTTTCGCGCGGCTATACGCGCGCGGAAGAAAGTCACATTAAGAAAGTCCAATCACCCTTTGATGAACGAAAAAAAAAATGTGAAACGTGAAATCGGCCATCAACCCTAAGCTCAATATCGGCAAAAGAATTTCCGTAATTTGTCCACCTTTCTCACCTCCATTCTATCCCGATTCAATGATTTCCCACATAATCCCGCGAATTTCGCATAACCGAATATTTTTATAATTGACAATAATAATAATAATAAAAATAATAACACGCAGAATGCTGATCAGTTTTGATTGCTCACCTCCTGGATGAGGAATCGGATTCCTATAGGGTCATTCTGGTGATCGCTAACAAGCGTAATTGATTAAAACATGTTAATAATGGACATGGGGTTGAGCAGGAAACACCATCGGTCCGCGTGTTACACGTAAGTGGAATGAGAGCTGACAAGCGTCAACGGTATTCATCATAATAATTATAATAATCCGCGTACGAATGAGGATAATGAGAATCTAAGAAATAGCAACATTAGTGTAATGACAATAATAATAATACTTATCAAATATTGCTTGATAGATCCACGAGAAATCATCAGTTTATCTTCATTTCAGGGACGTTTTTTTCGTAGTTTTTATAGCGTTACACGCGAATGGTATATGATGATGACGTCGTTCGCCGAGAACCCCTGACCCGCCACGTACAACCGCAGCTACGACTTCTCTCGGTTCCTCGGCTCGTCGCTCTTTTCGTCGCTCCTTCCCTTTTCCATCTTTCTCCGCGATTTTTTTTTTTCGTTTCTTTTTTTTGCGTCCTCCTATCTATTTAACTATCTCTCCGGGTCTCCGCGGCAATCGCGCGATGCGTTGTTAAATTCCGTCACGGTTACGGTGGCCAGCGGCAATTCGCGTGGCCACCCATCTTCTTTTTAACAAGGTACAAGGAAGCAAATACGCGCGCTTTCGCGCGCGACCGGGGGAGCACTGCAGCGCATATTATGACAAACTGTCAAATCTCGGGCTGTTAAACAACGACTTGCCGGTCGTCACGGTCCACGACCAATCAGAGGCCGAGTAATATCGACAACAATGGTGGCCCATGCACTTTTTAATAGAGGACTAGGCTAATCACACGTGCTGGCGGGCGTGCCCGAGATACTTTTGCGCTGCTTCGCTCTTATCAAGTTTTAAAAGGGTAAATCGCAATTGAAAAACCCTTGTTCAGTTACTGTTGAAAAAAAAAGGTAATTTGTCGTTTTGATTGTCAGAAATCGTAGATCTGGCCGCCAGGCCGAAAACCGCCCAAATCGGGGTCACCGTAGGTTAAACAGTGCTGCAGCGCTCATTACAACAAACTGTCAAATCTCGCGCTGTTAAACAACGAATGGCTGATCTTGACGGTCTACGACCAATCAGCGGCCGAGTTATATTAACAACAATGGTTGCTCATGCACTTTTTAATAGAGGATTTCCGGATGACCGTGATACCGATGCGTCTCTCGTCGCCTATGTACGCCACATTGCTACTGCGCTGCCATGCGCGCCCGCGCGCTGCTGGCCTGATGCTGCTACCGGTTGCGCGCGACACGGCCATAGGCACCAGTGCACCGGCAGTTCCCGATGTCAGCACTAAATGAACCATCAGGGTCGCCATAAATCCTCGTACTATCAGATGAGCGACCGTGGACCTGCCTCTCCTGGATATAACGAGGGACCACCGCCCAGCGCAATGTAACTCCTCGCGCCGGACCACACTCTATATACTTCCAACATATCTACACTGCATTCGTCGCGACCGGCCACGTCAATGCGGGAATACTCGGAGAATTTCGTGGACGGAGACATTTTTCTGCTAATCATTACCATATCTGGTGACCTGGGGCCACCATCATCATCATCATCGTCATCATTATCATCATCATGTCATTAGTTGCTCCTCGGTAGAACTTTTCCAAAAGTATTGGAAAAATGGTCACACTGGTAGAATAAACCGAGTTTGTTGTACCCAATGGAGTAATTGAGGCACATATCCCAGACACAGACAGCCCTTAACAAATCACTTGACCACGAAACGACTTTCAAACGTCCATAAAATGACCATTCTTTTTACAAACTAGAAACAGTATAACCTTGTAGCCAGCGTAGAAGGTTATCCCTTGCGTTTTTTGCGAAATAAAAATTTTCGATTTCGTATTCTGAAAACACTATCCGATAGCAAATTTTC
>OZ035854.1:3047093-3113472 GCA_964034905.1 Itoplectis maculator | reverse complement strand
ATCATTTTGCATCGTCAAAACTCGTTTAGCAACGATACTGCGAGCGAAAATGAGTTAATCAGCCAAATCGATCTATCGCGTTTTGGGCGCGTGGCACCCATTTAAACTCGATCTCCGAATGTCAAAAACCTTAATTTTGTGCAAATGCATCGTTTTGCATCGTTAGAACTCGTTTGACACCGATGCCGCGAGCGAAAAAGCGTCAAACAGCCAAATCAAGCCATCTCGTTTTGCGAGCGGTGCACGCATGTAAACTCGATCTCCGAATGTCAAAAACCTTAATTTTGTGCAAATGCATCGTTTTGCATCGTTAGAACTTGTTTGCCACCGATGCACGAGCAAAAAAGCGTCTAACAGCCGAATCGAGCTATCGCGCTTTGCACGCCTAGCACTCATGTAGACTCGGTCGCCGAGTATCAAAAACCTTTATTTTATGCAAATGCATCGTTTTACATCGTTAAAACTCGTTTGGCACTGATGCCGCGAGCGAAAATGCGTCAGTCAGTCAAATCGAGACTCGCGTTTTGCGAGCGCAGCGCGCATGTAAACTCGGTCTCCGAATGACTAAAACTTTAATTTTGTGCAAATGCATCGTTTTGCATCGTCAAAACTCGTTTGGCAACGATACTGCGAGCGAAAATGAGTTAATCAGCCAAATCGATCTATCGCGTTTTGGGCGCGTGGCACCCATTTAAACTCGATCTCCGAATGTCAAAAACCTTAATTTTGTGCAAATGCATCGTTTTGCATCGTTAGAACTCGTTTGACACCGATGCCGCGAGCGAAAAAGCGTCAAACAGCCAAATCAAGCCATCTCGTTTTGCGAGCGCTGCACGCATGTAAACTCGATCTCCGAATGTCAAAAACCTTAATTTTGTTTAAATGCATCGTTGTGCATCGTCAAAACTCGTTTGGCAACGATGCCGCTAGCGAAAATGCGTCAATCAGCCAAATCAAGCTATTGCGTTCTGCGCGCGTGGCACCCATGTAAACTCGGTCGCCGAGTATCAAAAACCTTTATTTTGTGCAAATGAATCGTTTTACATCGTTAAAACTCGTTTGGCACCGATGCCGCGAGCGAAAAAGTGTCAGTCAGCCAAATCGAGCCATCGCGTTTTGCGAGCGCTGCACGCATGTAAACTCGGTCTCCGAATGACAAAAACCTTTATTTTGTGCAAATGCATCGTTTTGCATCGTCAAAACTCGTTTGGCAACGATACTGCGAGCGAAAATGAGTTAATCAGCCAAATCGAGCTATCGCGTTTTGGGCGCGTGGCACCCATTTAAACTCGGTCGCCGAGTATCAAAAACCTTTCTTTTGTGCAAATGCATCGTTTTGCATCGTTAAAACTCGTTTGGCACCGATGCCGCGAGCGAAAAAGTGTCAGTCAGCCAAATCGAGCCATCGCGTTTTGCGAGCGCTGCACGCATGTAAACTCGGTCTCCGAATGACAAAAACCTTTATTTTGTGCAAATGCATCGTTTTGCATCGTCAAAACTCGTTTGGCAACGATACTGCGAGCGAAAAAGCGTCAGTCAGCCAAATCGGGCCATCGCGTTTTGCGAGCGCTGCACGCATGTAAACTCGGTCTCCGAATGATAAAAACCTTAATTTTGTTTAAATGCATCGTTTTGCATCGTCAAAACTCGTTTGGCAACGATGCCGCTAGCGAAAATGCGTCAATCAGCCAAATCGAGCTATCGCGTTTTGCACGTGTAGCACTCATGTAGACTCGGTCGCGGAGTATCAAAAACCTTTATTTTGTGCAAATGCATCGTTTTACATCGTTAAAACTCGTTTGGTACCGATGCCGCGAGCGAAAAAGCGTCAGTTAGCCAAATCGAGCCATCGCGTTTTGCGAGCGCTGCACGCATGTAAACTCGGTCTCCGAATGTAAAAAACCGTAATTTTGTGCAAATGCATCGTTTTGCATCGTTAGAACTCGTTTGACACCGATGCCGCGAGCGAAAAAGCGTCAAACAGCCAAATCAAGCCATCTCGTTTCGCGAGCGGTGCACGCATGTAAACTCGATCTCCGAATGTCAAAAACCTTAATTTCGTGCAAATGCATCGTTTTGCATCGTTAGAACTTGTTTGCCACCGATGCACGAGCAATAAAGCGTCTAAAAGCCGAATCGTCTAACAGCCGAATCGTCGCCGAGTATCAAAAACCTTTATTTTATGCAAATGCATCGTTTTACATCGTTAAAACTCGTTTGGCACGGATGCCGCGAGCGAAAATGCGTCAGTCAGCCAAATCGAGCCATCGCGTTTTGCGAGCGCAGCACGCATGTAAACTCGGTCTCCGAATGACAAAAACTTTAATTTTGTGCAAATGCATCGTTTTGCATCGTCAAAACTCGTTTGGCAACGATACTGCGAGCGAAAATGAGTTAATCAGCCAAATCGATCTATCGCGTTTTGGGCGCGTGGCACCCATTTAAACTCGATCTCCGTATGTCAAAAACCTTAATTTTGTGCAAATGCATCGTTTTGCATCGTTAGAACTCGTTTGACACCGATGCCGCGAGCGAAAAAGCGTCAAACAGCCAAATCAAGCCATCTCGTTTTGCGCGCAGTGCACGCATGTAAACTCGATCTCCGAATGTCAAAAACCTTAATTTTGTGCAAATGCATCGTTTTGCATCGTTAGAACTTGTTTGCCACCGATGCACGAGCAAAAAAGCGTCTAACAGCCGAATCGAGCTATCGCGCGTTGCACGCCTAGCACTCATGTAGACTCGGCCGCCGAGTATCAAAAACCTTTATTTTATGCAAATGCATCGTTTTACATCGTTAAAACTCGTTTGGCACTGATGCCGCGAGCGAAAATGCTTCAGTCAGCCAAATCGAGCCATCGCGTTTTGCGAGCGCAGCACGCATGTAAACTCGGTCTCCGAATGACAAAAACTTTAATTTTGTGCAAATGCATCGTTTTGCATCGTCAAAACTCGTTTGGCAACGATACTGCGAGCGAAAATGAGTTAATCAGCCAAATCGATCTATCGCGTTTTGGGCGCGTGGCACCCATTTAAACTCGATCTCCGAATGTCAAAAACCTTAATTTTGTGCAAATGCATCGTTTCGCATCGTTAGAACTCGTTTGACACCGATGCCGCGAGCGAAAAAGCGTCAAACAGCCAAATCAAGCCATCTCGTTTTGCGAGCGCTGCACGCATGTAAACTCGATCTCCGAATGTCAAAAACCTTAATTTTGTTCAAATGCATCGTTGTGCATCGTCAAAACTCGTTTGGCAACGATGCCGCTAGCGAAAATGCGTCAATCAGCCAAATCAAGCTATTGCGTTCTGCGCGCGTGGCACCCATGTAAACTCGGTCGCCGAGTATCAAAAACCTTTATTTTGGGCAAATTCATCGTTTTGCATTGTTAAAACTCGTTTGGCACCGATGCTGCGAGCGAAAAAGCGTCAATCAGCTAAATCGAGCCATCTCGTTTTGCGAGCGCTGCACGCATGTAAACTCGATCTCCGAATGTCAAAAACCTTTATTTTGTGCAAATCCATCGTTTTACATCGTTAAAACTCGTTTGGCACCGATGCCGCGAGCGAAAAAGCGTCAGTTAGCCAAATCGAGCCATCGCGTTTGGCGAGCGCTGCACGCATGTAAACTAGGTCTCCGAATGTAAAAAACCTTAATTTTGTGCAAATGCATCGTTTTGCATCGTTAGAACTCGTTTGACACCGATGCCGCGAGCGAAAAAGCGTCAAAACAGCCAAATCAAGCCATCTCGTTTTGCGAGCGCTGCACGCATGTAAACTCGATCTCCGAATGTCAAAAACCTTAATTTTGTGCAAATGCATCGTTTTGCATCGTTAGATCTTGTTTGCCACCGATGCACGAGCAAAAAAGCGTCCAACAGCCGAATCGAGCTATCGCGCTTTGCACGCCTAGCACTCATGTAGACTCGGTCGCCGAGTATCAAAAACCTTTATTTTATGCAAATGCATCGTTTTACATCGTTAAAACTCGTTTGGCTCTGATGCCGCGAGCGAAAAAGCGTCAGTCAGCCAAATCGGGCCATCGCGTTTTGCGAGCGCTGCACGCATGTAAACTCGGTCTCCGAATGATAAAAACCTTAATTTTGTTTAAATGCATCGTTTTGCATCGTCAAAACTCGTTTGGCAACGATGCCGCTAGCGAAAATGCGTCAATCAGCCAAATCGAGCTATCGCGTTTTGCACGTGTAGCACTCATGTAGACTCGGTCGCCGAGTATCAAAAACCTTTCTTTTGTGCAAATGCATCGTTTTACATCGTTAAAACTCGTTTGGTACCGATGCCGCGAGCGAAAAAGCGTCAGTTAGCCAAATCGAGCCATCGCGTTTTGCGAGCGCTGCACGCATGTAAACTCGGTCTCCGAATGACAAAAACCTTTATTTTGTGCAAATGCATCGTTTTGCATCGTCAAAACTCGTTTGGCAACGATACTGCGAGCGAAAAAGCGTCAGTCAGCCAAATCGGGCCATCGCGTTTTGCGAGCGCTGCACGCATGTAAACTCGGTCTCCGAATGATAAAAACCTTAATTTTGTTTAAATGCATCGTTTTGCATCGTCAAAACTCGTTTGGCAACGATGCCGCTAGCGAAAATGCGTCAATCAGCCAAATCGAGCTATCGCGTTTTGCACGTGTAGCACTCATGTAGACTCGGTCGCGGAGTATCAAAAACCTTTATTTTGTGCAAATGCATCGTTTTACATCGTTAAAACTCGTTTGGTACCGATGCCGCGAGCGAAAAAGCGTCAGTTAGCCAAATCGAGCCATCGCGTTTTGCGAGCGCTGCACGCATGTAAACTCGGTCTCCGAATGTAAAAAACCGTAATTTTGTGCAAATGCATCGTTTTGCATCGTTAGAACTCGTTTGACACCGATGCCGCGAGCGAAAAAGCGTCAAACAGCCAAATCAAGCCATCTCGTTTCGCGAGCGGTGCACGCATGTAAACTCGATCTCCGAATGTCAAAAACCTTAATTTCGTGCAAATGCATCGTTTTGCATCGTTAGAACTTGTTTGCCACCGATGCACGAGCAATAAAGCGTCTAAAAGCCGAATCGTCTAACAGCCGAATCGTCGCCGAGTATCAAAAACCTTTATTTTATGCAAATGCATCGTTTTACATCGTTAAAACTCGTTTGGCACGGATGCCGCGAGCGAAAATGCGTCAGTCAGCCAAATCGAGCCATCGCGTTTTGCGAGCGCAGCACGCATGTAAACTCGGTCTCCGAATGACAAAAACTTTAATTTTGTGCAAATGCATCGTTTTGCATCGTCAAAACTCGTTTGGCAACGATACTGCGAGCGAAAATGAGTTAATCAGCCAAATCGATCTATCGCGTTTTGGGCGCGTGGCACCCATTTAAACTCGATCTCCGTATGTCAAAAACCTTAATTTTGTGCAAATGCATCGTTTTGCATCGTTAGAACTCGTTTGACACCGATGCCGCGAGCGAAAAAGCGTCAAACAGCCAAATCAAGCCATCTCGTTTTGCGCGCAGTGCACGCATGTAAACTCGATCTCCGAATGTCAAAAACCTTAATTTTGTGCAAATGCATCGTTTTGCATCGTTAGAACTTGTTTGCCACCGATGCACGAGCAAAAAAGCGTCTAACAGCCGAATCGAGCTATCGCGCGTTGCACGCCTAGCACTCATGTAGACTCGGCCGCCGAGTATCAAAAACCTTTATTTTATGCAAATGCATCGTTTTACATCGTTAAAACTCGTTTGGCACTGATGCCGCGAGCGAAAATGCTTCAGTCAGCCAAATCGAGCCATCGCGTTTTGCGAGCGCAGCACGCATGTAAACTCGGTCTCCGAATGACAAAAACTTTAATTTTGTGCACATGCATCGTTTTGCATCGTCAAAACTCGTTTGGCAACGATACTGCGAGCGAAAATGAGTTAATCAGCCAAATCGATCTATCGCGTTTTGGGCGCGTGGCACCCATTTAAACTCGATCTCCGAATGTCAAAAACCTTAATTTTGTGCAAATGCATCGTTTCGCATCGTTAGAACTCGTTTGACACCGATGCCGCGAGCGAAAAAGCGTCAAACAGCCAAATCAAGCCATCTCGTTTTGCGAGCGCTGCACGCATGTAAACTCGATCTCCGAATGTCAAAAACCTTAATTTTGTTTAAATGCATCGTTGTGCATCGTCAAAACTCGTTTGGCAACGATGCCGCTAGCGAAAATGCGTCAATCAGCCAAATCAAGCTATTGCGTTCTGCGCGCGTGGCACCCATGTAAACTCGGTCGCCGAGTATCAAAAACCTTTATTTTGTGCAAATGCATCGTTTTACATCGTTAAAACTCGTTTGGCACCGATGCCGCGAGCGAAAAAGTGTCAGTCAGCCAAATCGAGCCATCGCGTTTTGCGAGCGCTGCACGCATGTAAACTCGGTTTCCGAATGACAAAAACCTTGATTTTGTGCAAATGCATCGTTTTGCATAGTCAAAACTCGTTTGGCAACGATACTGCGAGCGAAAATGTGTTAATCAGCCAAATCGAGCTATCGCGTTTTGGGCGCGTGGCACCCATTTAAACTCGGTCGCCGAGTATCAAAAACCTTTCTTTTGTGCAAATGCATCGTTTTGCATCGTTAACACTCGTTTGGCACCGATGCCGCAAGCGAAAAAGCGTCAGTCAGCCAAATCGGGTTATCGCGTTTTGCGAGCGCTGCACGCATGTAAACTCGGTCTCCGAATGATAAAAACCTTAATTTTGTTTAAATGCATCGTTTTGCATCGTCAAAACTCGTTTGGCAACGATGCCGCTAGCGAAAATGCGACGATCAGCCAAATCGAGCTATCGCGTTTTGCACGTGTAGCACTCATGTAGACTCGGTCGCGGAGTATCAAAAACCTTTATTTTGTGCAAATGCATCGTTTTACATCGTTAAAACTCGTTTGGCACCGGTGCCGCGAGCGAAAAAGCGTCAGTTAGCCAAATCGAGCCATCGCGTTTTGCGAGCGCTGCACGCATGTAAACTCGGTCTCCGAATGTAAAAAACCGTAATTTTGTGCAAATGCATCGTTTTGCATCGTTAGAACTCGTTTGACACCGATGCCGCGAGCGAAAAAGCGTCAAACAGCCAAATCAAGCCATCTCGTTTCGCGAGCGGTGCACGCATGTAAACTCGATCTCCGAATGTCAAAAACCTTAATTTTGTGCAAATGCATTGTAAGAAGGAATATATCTTCAAAGTTCGCGCGAAACGGTACGCGAAATTGAATCGCGTATTACCGTGGCGAGACTGAAAAATAACGGAGTGGGGATCAGTTGCGAGCTCCCGAATTTACGAGGTGAATCTGCCTCTTTCTCCCTGGGACGCCGCCGAGTCAACAGCGAGCGTCTACTGCTCTCACCTCAGAACCCCCTAGACGGGACCTCGTGGACCTCGTGGACTTGCTCGTGAAAAGTTCATCTCGATTCGGGACTGGCCGACCGAATCCAACAATACGAGTCGAGGAGGAATAAAATCAACCTGAGAAATTGAGAAGTGAAGATTTCCGACCCCAGGGAGAAATTGAGCCATCACTCGCCGAAGCGCAACAGAATTTAAGCTGAGTAATAATTGTCAATCTATATATATTTTGGAGGAAAATAATTTCGATTATTAACGGTATTTCTTGCATTCGAGAAAATTATATAAAAGGAGAATTGTGACTTATTTATGTGTGAATGTGGGAGTGAAAAATACTGAGAAGGCAAATTGCGAAATAATTAAATAAATAATGTGTTATTGTGACGATTTATAAAAATGATGATATTCGATCAAATGATTTGAAGATTTTAATAACGAAATATTAAAATAAAAGATCTTCATATAAAAATGGAAATAATAAGTAATCGTATATAGTAATGTGTGTGTTTTCTTTAAAATTGATTTTGTCGTGGAGTAAATATTTTTGTATTTCAAAAACCAATATCTTACAGCATCGTTTTGCATCGTTAGAACTTGTTTGCCACCGATGCACGAGCAAAAAAGCGTCTAACAGCTGAATCGTCTAACAGCCGAATCGTCGCCGAGTATCAAAAACCTTTTATTTTATGCAAATGCATCGTTTTACATCGTTAAAACTCGTTTGGCACTGATGCCGCGAGCGAAAATGCGTCAGTCAGCCAAATCGAGCCATCGCGTTTTGCGAGCGCAGCACGCATGTAAACTCGGTCTCCGAATGACAAAAACTTTAATTTTGTGCAAATGCATCGTTTTGCATCGTTAGAACTCGTTTGACACCGATGCCGCGAGCGAAAAAGCGTCAAACAGCCAAATCAAGCCATCTCGTTTTGCGAGCGGTGCACGCATGTAAACTCGATCTCCGAATGTCAAAAACCTTAATTTTGGGCAAATGCATCGTTTTGCATCGTTAGAACTTGTTTGCCACCGATGCACGAGCAAAAAAGCGTCTAACAGCCGAATCGAGCTATCACGCGTTGCACGCCTAGCACTCATGTAGACTCGGTCGCCGAGTATCAATAACCTTTATTTTGTGCAAATGGATCGTTTTACATCGTTAAAACTCGTTTGGCACCGATGCCGCGAGCGAAAAAGTGTCCGTCAGCTAAATCGAGCCATCGCGTTTTGCGAGCGCAGCACGCATGTAAACTCGGTCTCCGAAAGACAAAAACTTTAATTTTGTGCAAATGCATCGTTTTGCATCGTCAAAACTCGTTTGGCAACGATACTGCGAGCGAAAATGAGTTAATCAGCCAAATCGAGCTATCGCGTTTTGGGCGCGTGGCACCCATTTAAACTCGGTCGCCGAGTATCAAAAACCTTTCTTTTGTGCAAATGCATCGTTTTGCATCGTTAACACTCGTTTGGCACCGATGCCGCGAGCGAAAAAGCGTCAGTCAGCCAAATCGGGACATCGCGTTTTGCGAGCGCTGCACGCATGTAAACTCGGTCTCCGAATGATAAAAACCTTAATTTTGTTTAAATGCATCGTTTTGCATCGTTAGAACTCGTTTGACACCGATGCCGCGAGCGAAAAAGCGTCAAACAGCCAAATCAAGCCATCTCGTTTTGCGAGCGGTACACGCATGTAAACTCGGTCTCCGAATGATAAAAACCTTAATTTTGTTTAAATGCATCGTTTTGCATCGTCAAAACTCGTTTGGCAACGATGCCGCTAGCGAAAATGCGTCAATCAGCCAAATCGAGCTATCGCGTTTTGCACGTGTAGCACTCATGTAGACTCGGTCGCGGAGTATCAAAAACCTTTATTTTGTGCAAATGCATCGTTTTACATCGTTAAAACTCGTTTGGCACCGATGCCGCGAGCGAAAAAGCGTCAGTTAGCCAAATCGAGCCATCGCGTTTTGCGAGCGCTGCACGCATGTAAACTCGGTCTCCGAATGTAAAAAACCGTAATTTTGTGCAAATGCATCGTTTTGCATCGTTAGAACTCGTTTGACACCGATGCCGCGAGCGAAAAAGCGTCAAACAGCCAAATCAAGCCATCTCGTTTCGCGAGCGGTGCACGCTTGTAAACTCGATCTCCGAATGTCAAAAACCTTAATTTTGTGCAAATGCATCGTTTTGCATCGTTAGAACTTGTTTGCCACCGATGCCGCGAGCGAAAAAGCGTCAAACAGCCAAATCAAGCCATCTCGTTTTGCGAGCGCTGCACGCATGTAAACTCGATCTCCGAATGTCAAAAACCTTAATTTTGTTGCATCGAATGCATCGAGGCACAACGGTGCATCGTCAAAACTCGTTTGGCAACGATGCCGCTAGCGAAAATGCGTCAATCAGCCAAATCAAGCTATTGCGTTCTGCGCGCGTGACACCCATGTAAACTCGGTCGCCGAGTATCAAAAACCTTTATTTTGTGCAAATGCATCGTTTTACATCGTTAAAACTCGTTTGGCACCGATGCCGCGAGCGAAAAAGTGTCATTCAGCCAAATCGAGCCATCGCGTTTTGCGAGCGCTGCACGCATGTAAACTCGGTCTCCGAATGACAAAAACCTTTATTTTGTGCAAATGCATCGTTTTGCATCGTCAAAACTCGTTTGGCAACGATACTGCGAGCGAAAATGAGTTAATCAGCCAAATCGAGCTATCGCGTTTTGGGCGCGTGGCACCCATTTAAACTCGGTCGCCGAGTATCAAAAACCTTTCTTTTGTGCAAATGCATCGTTTTGCATCGTTAACACTCGTTTGGCACCGATGCCACGAGCGAAAAAGCGTCAGTCAGCCAAATCGGGCCATCGCGTTTTGCAAGCGCTGCACGCATGTAAACTCGGTCTCCGAATGATAAAAACCTTAATTTTGTTTAAATGCATCGTTTTGCATCGTCAAAACTCGTTTGGCAACGATGCCGCTAGCGAAAATGCGTCAATCAGCCAAATCGAGCTATCGCGTTTTGCACGTGTAGCACTCATGTAGACTCGGTCGCGGAGTATCAAAAACCTTTATTTTGTGCAAATGCATCGTTTTACATCGTTAAAACTCGTTTGGCACCGATGCCGCGAGCGAAAAAGCGTCAGTTAGCCAAATCGAGCCATCGCGTTTTGCGAGCGCTGCACGCATGTAAACTTTGCCTCCGAATGTAAGAAACCGTAATTTTGTGCAAATGCATCGTTTTGCATCGTTAGAACGCGTTTGACACCGATGCCGCGAGCGAAAAAGCGTCAAACAGCCAAATCAAGCCATCCGTTTTGCGAGCGCTGCACGCATGTAAACTCGATCTCCGAATGTCAAAAACCTTAATTTTGTGCAAATGCATTGTTTTGCATCGTTAGAACTTGTTTGCCACCGATGCACGAGCAAAAAAGCGTCTAACAGCCGAATCGTCTAACAGCCGAATCGTCGCCGAGTATCAAAAACCTTTATTTTATGCAAATGCATCGTTTTTCATCGTTAAAACTCGTTTGGCACTGATGCCGCGAGCGAAAATGCGTCAGTCAGCCAAATCGAGCCATCGCGTTTTGCGAGCGCAGCACGCATGTAAACTCGGTCTCCGAATGACAAAAACTTTAATTTTGTGCAAATGCATCGTTTTGCATCGTCAAAACTCGTTTGGCAACGATACTGCGAGCGAAAATGAGTTAATCAGCCGTTAAAACTCGTTTGGCACCGATGCCGCGAGCGAAAAAGCGTCAGTTAGCCAAATCGAGCCATCGCGTTTTGCGAGCGCTGCACGTATGTAAACTCGATCTCCGAATGTAAAAAACCGTAATTTTGTGCAAATGCGTCGTTTTGCATCGTTAGAACTCGTTTGACACCGATGCCGCGAGCGAAAAAGCGTCAAACAGCCAAATCAAGCCATCTCGTTTTGCGAGCGGTGCACGCACTCGATCTCCGAAAGTCAAAAACCTTAATTTTGTGCAAATGCATCGTTTTGCATCGTTAGAACTTGTTTGCCACCGATGCACGAGCAAAAAAGCGTCTAACAGCCGAATCGAGCTATCGCGCTTTGCACGCCTAGCACTCATGTTGACTCGGTCGCCGAGTATCAAAAACCTTTATTTTATGCAAATGCATCGTTTTACATCGTTAAAACTCGTTTGGCACTGATGCCGCGAGCGAAAATGCGTCAGTCAGCCAAATCGAGCCATCGAGTTTTGCGAGCGCAGCACGCATGTAAACTCGGTCTCCGAATGACAAAAACTTTAATTTTGTGCAAATGCATCGTTTTGCATCGTCAAAACTCGTTTGGCAACGATACTGCGAGCGAAAATGAGTTAATCAGCCAAATCGATCTATCGCGTTTTGGGGGCGCGTGGCACCCATTTAAACTCGATCTCCGAATGTCAAACACCTTAATTTTGTGCAAATGCATCGTTTTGCATCGTTAGAACTCGTTTGACACCGATGCCGCGAGCGAAAAAAGCGTCAAACAGCCAAATCAAGCCATCTCGTTTTGCGAGCGCTGCACGCATGTAAACTCGATCTCCGAATGTCAAAAACCTTAATTTTGTTTAAATGCATCGTTGTGCATCGTCAAAACTCGTTTGGCAACGATGCCGCGATCGAAAAAGCGTCAAACAGCCAAATCAAGCCATCTCGTTTTGCGAGCGCTGCACGCATGTAAACTCGATCTCCGAATGTCAAAATCCTTAATTTTGTGCAAATGCATCGTTTTGCATCGTTAGAACTTGTTTGCCACCGATGCACGAGCAAAAAAGCGTCTAACAGCAGAATCGTCTAACAGCCGAATCGTCGCCGAGTATCAAAAACCTTTATTTTATGCAAATGCATTGTTTTACATCGTTAAAACTCGTTTGGCACTGATGCCGCGAGCGAAAATGCGTCAGTCAGCCAAATCGAGCCATCGCGTTTTGCGAGCGCAGCACGCATGTAAACTCGGTCTCCGAATGACAAAAACTTTAATTTTGTGCAAATGCATCGTTTTGCATCGTCAAAACTCGTTTGGCAACGATACTGCGAGCGAAAATGAGTTAATCAGCAAATCGATCTATCGCGTTTTGAGCGCGTGGCACCTATTTAAACTCGATCTCCGAATGTCAAAAACCTTAATTTTGTGCAAATGCATCGTTTTGCATCATTAGAACTCGTTTGACACCGATGCCGCGAGCGAAAAAGCGTCAAACAGCCAAATCAAGCCATCTCGTTTTGCGAGCGCTGCACGCATGTAAACTCGATCTCCGAATGTCAAAAACCTTAATTTTGTGCAAATGCATTGTTTTGCATCGTTAGAACTTGTTTGCCACCGATGCACGAGCAAAAAAGCGTCTAACAGCCGAATCGAGCTATCGCGCTTTGCACGCCTAGCACTCATGTTGACTCGGTCGCCGAGTATCAAAAACCTTTATTTTATGCAAATGCATCGTTTTGCATCGTTAGAACTCGTTTGACACCGATGCCGCGAGCGAAAAAGCGTCAAACAGCCAAATCAAGCCATCTCGTTTTGCGAGCGCTGCACGCATGTAAACTCGATCTCCGAATGTCAAAAACCTTAATTTTGTTTAAATGCATCGTTGTGCATCGTCAAAACTCGTTTGGCAACGATGCCGCGATCGAAAAAGCGTCAAACAGCCAAATCAAGCCATCTCGTTTTGCGAGCGCTGCACGCATGTAAACTCGATCTCCGAATGTCAAAATCCTTAATTTTGTGCAAATGCATCGTTTTGCATCGTTAGAACTTGTTTGCCACCGATGCACGAGCAAAAAAGCGTCTAACAGCAGAATCGTCTAACAGCCGAATCGTCGCCGAGTATCAAAAACCTTTATTTTATGCAAATGCATTGTTTTACATCGTTAAAACTCGTTTGGCACTGATGCCGCGAGCGAAAATGCGTCAGTCAGCCAAATCGAGCCATCGCGTTTTGCGAGCGCAGCACGCATGTAAACTCGGTCTCCGAATGACAAAAACTTTAATTTTGTGCAAATGCATCGTTTTGCATCGTCAAAACTCGTTTGGCAACGATACTGCGAGCGAAAATGAGTTAATCAGCCAAATCGATCTATCGCGTTTTGAGCGCGTGGCACCTATTTAAACTCGATCTCCGAATGTCAAAAACCTTAATTTTGTGCAAATGCATCGTTTTGCATCATTAGAACTCGTTTGACACCGATGCCGCGAGCGAAAAAGCGTCAAACAGCCAAATCAAGCCATCTCGTTTTGCGAGCGCTGCACGCATGTAAACTCGATCTCCGAATGTCAAAAACCTTAATTTTGTGCAAATGCATTGTTTTGCATCGTTAGAACTTGTTTGCCACCGATGCACGAGCAAAAAAGCGTCTAACAGCCGAATCGAGCTATCGCGCTTTGCACGCCTAGCACTCATGTTGACTCGGTCGCCGAGTATCAAAAACCTTTATTTTATGCAAATGCATCGTTTTACATCGTTAAAACTCGTTTGGCACTGATGCGCGAGCGAAAATGCGTCAGTCAGCCAAATCGAGCCATCGAGTTTTGCGAGCGCAGCACGCATGTAAACTCGGTCTCCGAATGACAAAAACTTTAATTTTGTGCAAATGCATCGTTTTGCATCGTCAAAACTCGTTTGGCAACGATACTTCGAGCGAAAATGAGTTAATCAGCCAAATCGATCTATCGCGTTTTGGGCGCGTGGCACCCATTTAAACTCGATTTCCGAATGTCAAACATCTTAATTTGTGCAAATGCATCGTTTTGCATCGTTAGAACTCGTTTGACACCGATGCCGCGAGCGAAAAAGCGTCAAACAGCCAAATCAAGCCATCTCGTTTTGCGAGCGCTGCACGCATGTAAACTCGATCTCCGAATGTCAAAAACCTTAATTTTGTTTAAATGCATCGTTGTGCATCGTCAAAACTCGTTTGGCAACGATGCCGCGATCGAAAAAGCGTCAAACAGCCAAATCAAGCCATCTCGTTTTGCGAGCGCTGCACGCATGTAAACTCGATCTCCGAATGTCAAAATCCTTAATTTTGTGCAAATGCATCGTTTTGCATCGTTAGAACTTGTTTGCCACCGATGCACGAGCAAAAAAGCGTCTAACAGCAGAATCGTCTAACAGCCGAATCGTCGCCGAGTATCAAAAACCTTTATTTTATGCAAATGCATTGTTTTACATCGTTAAAACTCGTTTGGCACTGATGCCGCGAGCGAAAATGCGTCAGTCAGCCAAATCGAGCCATCGCGTTTTGCGAGCGCAGCACGCATGTAAACTCGGTCTCCGAATGACAAAACTTTAATTTTGTGCAAATGCATCGTTTTGCATCGTCAAAACTCGTTTGGCAACGATACTGCGAGCGAAAATGAGTTAATCAGCCAAATCGATCTATCGCGTGGCGCGTGGCACCTATTTAAACTCGATCTCCGAATGTCAAAAACCTTAATTTTGTGCAAATGCATCGTTTTGCATCATTAGAACTCGTTTGACACCGATGCCGCGAGCGAAAAAGCGTCAAACAGCCAAATCAAGCCATCTCGTTTTGCGAGCGCTGCACGCATGTAAACTCGATCTCCGAATGTCAAAAACCTTAATTTTGTGCAAATGCATTGTTTTGCATCGTTAGAACTTGTTTGCCACCGATGCACGAGCAAAAAAGCGTCTAACAGCCGAATCGTCTAACAGCCGAATCGTCTAACAGCCGAATCGTCGCCGAGTATCAAAAACCTTTATTTTATGCAAATGCATCGTTTTACATCGTTAAAACTCGTTTGGCACTGATGCCGCGAGCGAAAATGCGTCAGTCAGCCAAATCGAGCCATCGCGTTTTGCGAGCGCAGCACGCATGTAAACTCGGTCTCCGAATGACAAAAACTTTAATTTTGTGCAAATGCATCGTTTTGCATCGTCAAAACTCGTTTGGCAACGATACTGCGAGCGAAAATGAGTTAATCAGCCGTTAAAACTCGTTTGGCACCGATGCCGCGAGCGAAAAAGCGTCAGTTAGCCAAATCGAGCCATCGCGTTTTGCGAGCGCTGCACGTATGTAAACTCGATCTCCGAATGTAAAAAACTGTAATTTTGTGCAAATGCGTCGTTTTGCATCGTTAGAACTCGTTTGACACCGATGCCGCGAGCGAAAAAGCGTCAAACAGCCAAATCAAGCCATCTCGTTTTGCGAGCGGTGCACGCATGTAAACTCGATCTCCGAATGTCAAAAACCTTAATTTTGTGCAAATGCATCGTTTTGCATCGTTAGAACTTGTTTGCCACCGATGCACGAGCAAAAAAGCGTCTAACAGCCGAATCGAGCTATCGCGCTTTGCACGCCTAGCACTCATGTTGACTCGGTCGCCGAGTATCAAAAACCTTTATTTTATGCAAATGCGTTTTACATCGTTAAAACTCGTTTGGCACTGATGCCGCGAGCGAAAATGCGTCAGTCAGCCAAATCGAGCCATCGAGTTTTGCGAGCGCAGCACGCATGTAAACTCGGTCTCCGAATGACAAAAACTTTAATTTTGTGCAAATGCATCGTTTTGCATCGTCAAAACTCGTTTGGCAACGATACTGCGAGCGAAAATGAGTTAATCAGCCAAATCGATCTATCGCGTTTTGGGCGCGTGGCACCCATTTAAACTCGATCTCCGAATGTCAAACACCTTAATTTTGTGCAAATGCATCGTTTTGCATCGTTAGAACTCGTTTGACACCGATGCCGCGAGCGAAAAAGCGTCAAACAGCCAAATCAAGCCATCTCGTTTTGCGAGCGCTGCACGCATGTAAACTCGATCTCCGAATGTCAAAAACCTTAATTTTGTTTAAATGCATCGTTGTGCATCGTCAAAACTCGTTTGGCAACGATGCCGCGAGCGAAAAAGCGTCAAACAGCCAAATCAAGCCATCTCGTTTTGCGAGCGCTGCACGCATGTAAACTCGATCTCCGAATGTCAAAATCCTTAATTTTGTGCAAATGCATCGTTTTGCATCGTTAGAACTTGTTTGCCACCGATGCACGAGCAAAAAAGCGTCTAACAGCCGAATCGTCTAACAGCCGAATCGTCGCCGAGTATCAAAAACCTTTATTTTATGCAAATGCATTGTTTTACATCGTTAAAACTCGTTTGGCACTGATGCCGCGAGCGAAAATGCGTCAGTCAGCCAAATCGAGCCATCGCGTTTTGCGAGCGCAGCACGCATGTAAACTCGGTCTCCGAATGACAAAAACTTTAATTTTGTGCAAATGCATCGTTTTGCATCGTCAAAACTCGTTTGGCAACGATACTGCGAGCGAAAATGAGTTAATCAGCCAAATCGATCTATCGCGTTTTGGGCGCGTGGCACCTATTTAAACTCGATCTCCGAATGTCAAAAACCTTAATTTTGTGCAAATGCATCGTTTTGCATCATTAGAACTCGTTTGACACCGATGCCGCGAGCGAAAAAGCGTCAAACAGCCAAATCAAGCCATCTCGTTTTGCGAGCGCTGCACGCATGTAAACTCGATCTCCGAATGTCAAAAACCTTAATTTTGTTTAAATGCATCGTTGTGCATCGTCAAAACTCGTTTGGCAACGATGCCGCGAGCGAAAAAGCGTCAAACAGCCAAATTAAGCCATCTCGTTTTGCGAGCGCTGCACGCATGTAAACTCGATCTCCGAATGTCAAAATCCTTAATTTTGTGCAAATGCATCGTTTTGCATCGTTAGAACTTGTTTGCCACCGATGCACGAGCAAAAAAGCGTCTAACAGCCGAATCGTCTAACAGCCGAATCGTCGCCGAGTATCAAAAACCTTTATTTTATGCAAATGCATTGTTTTACATCGTTAAAACTCGTTTGGCACTGATGCCGCGAGCGAAAATGCGTCAGTCAGCTAAATCGAGCCATCGCGTTTTGCGAGCGCAGCACGCATGTAAACTCGGTCTCCGAATGACAAAAACTTTAATTTTGTGCAAATGCATCGTTTTGCATCGTCAAAACTCGTTTGGCAACGATACTGCGAGCGAAAATGAGTTAATCAGCCAAATCGATCTATCGCGTTTTGGGCGCGTGGCACCCATTTAAACTCGATCTCCGAATGTCAAAAACCTTAATTTTGTGCAAATGCATCGTTTTGCATCATTAGAACTCGTTTGACACCGATGCCGCGAGCGAAAAAGCGTCAAACAGCCAAATCAAGCCATCTCGTTTTGCGAGCGCTGCACGCATGTAAACTCGATCTCCGAATGTCAAAAACCTTAATTTTGTTTAAATGCATCGATGCACAACGGTGCATCGTCAAAACTCGTTTGGCACCGATGCCGCGAGCGAAAAAGTGTCAGTCAGCCAAATCGAGCCATCGCGTTTTGCGAGCGCTGCACGCATGTAAACTCGGTCTCCGAATGATAAAAACCTTAATTTTGTTTAAATGCATCGTTTTGCATCGTTAAAACTCGTTTGGCACCGATGCCGCGAGCGAAAAAGCGTCAGTTAGCCAAATCGAGCCATCGCGTTTTGCGAGCGCTGCACGCAAACTCCGAATGTAAAAAACCGTAATTTTGTGCGGTCTCCGAATGTAAAAAACCGTAATTTTGTGCAAATGCATCGTTTTGCATCGTTAGAACTCGTTTGACACCGATGCCGCGAGCGAAAAAGCGTCAAACAGCCAAATCAAGCCATCTCGTTTCGCGAGCGGTGCACGCATGTAAACTCGATCTCCGAATGTCAAAAACCTTAATTTTGTGCAAATGCATCGTTTTGCATCGTTAGAACTTGTTTGCCACCGATGCACGAGCAAAAAAGCGTCTAACAGCCGAATCGTCTAACAGCCGAATCGTCGCCGAGTATCAAAAACCTTTATTTTATGCAAATGCATCGTTTTACATCGTTAAAACTCGTTTGGCACTGATGCCGCGAGCGAAAATGCGTCAGTCAGCCAAATCGAGCCATCGCGTTTTGCGAGCGCAGCACGCATGTAAACTCGGTCTCCGAATGACAAAAACTTTAATTTTGTGCAAATGCATCGTTTTGCATCGTCAAAACTCGTTTGGCAACGATACTGCGAGCGAAAATGAGTTAATCAGCCAAATCGATCTGTCGCGTTTTGGGCGCGTGGCACCCATTTAAACTCGATCTCCGAATGTCAAAAACCTTAATTTTGTGCAAATGCATCGTTTTACATCGTTAAAACTCGTTTGGCACCGATGCCGCGAGCGAAAAAGCGTCAGTTAGCCAAATCGAGCCATCGCGTTTTGCGAGCGCTGCACGCATGTAAACTCGGTCTCCGAATGTAAAAAACCGTAATTTTGTGCAAATGCGTCGTTTTGCATCGTTAGAACTCGTTTGACACCGATGCCGCGAGCGAAAAAGCGTCAAACAGCCAAATCAAGCCATCTCGTTTTGCGAGCGGTACACGCATGTAAACTCGATCTCCGAATGTCAAAAACCTTAATTTTGTGCAAATGCATCGTTTTGCATCGTTAGAACTTGTTTGGACCGATGCACGAGCAAAAAAGCGTCTAACAGCCGAATCGAGCTATCGCGCTTTGCACGCCTAGCACTCATGTAGACTCGGTCGCCGAGTATCAAAAACCTTTATTTTATGCAAATGCATCGTTTTGCATCGTCAAAACTCGTTTGGCAACGATACTGCGAGCGAAAATGAGTTAATCAGCCAAATCGATCTATCGCGTTTTGGGCGCGTGGCACCCATTTAAACTCGATCTCCGAATGTCAAAAACCTTTATTTTGTGCAAATGCATCGTTTTGCATTGTTAAAACTCGTTTGGCACCGATGCTGCGAGCGAAAAAGCGTCAATCAGCTAGATCGAGCCATCTCGTTTTGCGAGCGCTGCACGCATGTAAACTCGATCTCCGAATGTCAAAGACCTTAATTTTGTGCAAATGCATCGTTTTGCATCGTTTGAACTCGTTTGACACCGATGCCACGAGCGAAAAAGCGTCAGTCAGCCAAATCGAGCCATCGCGTTTTGGGCGCGTGGCACCCATTTAAACTCGGTCGCCGGGTGTCAAAAACCGTTCTTTTGTGCAAATGCATCGTTTTGCATCGTTAACACTCGTTTGGCACCGATGCCACGAGCGAAAAAGCGTCAGTTAGCCAAATCGAGCCATCGCGTTTTGCGAGCGCCGCACGCATGTAAACTCGGTCTCCGAATGACAAAAACCTTAATTTTGTGCAAATGCATCGTTTTGCATCGTCAAAACTCGTTTGGCAACGACACTGCGAGCGCAAATGAGTTAATCAGCCAAATCGAGCTATCGCGTTTTGGGCGCGTGGCACCCATTTAAACTCGGTCGCCGAGTATCAAAAACCTTTCTTTTGTGCAAGTGCATCGTTTTGCATCGTTAACAATCGTTTGGCACCGATGCCGCGAGCGAAAAAGCGTCAGTCAGCCAAATCGGGCCATCGCGTTTTGCGAGCGCTGCACGCATGTAAACTCGGTCTCCGAATGATAAAAACCTTAATTTTGTTTAAATGCATCGTTTTGCATCGTCAAAACTCGTTTGGCAACGATGCCGCTAGCGAAAATGCGTCAATCAGCCAAATCGAGCTATCGCGTTTTGCACGTGTAGCACCCATGTAGACTCGGTCGCGGAGTATCAAAAACGTTTATTTTGTGCAAATGCATCGTTTTACATCGTTAAAACTCGTTTGGCACCGATGCCGCGAGCGAAAAAGCGTCAGTTAGCCAAATCGAGCCATCGCGTTTTGCGAGCGCTGCACGCATGTAAACTCGGTCTCCGAATGTAAAAAACCGTAATTTTGTGCAAATGCATCGTTTTGCATCGTTAGAACGCGTTTGACACCGATGCCGCGAGCGAAAAAGCGTCAAACAGCCAAATCAAGCCATCTCGTTTTGCGAGCGCTGCACGCATGTAAACTCGGTCGCCGAGTATCAAAAACCTTTATTTTGTGCAAATGCATCGTTTTACATCGTTAAAACTCGTTTGGCACCGATGCCGCGAGCGAAAAAGTGTCATTCAGCCAAATCGAGCCATCGCGTTTTGCGAGCGCTGCACGCATGTAAACTCGGTCTCCGAATGACAAAAACCTTTATTTTGTGCAAATGCATCGTTTTGCATCGTCAAAACTCGTTTGGCAACGATACTGCGAGCGAAAATGAGTTAATCAGCCAAATCGAGCTATCGCGTTTTGGGCGCGTGGCACCCATTTAAACTCGGTCGCCGAGTATCAAAAACCTTTCTTTTGTGCAAATGCATCGTTTTGCATCGTTAACACTCGTTTGGCACCGATGCCACGAGCGAAAAAGCGTCAGTCAGCCAAATCGGGCCATCGCGTTTTGCGAGCGCTGCACGCATGTAAACTCGGTCTCCGAATGATAAAAACCTTAATTTTGTTTAAATGCATCGTTTTGCATCGTCAAAACTCGTTTGGCAACGATGCCACTAGCGAAAATGCGTCAATCAGCCAAATCGAGCTATCGCGTTTTGCACGTGTAGCACTCATGTAGACTCTGTCGCGGATTATCAAAAACCTTTATTTTGTGCAAATGCATCGTTTTACATCGTTAAAACTCGTTTGGCACCGATGCCGCGAGCGAAAAAGCGTCAGTTAGTCAAATCGAGCCATCGCGTTTTGCGAGCGCTGCACGCATGTAAACTTTGTCTGCGAATGTAAAAAACCGTAATTTTGTGCAAATGCATCGTTTTGCATCGTCAAAACTCGTTTGGCAACGATACTGCGAGCGAAAATGAGTTAATCAGCCAAATCGAGCTATCGCGTTTTGGGCGCGTGGACCCATTTAAACTCGGTCGCCGAGTATCAAAAACCTTTCTTTTGTGCAAATGCATCGTTTTGCATCGTTAACACTCGTTTGGCACCGATGCCGCGAGCGAAAAAGCGTCAGTCAGCCAAATCGGGCCATCGCGTTTTGCGAGCGCTGCACGCATGTAAACTCGGTCTCCGAATGATAAAAACCTTAATTTTGTTTAAATGCATCGTTTTGCATCGTCAAAACTCGTTTGGCAACGATGCCGCTAGCGAAAATGCGTCATTCAGCTAAATCGAGCTATCGCGTTTTGCACGTGTAGCACTCATGTAGACTCGGTCGCGGAGTATCAAAAACCTTTATTTTGTGCAAATGCATCGTTTTACATCGTTAAAACTCGTTTGGCACCGATGCCGCGAGCGAAAAAGCGTCAGTTAGCCAAATCGAGCCATCGCGTTTTGCGAGCGCTGCATGTATGTAAACTCGATCTCCGAATGTAAAAAACCGTAATTTTGTGCAAATGCGTCGTTTTGCATCGTTAGAACTCGTTTGACACCGATGCCGCGAGCGAAAAAGCGTCAAACAGCCAAATCAAGCCATCTCGTTTTGCGAGCGGTGCACGCATGTAAACTCGATCTCCGAATGTCAAAAACCTTAATTTTGTGCAAATGCATCGTTTTGCATCGTTAGAATTTGTTTGCCACCGATGCACGAGCAAAAAAGCGTCTAACAGCCGAATCGAGCTATCGCGCTTTGCACGCCTAGCACTCATGTTGACTCGGTCGCCGAGTATCAAAAACCTTTATTTTATGCAAATGCATCGTTTTACATCGTTAAAACTCGTTTGGCACTGATGCCGCGAGCGAAAATGCGTCAGTCAGCCAAATCGAGCCATCGAGTTTTGCGAGCGCAGCACGCATGTAAACTCGGTCTCCGAATGACAAAAACTTTAATTTTGTGCAAATGCATCGTTTTGCATCGTCAAAACTCGTTTGGCAACGATGCCGCTAGCGAAAATGCGTCATTCAACCAAATCGAGCTATCGCGTTTTGCACGTGTAGCACTCATGTAGACTCGGTCGCGGAGTATCAAAAACCTTTATTTTGTGCAAATGCATCGTTTTACATCGTTAAAACTCGTTTGGCACCGATGCCGCGAGCGAAAAAGCGTCATTTAGCCAAATCGAGCCATCGCGTTTTGCGAGCGCTGCACGTATGTAAACTCGATCTCCGAATGTAAAAAACCGTAATTTTGTGCAAATGCGTCGTTTTGCATCGTTAGAACTCGTTTGACACCGATGCCGCGAGCGAAAAAGCGTCAAACAGCCAAATCAAGCCATCTCGTTTTGCGAGCGGTGCACGCATGTAAACTCGATCTCCGAATGTCAAAAACCTTAATTTTGTGCAAATGCATCGTTTTGCATCGTTAGAACTTGTTTGCCACCGATGCACGAGCAAAAAAGCGTCTAACAGCCGAATCGAGCTATCGCGCTTTGCACGCCTAGCACTCATGTTGACTCGGTCGCCGAGTATCAAAAACCTTTATTTTATGCAAATGCATCGTTTTACATCGTTAAAACTCGTTTGGCACTGATGCCGCGAGCGAAAATGCGTCAGTCAGCCAAATCGAGCCATCGAGTTTTGCGAGCGCAGCACGCATGTAAACTCGGTCTCCGAATGACAAAAACTTTAATTTTGTGCAAATGCATCGTTTTGCATCGTTAGAACTTGTTTGCCACCGATGCACGAGCAAAAAAGCGTCTAACAGCCGAATCGTCTAACAGCCGAATCGTCGCCGAGTATCAAAAACCTTTATTTTATGCAAATGCATTGTTTTACATCGTTAAAACTCGTTTGGCACTGATGCCGCGAGCGAAAATGCGTCAGTCAGCCAAATCGAGCCATCGCGTTTTGCGAGCGCAGCACGCATGTAAACTCGGTCTCCGAATGACAAAAACTTTAATTTTGTGCAAATGCATAGTTTTGCATCGTCAAAACTCGTTTGGCAACGATACTGCGAGCGAAAATGAGTTAATCAGCCAAATCGATCTATCGCGTTTTGGGCGCGTGGCACCCATTTAAACTCGATCTCCGAATGTCAAAAACCTTAATTTGTGCAAATGCATCGTTTTGCATCATTAGAACTCGTTTGACACCGATGCCGCGAGCGAAAAAGCGTCAAACAGCCAAATCAAGCCATCTCGTTTTGCGAGCGCTGCACGCATGTAAACTCGATCTCCGAATGTCAAAAACCTTAATTTTGTTTAAATGCATCGATGCACAACGGTGCATCGTCAAAACTCGTTTGGCACCGATGCCGCGAGCGAAAAAGTGTCAGTCAGCCAAATCGAGCCATCGCGTTTTGCGAGCGCTGCACGCATGTAAACTCGGTCTCCGAATGATAAAAACCTTAATTTTGTTTAAATGCATCGTTTTGCATCGTCAAAACTCGTTTGGCAACGATGCCGCTAGCGAAAATGCGTCAATCAGCCAAATCGAGCTATCGCGTTTTGCACGTGTAGCACTCATGTAGACTCGGTCGCGGAGTATCAAAAACCTTTATTTTGTGCAAATGCATCGTTTTACATCGTTAAAACTCGTTTGGCACCGATGCCGCGAGCGAAAAAGCGTCAGTTAGCCAAATCGAGCCATCGCGTTTTGCGAGCGCTGCACGCATGTAAACTCGGTCTCCGAATGTAAAAAACCGTAATTTTGTGCAAATGCATCGTTTTGCATCGTTAGAACTCGTTTGACACCGATGCCGCAAGCGAAAAAGCGTCAAACAGCCAAATCAAGCCATCTCGTTTCGCGAGCGGTGCACGCATGTAAACTCGATCTCCGAATGTCAAAAACCTTAATTTTGTGCAAATGCATCGTTTTGCATCGTTAGAACTTGTTTGCCACCGATGCACGAGCAAAAAAGCGTCTAACAGCCGAATCGTCTAACAGCCGAATCGTCGCCGAGTATCAAAAACCTTTATTTTATGCAAATGCATCGTTTTACATCGTTAAAACTCGTTTGGCACTGATGCCGCGAGCGAAAATGCGTCAGTCAGCCAAATCGAGCTATCGCGTTTTGCGAGCGCAGCACGCATGTAAACTCGGTCTCCGAATGACAAAAACTTTAATTTTGTGCAAATGCATCGTTTTGCATCGTCAAAACTCGTTTGGCAACGATACTGCGAGCGAAAATGAGTTAATCAGCCAAATCGATCTATCGCGTTTTGGGCGCGTGTCACCCATTTAAACTCGATCGCCGAGTATCAAAAACCTTTCTTTTGTGCAAATGCATCGTTTTGCATCGTTAGATCTTGTTTGCCACCGATGCACGAGCAAAAAAGCGTCCAACAGCCGAATCGAGCTATCGCGCTTTGCACGCCTAGCACTCATGTAGACTCGGTCGCCGAGTATCAAAAACCTTTATTTTATGCAAATGCATCGTTTTACATCGTTAAAACTCGTTTGGCACTGATGCCGCGAGCGAAAATGCGTCAGTCAGCCAAATCGAGCCATCGCGTTTTGCGAGCGCAGCACGCATGTAAACTCGGTCTCCGAATGACAAAAACTTTAATTTTGTGCAAATGCATCGTTTTGCATCGTCAAAACTCGTTTGGCAACGATACTGCGAGCGAAAATGAGTTAATCAGCCAAATCGATCTATCGCGTTTTGGGCGCGTGGCACCCATTTTAACTCGATCTCCGAATGTCAAAAACCTTAATTTTGTGCAAATGCATCGTTTTGCATCGTTAGAACTCGTTTGACACCGATGCCGCGAGCGAAAAAGCGTCAAACAGCCAAATCAAGCCATCTCGTTTTGCGAGCGCTGCACGCATGTAAACTCGATCTCCGAATGTCAAAAACCTTAATTTTGTTTAAATGCATCGATGCACAACGGTGCATCGTCAAAACTCGATTGGCAACGATGCCGCTAGCGAAAATGCGTCAATCAGCCAAATCAAGCTATTGCGTTCTGCGCGCGTGGCAACCATGTAAACTCGGTCGCCGAGTATCAAAAACCTTTATTTTGTGCAAATGCATCGTTTTACATCGTTAAAACTCGTTTGGCACCGATGCCGCGAGCGAAAAAGTGTCAGTCAGCCAAATCGAGCCATCGCGTTTTGCGAGCGCTGCACGCATGTAAACTCGGTCTCCGAATGACAAAAACCTTTATTTTGTGCAAATGCATCGTTTTGCATCGTTAAAACTCGTTTGGCAACGATACTGCGAGCGAAAATGAGTTAATCAGCCAAATCGAGCTATCGCGTTTTGGGCGCGTGGCACCCATTTAAACTCGGTCGCCGAGTATCAAAAACCTTTCTTTTGTGCAAATGCATCGTTTTGCATCGTTAACACTCGTTTGGCACCGATGCCGCGAGCGAAAAAGCGTCAGTCAGCCAAATCGGGCCATCGCGTTTTGCGAGCGCTGCACGCATGTAAACTCGGTCTCCGAATGATAAAAACCTTAATTTTGTTTAAATGCATCGTTTTGCATCGTCAAAACTCGTTTGGCAACGATGCCGCTAGCGAAAATGCGTCATTCAGCCAAATCGAGCTATCGCGTTTTGCACGTGTAGCACTCATGTAGACTCGGTCGCGGAGTATCAAAAACCTTTATTTTGTGCAAATGCATCGTTTTACATCGTTAAAACTCGTTTGGCACCGATGCCGCGAGCGAAAAAGCGTCAGTTAGCCAAATCGAGCCATCGCGTTTTGCGAGCGCTGCACGCATGTAAACTAGGTCTCCGAATGTAAAAAACCTTAATTTTGTGCAAATGCATCGCTTTGCATCGTTAGAACTCGTTTGACACCGATGACGCGAGCGAAAAAGCGTCAAACAGCCAAATCAAGCCATCTCGTTTTGCGAGCGCTGCACGCATGTAAACTTGATCTCCTTATGTCAAAAACCTTAATTTTGTGCAAATGCATCGTTTTGCATCGTTAGATCTTGTTTGCCACCGATGCACGAGCAAAAAAGCGTCCAACAGCCGAATCGAGCTATCGCGCTTTGCACGCCTAGCACTCATGTAGACTCGGTCGCCGAGTATCAAAAACCTTTATTTTATGCAAATGCATCGTTTTACATCGTTAAAACTCGTTTGGCTCTGATGCCGCGAGCGAAAATGCGTCAGTCAGCCAAATCGAGCCATCGCGTTTTGCGAGCGCAGCACGCATGTAAACTCGGTCTCCGAATGACAAAAACTTTAATTTTGTGCAAATGCATCGTTTTGCATCGTCAAAACTCGTTTGGCAACGATACTGCGAGCGAAAATGAGTTAATCAGCCAAATCGATCTATCGCGTTTTGGGCGCGTGGCACCCATTTAAACTCGATCTCCGAATGTCAAAAACCTTAATTTTGTGCAAATGCATCGTTTTGCATCGTTAGAACTCGCTTGACACCGATGCCGCGAGCGAAAAAGCGTCAAACAGCCAGATCAAGCCATCTCGTTTTGCGAGCGCTGCACGCATGTAAACTCGATCTCCGAATGTCAAAAACCTTAATTTTGTGCAAATGCATCGTTTTGCATCGTTAGAACTCGTTTGACACCGATGCCGCGAGCGAAAAAGCGTCAAACAGCCAGATCAAGCCATCTCGTTTTGCGAGCGCTGCACGCATGTAAACTCGATCTCCGAATGTCAAAAACCTTAGTTTTGTTTAAATGCATCGTTGTGCATCGTCAAAACTCGTTTGGCAACGATGCCGCTAGCGAAAATGCGTCAATCAGCCAAATCAAGCTATTGCGTTCTGCGCGCGTGGCACCCATGTAAACTCGGTCGCCGAGTATCAAAAACCTTTATTTTGTGCAAATGCATCGTTTTACATCGTTAAAACTCGTTTGGCACCGATGCCGCGAGCGAAAAAGTGTCAGTCAGCCAAATCGAGCCATCGCGTTTTGCGAGCGCAGCACGCATGTAAACTCGGTCTCCGAATGACAAAATCTTTAATTTTGTGCAAATGCATCGTTTTGCATCGTCAAAACTCGTTTGGCAACGATACTGCGAGCGAAAATGAGTTAATCAGCCAAATCGATCTATCGCGTTTTGGGCGCGTGGCACCCATTTAAACTCGATCTCCGAATGTCAAAAACCTTAATTTTGTGCAAATGCATCGTTTTGCATCGTTAGAACTCGTTTGACACCGATGCCGCGAGCGAAAAAGCGTCAAACAGCCAAATCAAGCCATCTCGTTTTGCGCGCAGTGCACGCATGTAAACTCGATCTCCGAATGTCAAAAACCTTAATTTTGTGCAAATGCATCGTTTTGCATCGTTAGAACTTGTTTGCCACCGATGCACGAGCAAAAAAGCGTCTAACAGCCGAATCGAGCTATCGCGCGTTGCACGCCTAGCACTCATGTAGACTCGGTCGCCGAGTATCAATAACCTTTATTTTGTGCAAATGCATCGTTTTACATCGTTAAAACTCGTTTGGCACCGATGCCGCGAGCGAAAAAGTGTCCGTCAGCTAAATCGAGCCATCGCGTTTTGCGAGCGCAGCACGCATGTAAACTCGGTCTCCGAATGACAAAAACTTTAATTTTGTGCAAATGCATCGTTTTGCATCGTCAAAACTCGTTTGGCAACGATACTGCGAGCGAAAATGAGTTAATCAGCCAAATCGAGCTATCGCGTTTTGGGCGCGTGGCACCCATTTAAACTCGGTCGCCGAGTATCAAAAACCTTTCTTTTGTGCAAATGCATCGTTTTGCATCGTTAACACTCGTTTGGCACCGATGCCGCGAGCGAAAAAGCGTCAGTAAGCCAAATCGGGCCATCGCGTTTTGCGAGCGCTGCACGCATGTAAACTCGGTCTCCGAATGATAAAAACCTTAATTTTGTTTAAATGCATCGTTTTGCATCGTCAAAACTCGTTTGGCAACGATGCCGCTAGCGAAAATGCGTCATTCAGCCAAATCGAGCTATCGCGTTTTGCACGTGTAGCACTCATGTAGACTCGGTCGCGGAGTATCAAAAACCTTTATTTTGTGCAAATGCATCGTTTTACATCGTTAAAACTCGTTTGGCACTGATGCCGCGAGCGAAAAAGCGTCAGTTAGCCAAGTCGAGCCATCGCGTTTTGCGAGCGCTGCACGCATGTAAACTCGGTCTCCGAATGTAAAAAACCGTAATTTTGTGCAAATGCGTCGTTTTGCATCGTTAGAACTCGTTTGACACCGATGCCGCGAGCGAAAAAGCTTCAAACAGCCAAATCAAGCCATCTCGTTTTGCGAGCGGTACACGCATGTAAACTCGATCTCCGAATGTCAAAAACCTTAATTTTGTGCAAATGCATCGTTTTGCATCGTTAGAACTTGTTTGCCACCGATGCACGAGCAAAAAAGCGTCTAACAGCCGAATCGAGCTATCGCGCTTTGCACACCTAGCACTCATGTAGACTCGGTCGCCGAGTATCAAAAACCTTTATTTTATGCAAATGCATCGTTTTACATCGTTAAAACTCGTTTGGCACTGATGCCGCGAGCGAAAATGCTTCAGTCAGCCAAATCGAGCCATCGCGTTTTGCGAGCGCAGCACGCATGTAAACTCGGTCTCCGAATGACAAAAACTTTAATTTTGTGCAAATGCATCGTTTTGCATCGTCAAAACTCGTTTGGCAACGATACTGCTAGCGAAAATGAGTTAATCAGCCAAATCGATCTATCGCGTTTTGGGCGCGTGGCACCCATTTAAACTCGATCTCCGAATGTCAAAAACCTTAATTTTGTGCAAATGCATCGTTTCGCATCGTTAGAACTCGTTTGACACCGATGCCGCGAGCGAAAAAGCGTCAAACAGCCAAATCAAGCCATCTCGTTTTGCGAGCGCTGCACGCATGTAAACTCGATCTCCGAATGTCAAAAACCTTAATTTTGTTTAAATGCATCGTTGTGCATCGTCAAAACTCGTTTGGCAACGATGCCGCTAGCGAAAATGCGTCAATAAGCCAAATCAAGCTATTGCGTTCTGCGCGCGTGGCACCCATGTAAACTCGGTCGCCGAGTATCAAAAACCTTTATTTTGTGCAAATTCATCGTTTTGCATTGTTAAAACTCGTTTGGCACCGATGCTGCGAGCGAAAAAGCGTCAATCAGCTAAATCGAGCCATCTCGTTTTGCGAGCGCTGCACGCATGTAAACTCGATCTCCGAATGTCAAAAACCTTTATTTTGTGCAAATGCATCGTTTTACATCGTTAAAACTTGTTTGGCACCGATGCCGCGAGCGAAAAAGCGTCAGTTAGCCAAATCGAGCCATCGCGTTTTGCGAGCGCTGCACGCATGTAAACTAGGTCTCCGAATGTAAAAAACCTTAATTTTGTGCAAATGCATCGTTTTGCATCGTTAGAACTCGTTTGACACCGATGCCGCGAGCGAAAAAGCGTCAAACAGCCAAATCAAGCCATCTCGTTTTGCGAGCGCTGCACGCATGTAAACTCGATCTCCGAATGTCAAAAACCTTAATTTTGTGCAAATGCATCGTTTTGCATCGTTAGATCTTGTTTGCCACCGATGCACGAGCAAAAAAGCGTCCAACAGCCGAATCGAGCTATCGCGCTTTGCACGCCTAGCACTCATGTAGACTCGGTCGCCGAGTATCAAAAACCTTTATTTTATGCAAATGCATCGTTTTACATCGTTAAAACTCGTTTGGCTCTGATGCCGCGAGCGAAAATGCGTCAGTCAGCCAAATCGAGCCATCGCGTTTTGCGAGCGCAGCACGCATGTAAACTCGGTCTCCGAATGACAAAAACTTTAATTTTGTGCAAATGCATCGTTTTGCATCGTCAAAACTCGTTTGGCAACGATACTGCGAGCGAAAATGAGTTAATCAGCCAAATCGATCTATCGCGTTTTGGGCGCGTGGCACCCATTTAAACTCGATCTCCGAATGTCAAAAACCTTAATTTTGTGCAAATGCATCGTTTTGCATCGTTAGAACTCGTTTGACACCGATGCCGCGAGCGAAAAAGCGTCAAACAGCCAAATCAAGCCATCTCGTTTTGCGAGCGGTGCACGCATGTAAACTCGATCTCCGAATGTCAAAAACCTTAATTTTGTGCAAATGCATCGTTTTGCATCGTTAGAACTTGTTTGCCACCGATGCACGAGCAAAAAAGCGTCTAACAGCCGAATCGAGCTATCACGCGTTGCACGCCTAGCACTCATGTAGACTCGGTCGCCGAGTATCAATTACCTTTATTTTGTGCAAATGCATCGTTTTACATCGTTAAAACTCGTTTGGCACCGATGCCGCGAGCGAAAAAGTGTCCGTCAGCTAAATCGAGCCATCGCGTTTTGCGAGCGCAGCACGCGTGTAAACTCGGTCTCCGAATGACAAAAACTTTAATTTTGTGCAAATGCATCGTTTTGCATCGTCAAAACTCGTTTGGCAACGATACTGCGAGCGAAAATGAGTTAATCAGCCAAATCGAGCTATCGCGTTTTGGGCGCGTGGCACCCATTTAAACTCGGTCGCCGAGTATCAAAAACCTTTCTTTTGTGCAAATGCATCGTTTTGCATCGTTAACACTCGTTTGGCACCGATGCCGCGAGCGAAAAAGCGTCAGTCAGCCAAATCGGGCCATCGCGTTTTGCGAGCGCTGCACGCATGTAAACTCGGTCTCCGAATGATAAAAACCTTAATTTTGTTTAAATGCATCGTTTTGCATCGTTAGAACTCGTTTGACACCGATGCCGCGAGCGAAAAAGCGTCAAACAGCCAAATCAAGCCATCTCGTTTTGCGAGCGGTACACGCATGTAAACTCGGTCTCCGAATGATAAAAACCTTAATTTTGTTTAAATGCATCGTTTTGCATCGTCAAAACTCGTTTGGCAACGATGCCGCTAGCGAAAATGCGTCAATCAGCCAAATCGAGCTATCGCGTTTTGCACGTGTAGCACTCATGTAGACTCGGTCGCGGAGTATCAAAAACCTTTATTTTGTGCAAATGCATCGTTTTACATCGTTAAAACTCGTTTGGCACCGATGCCGCGAGCGAAAAAGCGTCAGTTAGCCAAATCGAGCCATCGCGTTTTGCGAGCGCTGCACGCATGTAAACTCGGTCTCCGAATGTAAAAAACCGTAATTTTGTGCAAATGCATCGTTTTGCATCGTTAGAACTCGTTTGACACCGATGCCGCGAGCGAAAAAGCGTCAAACAGCCAAATCAAGCCATCTCGTTTCGCGAGCGGTGCACGCTTGTAAACTCGATCTCCGAATGTCAAAAACCTTAATTTTGTGCAAATGCATCGTTTTGCATCGTTAGAACTTGTTTGCCACCGATGCACGAGCAAAAAAGCGTCTAACAGCCGAATCGTCTAACAGCCGAATCGTCGCCGAGTATCAAAAACCTTTATTTTATGCAAATGCATCGTTTTACATCGTTAAAACTCGTTTGGCACTGATGCCGCGAGCGAAAATGCGTCAGTCAGCCAAATCGAGCCATCGCGTTTTGCGAGCGCAGCACGCATGTAAACTCGGTCTCCGAATGACAAAAACTTTAATTTTGTGCAAATGCATCGTTTTGCATCGTCAAAACTCGTTTGGCAACGATACTGCGAGCGAAAATGAGTTAATCAGCCAAATCGATCTATCGCGTTTTGCGAGCGCTGCACGCATGTAAACTCGGTCTCCGAATGTAAAAAACCGTAATTTTGTGCAAATGCATCGTTTTGCATCGTTAGAACTCGTTTGACACCGATGCCGCGAGCGAAAAAGCGTCAAACAGCCAAATCAAGCCATCTCGTTTCGCGAGCGGTGCACGCTTGTAAACTCGATCTCCGAATGTCAAAAACCTTAATTTTGTGCAAATGCATCGTTTTGCATCGTTAGAACTTGTTTGCCACCGATGCACGAGCAAAAAAGCGTCTAACAGCCGAATCGTCTAACAGCCGAATCGTCGCCGAGTATCAAAAACCTTTATTTTATGCAAATGCATCGTTTTACATCGTTAAAACTCGTTTGGCACTGATGCCGCGAGCGAAAATGCGTCAGTCAGCCAAATCGAGCCATCGCGTTTTGCGAGCGCAGCACGCATGTAAACTCGGTCTCCGAATGACAAAAACTTTAATTTTGTGCAAATGCATCGTTTTGCATCGTCAAAACTCGTTTGGCAACGATACTGCGAGCGAAAATGAGTTAATCAGCCAAATCGATCTATCGCGTTTTGGGCGCGTGGCACCCATTTAAACTCGATCTCCGAATGTCAAAAACCTTAATTTTGTGCAAATGCATCGTTTTGCATCGTTAGAACTCGTTTGACACCGATGCCGCGAGCGAAAAAGCGTCAAACAGCCAAATCAAGCCATCTCGTTTTGCGAGCGGTGCACGCATGTAAACTCGATCTCCGAATGTCAAAAACCTTAATTTTGTGCAAATGCATCGTTTTGCATCGTAAGAAATTGTTTGCCACCGATGCACGAGCAAAAAAGCGTCTAACAGCCGAATCGAGCTATCGCGCTTTGCACGCCTAGCACTCATGTAGACTCGGTCGCCGAGTATCAAAAACCTTTATTTTATGCAAATGCATCGTTTTACATCGTTAAAACTCGTTTGGCACTGATGCCGCGAGCGAAAATGCGTCAGTCAGCCAAATAGAGCCTCGCGTTTTGCGAGCGCAGCACGCATGTAAACTCGGTCTCCGAATGACTAAAACTTTAATTTTGTGCAAATGCATCGTTTTGCATCGTCAAAACTCGTTTGGCAACGATACTGCGAGCGAAAATGAGTTAATCAGCCAAATCGAGCTATCGCGTTTTGGGCGCGTGGCACCCATTTAAACTCGGTCGCCGAGTATCAAAAACCTTTCTTTTGTGCAAATGCATCGTTTTGCATCGTTAACACTCGTTTGGCACCGATGCCGCGAGCGAAAAAGCGTCAGTCAGCCAAATCGGGCCATCGCGTTTTGCGAGCTTTGCACGCATGTAAACTCGGTCTCCGAATGATAAAAACCTTAATTTTGTTTAAATGCATCGTTTTGCATCGTTAGAACTCGTTTGACACCGATGCCGCGAGCGAAAAAGCGTCAAACAGCCAAATCAAGCCATCTCGTTTTGCGAGCGGTACACGCATGTAAACTCGGTCTCCGAATGATATAAACCTTAATTTTGTTTAAATGCATCGTTTTGCATCGTTAGAACTTGTTTGCCACCGATGCACGAGCAAAAAAGCGTCTAACAGCCGAATCGTCTAACAGCCGAATCGTCGCCGAGTATCAAAAACCTTTATTTTATGCAAATGCATCGTTTTACATCGTTAAAACTCGTTTGGCACTGATGCCGCGAGCGAAAATGCGTCAGTCAGCCAAATCGAGCCATCGCGTTTTGCGAGCGCAGCACGCATGTAAACTCGGTCTCCGAATGACAAAAACTTTAATTTTGTGCAAATGCATCGTTTTGCATCGTCAAAACTCGTTTGGCAACGATACTGCGAGCGAAAATGACTTAATCAGCCAAATCGATCTATCGCGTTTTGGGCGCGTGGCACCCATTTAAACTCGATCTCCGAATGTCAAAAACCTTAATTTTGTGCAAATGCATCGTTTTGCATCGTTAGAACTCGTTTGACACCGATGCCGCGAGCGAAAAAGCGTCAAACAGCCAAATCAAGCCATCTCGTTTTGCGAGCGCTGCACGCATGTAAACTCGATCTCCGAATGTCAAAAACCTTAATTTTGTTTAAATGCATCGTTGTGCATCGTCAAAACTCGTTTGGCAACGATGCCGCTAGCGAAAATGCGTCAATCAGCCAAATCAAGCTATTGCGTTCTGCGCGCGTGGCACTCATGTAAACTCGGTCGCCGAGTATCAAAAACCTTTATTTTGTGCAAATGCATCGTTTTACATCGTTAAAACTCGTTTGGCACCGATGCCGCGAGCGAAAAAGTGTCAGTCAGCCAAATCGAGCCATCGCGTTTTGCGAGCGCTGCACGCATGTAAACTCGGTCTCCGAATGACAAAAACCTTGATTTTGTGCAAATGCATCGTTTTGCATCGTCAAAACTCGTTTGGCAACGATACTGCGAGCGAAAATGTGTTAATCAGCTAAATCGAGCTATCGCGTTTTGGGCGCGTGGCACCCATTTAAACTCGGACGCCGAGTATCAAAAACCTTTCTTTTGTGCAAATGCATCGTTTTGCATCGTTAACACTCGTTTGGCACCGATGCCGCGAGCGAAAAACCGTCAGTCAGCCAAATCGGGCCATCGCGTTTTGCGAGCGCTGCACGCATGTAAACTCGGTCTCCGAATGATAAAAACCTTAATTTTGTTTAAATGCATCGTTTTGCATCGTCAAAACTCGTTTGGCAACGATGCCGCTAGCGAAAATGCGTCAATCAGCCAAATCGAGCTATCGCGTTTTGCACGTGTAGCACTCATGTAGACTCGGTCGCGGAGTATCAAAAACCTTTATTTTGTGCAAATGCATCGTTTTACATCGTTAAAACTCGTTTGGCAACGGTGCCGCGAGCGAAAAAGCGTCAGTTAGCCAAATCGAGCCATCGCGTTTTGCGAGCGCTGCACGCATGTAAACTCGATCTCCGAATGTCAAAAACCTTAATTTTGTGCAAATGCATCGTTTTGCATCGTTAGAACTTGTTTGCCACCGATGCACGAGCAAAAAAGCGTCTAACAGCCGAATCGTCGCCGAGTATCAAAAACCTTTTATTTTATGCAAATGCATCGTTTTACATCGTTAAAACTCGTTTGGCACTGATGCCGCGAGCGAAAATGCGTCAGTCAGCCAAATCGAGCCATCGCGTTTTGCGAGCGCAGCACGCATGTAAACTCGTTCTCCGAATGACAAAAACTTTAATTTTGTGCAAATGCATCGTTTTGCATCGTCAAAACTCGTTTGGCAACGATACTGCGAGCGAAAATTAGTTAATCAGCCAAATCGATCTATCGCGTTTTGGGCGCGTGGCACCCATTTAAACTCGATCTCCGAATGTCAAAAACCTTAATTTTGTGCAAATGCATCGTTTTGCATCGTTAGAACTCGTTTGGCAACGATACTGCGAGCGAAAATGAGTTAATCAGCCAAATCGAGCTATCGCGTTTTGGGCGCGTGGCACCCATTTAAACTCGGTCGCCGAGTATCAAAAACCTTTCTTTTGTGCAAATGCATCGTTTTGCATCGTTAACACTCGTTTGGCACCGATGCCGCGAGCGAAAAAGCGTCAGTCAGCCAAATCGGGCCATCGCGTTTTGCGAGCGCTGCACGCATGTAAACTCGGTCTCCGAATGATAAAAACCTTAATTTTGTTTAAATGCATCGTTTTGCATCGTTAGAACTCGTTTGACACCGATGCCGCGAGCGAAAAAGCGTCAAACAGCCAAATCAAGCCATCTCGTTTTGCGAGCGGTACACGCATGTAAACTCGGTCTCCGAATGATAAAAACCTTAATTTTGTTTAAATGCATCGTTTTGCATCGTCAAAACTCGTTTGGCAACGATGCCGCTAGCGAAAATGCGTCAATCAGCCAAATCGAGCTATCGCGTTTTGCACGTGTAGCACTCATGTAGACTCGGTCGCGGAGTATCAAAAACCTTTATTTTGTGCAAATGCATCGTTTTACATCGTTAAAACTCGTTTGGCACCGATGCCGCGAGCGAAAAAGCGTCAGTTAGCCAAATCGAGCCATCGCGTTTTGCGAGCGCTGCACGCATGTAAACTCGGTCTCCGAATGTAAACAAGCCTGCAAAGTAGAACCTTGCAAATTGCTTCCTCTAAATTTTGCACTTTTAACGAAGCTACATCTATGAGGAAGTATGTTGATCGGTTTTGGCTTCCTCATAGAGGAAGCTTCGTTAAAAGTGCAAAATTTAGAGGAAGCAATTTGCAAGGTTCTACTTTGCAGGCTTGTTTGAGCTCAATATATTTTACATTAGAACCCGTAACCTCGTAATTTGCACGATCCAGCGCGTGAACGAGATTTTTCAAAATATTCAAAATGCCATAAAATTTGAACGGCTGGACAGATCCGCGTCAAATTTCGACTCAAAACGTAGTCTATGGTTGTCCATATGTGAACCAAATTTGAGGTAGTTCTGCACAAATTTTTTCCGCATTTTTTTTTTCGTGTCGGTTTTTTTTAGTTTCTCATGCCGCAAAATCTAAATTTACCGATATAATGACCGTTTCCTTGACGAAACTCTTCATTAATAATCAATAAACGTAATGACACGTTCGAAATTGCAATCGGATATCTTATTATTTACAGGAGCTAAATTTACTTCCAGAGATTCGAAAAAAATTGGAATTGCAATAACATGGGAACTGCTTTACCGATTTTCTACAAATTTGGTACAGATCATGGTTTGATGGTGGTCTATTAACGTACAAAATTTCATCCCTATATCTCTCAATTTACGGAAGTTACATCGTGAAAACAATTTTTGCCAAATTTTCAAAATGCTGCGAAATCTGAATTTATGAACCGATTCGCGTCAACTACAATCCCAAACAGTGTTGCATGATAGCCCACTCACATGCCAAATTTGAAGAAGATTCATCGAAAATTGCGACAGTTATCGTGTAAACAACGAAACTTGCACATACACACACACACACATACATACATACATACATTTCGCACAAACCACTTTTCTCGACGTTTTGGACCATTCTGAGTCTACTGACATCAAAATCTCGAAAAAAAAATTTTTCACGAAAACAAAGCTTCCTCTATGAGGAAGCAAAAACCGTAATTTTGTGCAAATGCATCGTTTTGCATCGTTAGAACTCGTTTGACACCGATGCCGCGAGCGAAAAAGCGTCAAACAGCCAAATCAAGCCATCTCGTTTTGCGAGCGCTGCACGCATGTAAACTCGATCTCCGAATGTCAAAAACCTTAATTTTGTGCAAATGCATCGTTTTGCATCGTCAAAACTCGTTTGGCAACGATACTGCGAGCGAAAATGAGTTAATCAGCCAAATCGATCTATCGCGTTTTGGGCGCGTGGCACCCATTCAAACTCGATCTCCGAATGTCAAAAACCTTAATTTTGTGCAAATGCATCGTTTTGCATCGTTAGAACTCGTTTGACACTGATGCCGCGAGCGAAAAAGCGTCAAACAGCCAAATCAAGCCATCTCGTTTTGCGAGCGCTGCACGCATGTAAACTCGATCTCCGAATGTCAAAAACCTTAATTTTGTTTAAATGCATCGTTGTGCATCGTCAAAACTCGTTTGGCAACGATGCCGCTAGCGAAAATGCGTCAATCAGCCAAATCAAGCTATTGCGTTCTGCGCGCGTGGCACCCATGTAAACTCGGTCGCCGAGTATCAAAAACCTTTATTTTGTGCAAATGCATCGTTTTGCATTGTTAAAACTCGGTTGGCACCGATGCCGCGAGCGAAAAAGCGTCAGTCTGCCAAATCGAGCCATCGCGTTTTGCGAGCGCTGCACGCATGTAAACTCGGTCTCCGAATGACAAAAACCTTAATTTTGTGCAAATGCATCGTTTTACTTCGTGAAAATTCGATTGGCAACGATGCTGCGAGCGAAAAAGCGTCAATCAGACAAATAGAGCCATCTCGTTTTGCGAGCGCTGCACGCATGTTAACTCGATCTCCGAATGTCAAAAACCTTTATTTTGTGCAAATGCATCGATTTGAATCGTTTAAACTCGTTTCACACCGATGCCACGAGCAAAAAAGCGTCTAACAGCCAAATCAAGTTATCACGCTTTGCATGCCTAGCACTCATGTAGACTCGGTCGCCGAGTATCAAAAACCTTTATTTTATGCAAATGCATCGTTTTACATAGTTAAAACTCGTTTGGCACCGATGCCACGAGCGAAAAAGCGTCACGCAGCCAAATCGGGCTATCGCGTTTTGCGAGCGCTGCACGCATGTAAACTCGGTCTCCGAATGATAAAAACCTTAATTTTGTTAAAATGCATCGTTTTACATCGTTAAAACTCGTTTGGCACCGATGCCGCGAGCGAAAAAGCGTCAGTTAGCCAAATCGAGCCATCGCGTTTTGCGAGCGCTGCACGCATGTAAACTCGGTCTCCGAATGACAAAAACCTTAATTTTGTGCAAATGCATCGTTTTGCATCGTCAAAACTCGTTTGGCAACGATACTTCGAGCGAAAATAAGTTAATCAGTCAAATCGAGCTATCGCGTTTTGGGCGCGTGGCTCCCATTTAAACTCGGTCGCCGGGTGTCAAAAACCTTTCTTTTGTGCAAATACATAGTTTTGCATCGTTAACACTCGTTTTACACCGATGCCGCGAGCGAAAAAGCGTCAGTCAGCCAAATCGGGCCATCGCGTTTTGCGAGCGCTGCACGCATGTAAACCCGGTCTCCGAATGATAAAAACCTTAATTTTGTTTAAATGCATCGTTTTGCATCGTCAAAACTCGTTTGGCAACGATGCCGATAGCGAAAATGCGTCAATCAGCCAAATCGAGCTATCGCGTCTTTTGTGCAAATACATCGTTTTACATCGTTAAAACTCGTTTGGTACCGATGCCGCGAGCGAAAAAGCGTCAGTTAGCCAAATCGAGCCATCGCGTTTTGCGAGCGCTGCACGCATGTAAACTCGGTCTCCGAATGACAAAAACCTTAATTTTGTGCAAATGCATCGTTTTACTTCGTGAAAATTCGATTGGCAACGATGCTGCGAGCGAAAAAGCGTCAATCAGACAAATAGAGCCATCTCGTTTTGCGAGCGCTGCACGCATGTTAACTCGATCTCCGAATGTCAAAAACCTTTATTTTGTGCAAATGCATCGATTTGAATCGTTTAAACTCGTTTCACACCGATGCCACGAGCAAAAAAGCGTCTAACAGCCAAATCAAGTTATCACGCTTTGCATGCCTAGCACTCATGTAGACTCGGTCGCCGAGTATCAAAAACCTTTATTTTATGCAAATGCATCGTTTTGCATCGTTAGAACTCGTTTGACACCGATGCCGCGATCGAAAAAGCGTCAAACAGCCAAATCAAGTCATCTCGTTTTGCGAGCGCTGCACGCATGTAAACTCGGTCTCCGAATGATAAAAAACTTAATTTTGTTTAAACGCATCGTTTTGCATCGTCAAAACTCGTTTGGCAACGATGCCGCTAGCGAAAATGCGTCAATCAGCCAAATCGAGCTATCGCGTTTTGCACGCGTAGCACTCATGTAAACTCGGTCGCGGAGTATCAAAAACTTTTATTTTGTGCAAATGCAACGTTTTACATCGTTATAACTCGGTTGGCACCGATGCCGCGAGCGAAAAAGCGTCAGTTAGCCAAATCGAGCCATCGCGTTTTGCGAGCGCTGCACGCATGTAAACTCGGTCTCCGAATGACAAAAACCTTAATTTTGTGCAAATGCATCGTTTTGCATCGTTAGAACTCGTTTGACACCGATGCCACGAGCGAAAAAGCGTCACGCAGCCAAATCGGGCCATCGCGTTTTGCGAGCGCTGCACGCATGTAAACTCGGTCTCCGAATGATAAAAACCTTAATTTTGTTAAAATGCATCGTTTTACATCGTTAAAACTCGTTTGGCACCGATGCCGCGAGCGAAAAAGCGTCAGTTAGCCAAATCGAGCCATCGCGTTTTGCGAGCGCTGCACGCATGTAAACTCGGTCTCCGAATGTAAAAAGCCTGCAAAGTAGAACCTTGCAAATTGCTTCCTCTAAATTTTGCACTTTTAACGAAGCTACATCTATGAGGAAGTATGTTGATCGGTTTTGGCTTCCTCATAGAGGAGGCTTCGTTAAAAGTGCAAAATTTAGAGGAAGCAATTTGCAAGGTTCTACTTTGCAGGCTTGTTTGAGCTCAATATATTTTACATTAGAACCCGTAACCTCGTAATTTGCACGATCCAGCGCGTGAACGAGATTTTTCAAAATATTCAAAATGCCATAAAATTTGAACGGCTGGACAGATCCGCGCCAAATTTCGACTCAAAACGTAGTCTATGGTTGTCCATATGTGAACCAAATTTGAGGTAGTTCTGCAAAAATTTTTTCCGCATTTTTTTTTTCGTGTCGGTTTTTTTTAGTTTCTCATGCCGCAAAATCTAAATTTACCGATATAATGACCGTTTCCTTGACGAAACTCTTCATTAATAATCAATAAACGTAATGACACGTTCGAAATTGCAATCGGATGTCTTATTATTTACAGGAGCTAAATTTACTTCCAGAGATTCGAAAAAAATTGGAATTGCAATAACATGGGAACTGCTTTACCGATTTTCTCCAAATTTGGTACAGATCATGGTTTGATGGTGGTCTATTAACGTACAAAATTTCATCCCTATATCTCTCAATTTACGGAAGTTACATCGTGAAAACAATTTTTGCCAAATTTTCAAAATGCTGCGAAATCTGAATTTATGAACCGATTCGCGTCAACTACAATCCCAAACAGTGTTGCATGATAGCCCACTCACATGCCAAATTTGGAGAAGATTCATCGAAAATTGCGACAGTTATCGTGTAAACAACGAAACGTGCACATACACACACACACACATACATACATACATACATTTCGCACAAACCACTTTTCTCGACGTTTTGGAAATTTCTGAGTCTACTGACATCAAAATCTCGAAAAAAATTTTTTTCACGAAAACAAAGCTTCCTCTATGAGGAAGCAAAAACCGTAATTTTGTGCAAATGCATCGTTTTGCATCGTTAGAACTCGTTTGACACCGATGCCGCGAGCGAAAAAGCGTCAAACAGCCAAATCAAGCCATCTCGTTTTGCGAGCGCTGCACGCATGTAAACTCGATCTCCGAATGTCAAAAACCTTAATTTTGTGCAAATGCATCGTTTTGCATCGTCAAAACTCGTTTGGCAACGATACTGCGAGCGAAAATGAGTTAATCAGCCAAATCGATCTATCGCGTTTTGGGCGCGTGGCACCCATTCAAACTCGATCTCCGAATGTCAAAAACCTTAATTTTGTGCAAATGCATCGTTTTGCATCGTTAGAACTCGTTTGACACTGATGCCGCGAGCGAAAAAGCGTCAAACAGCCAAATCAAGCCATCTCGTTTTGCGAGCGCTGCACGCATGTAAACTCGATCTCCGAATGTCAAAAACCTTAATTTTGTTTAAATGCATCGTTGTGCATCGTCAAAACTCGTTTGGCAACGATGCCGCTAGCGAAAATGCGTCAATCAGCCAAATCAAGCTATTGCGTTCTGCGCGCGTGGCACCCATGTAAACTCGGTCGCCGAGTATCAAAAACCTTTATTTTGTGCAAATGCATCGTTTTGCATTGTTAAAACTCGGTTGGCACCGATGCCGCGAGCGAAAAAGCGTCAGTCTGCCAAATCGAGCCATCGCGTTTTGCGAGCGCTGCACGCATGTAAACTCGGTCTCCGAATGACAAAAACCTTAATTTTGTGCAAATGCATCGTTTTACTTCGTGAAAATTCGATTGGCAACGATGCTGCGAGCGAAAAAGCGTCAATCAGACAAATAGAGCCATCTCGTTTTGCGAGCGCTGCACGCATGTTAACTCGATCTCCGAATGTCAAAAACCTTTATTTTGTGCAAATGCATCGATTTGAATCGTTTAAACTCGTTTCACACCGATGCCACGAGCAAAAAAGCGTCTAACAGCCAAATCAAGTTATCACGCTTTGCATGCCTAGCACTCATGTAGACTCGGTCGCCGAGTATCAAAAACCTTTATTTTATGCAAATGCATCGTTTTACATAGTTAAAACTCGTTTGGCACCGATGCCACGAGCGAAAAAGCGTCACGCAGCCAAATCGGGCTATCGCGTTTTGCGAGCGCTGCACGCATGTAAACTCGGTCTCCGAATGATAAAAACCTTAATTTTGTTAAAATGCATCGTTTTACATCGTTAAAACTCGTTTGGCACCGATGCCGCGAGCGAAAAAGCGTCAGTTAGCCAAATCGAGCCATCGCGTTTTGCGAGCGCTGCACGCATGTAAACTCGGTCTCCGAATGACAAAAACCTTAATTTTGTGCAAATGCATCGTTTTGCATCGTCAAAACTCGTTTGGCAACGATACTTCGAGCGAAAATAAGTTAATCAGTCAAATCGAGCTATCGCGTTTTGGGCGCGTGGCTCCCATTTAAACTCGGTCGCCGGGTGTCAAAAACCTTTCTTTTGTGCAAATACATAGTTTTGCATCGTTAACACTCGTTTTACACCGATGCCGCGAGCGAAAAAGCGTCAGTCAGCCAAATCGGGCCATCGCGTTTTGCGAGCGCTGCACGCATGTAAACCCGGTCTCCGAATGATAAAAACCTTAATTTTGTTTAAATGCATCGTTTTGCATCGTCAAAACTCGTTTGGCAACGATGCCGATAGCGAAAATGCGTCAATCAGCCAAATCGAGCTATCGCGTCTTTTGTGCAAATACATCGTTTTACATCGTTAAAACTCGTTTGGTACCGATGCCGCGAGCGAAAAAGCGTCAGTTAGCCAAATCGAGCCATCGCGTTTTGCGAGCGCTGCACGCATGTAAACTCGGTCTCCGAATGACAAAAACCTTAATTTTGTGCAAATGCATCGTTTTACATCGTTAAAACTCGTTTGGAACCGATGCCGCGAGCGAAAAAGCGTCCGTCAGCCAAATCGAGCTATCGCGTTTTGCGAGCGCTGCACGCATGTAAACTCGATCTCCGAATGTCAAATACCTTAATTTTGTGCAAATGCATCGTTTTGCATCGTTAGAACTCGTTTGGCAACGATACAGCGAGCGAAAATGAGTTAATCAGCCAAATCGAGCTATCGCGTTTTGGGCGCGTAGCACCCATTTAAACTCGGTCGCCGAGTATCAAAAACCTGTCTTTTGTACAAATGCATCGTTTTGCATCGTTAACACTCGTTTAGCACCGATGCCGCGAGCGAAAAAGCGTCAGTCAGCCAAATCGGGCCATCGCGTTTTGCGAGCACTGCACGCATGTAAACTCGGTCTCCGAATGATAAAAAACTTAATTTTGTTTAAACGCATCGTTTTGCATCGTCAAAACTCGTTTGGCAACGATGCCGCTAGCGAAAATGCGTCAATCAGCCAAATCGAGCTATCGCGTTTTGCACGCGTAGCACTCATGTAGACTCGGTCGCGGAGTATCAAAAACTTTTATTTTGTGCAAATGCAACGTTTTACATCGTTAAAACTCGTTTGGCACCGATGCCGCGAGCGAAAAAGCGTCAGTTAGCCAAATCGAGCCATCGCGTTTTGCAAGCGCTGCACGCATGTAAACTCGGTCTCCGAATGACAAAAACCTTAATTTTGTGCAAATGCATCGTTTTGCATCGTTAGAACTCGTTTGACACCGATGCCGCGAGCGAAAAAGAGTCAAACAGCCAAATCGAGCCATCTTGTTTTGCGAGCGCTCGACGCATGTAAACTCGATCTCCGCTTGTCAAAAACCTTAATTTTGTGCAAATGTTTTGTATCGTTAGAACTCGTTTGCCACCGATGCACGAGCAAAAAAGCGTCTAACAGCCAATTCGAGCTATCGCGTTTTGCACGCGTGGCACTCATGTAGACTCGGTCGCCGAGTATCAAAAACCTTAATTTTGTGCAAATGCATCGTTTTACATCGTTAAAACTCGTTTGGAACCGATGCCGCGAGCGAAAAAGCGTCCGTCAGCCAAATCGAGCTATCGCGTTTTGCGAGCGCTGCACGCATGTAAACTCCGTCTCCGAATGATAAAAACCTTAATTTTGTTTATATGCATCGTTTTACATCGTTAAAACTCGTTTGGCACCGATGCCGCGAGCGAAAAAGCGTCAGTTAGCCAAATCGAGCCATCGCGTTTTGCGAGCGCTGCACGCATGTAAACTCGGTCTCCGAATGACAAAAACCTTAATTTTGTGCAGATGCATCGTTTTGCAACGTCAAAACTCGTTTGGCAACGATACTGCGAGCGAAAATGCGTCAATCGGCCAAATCCAGCTAACGCGTTCTACGCGCGTTGCACTCATGCAAACTCGGTCTCCGAATGACAAAAACCTTAATTTTGTGCAAATGCATCGTTTTGCTTCGTCAAAATTCGATTGGCAACGATGCTGCGAGCGAAAAAGCGTCAATCAGACAAATAGAGCCATCTCGTTTTGCGAGCGCTGCACGCATTTTAACTCGATCTCCGAATGTCAAAAACCTTTATTTTGTGCAAATGCATCGATTCGAATCGTTAAAACTCGTTTCACACCGATGCCACGAGCAAAAAAGCGTCTAACAGCCAAATCAAGTTATCACGCTTTGCATGCCTAGCACTCATGTAGACTCGGTCGCCGAGTATCACAAACCTTTATTTTATGCAAATGCATCGTTTTACATAGTTAAAACTCGTTTGGCACCGATGCCACGAGCGAAAAAGCGTCACGCAGCCAAATCGGGCCATCGCGTTTTGCGAGCGCTGCACGCATGTAAACTCGGTCTCCGAATGATAAAAACCTTAATTTTGTTTAAATGCATCGTTTTACATCGTTAAAACTCGTTTGGCACCGATGCCGCGAGCGAAAAAGCATCAGTTGGCCAAATCGAGCCATCGCGTTTTGCGAGCGCTGCACGCATGTAAACTCGGTCTCCCAATGACAAAAACCTTAATTTTGTGCAAATGCATCGTTTTGCATCGTTAGAACTCGTTTGACACCGATGCCGCGAGCGAAAAAGCGTCAGTCAGCCAAATCGAGCCATCGCGTTTTGGGCGCGTGGCACCCATTTAAACTCGGTCGCCGGGTGTCAAAAACCGTTCTTTTGTGCAAATGCATCGTTTTGCATCGTTAACACTCGTTTGGCACCGATGCCGCGAGCGAAAAAGCGTCAGTCAGCCAAATCGGGCCATCGCGTTTTGCGAGCGCTGCACGCATGTAAGCTCGGTCTCCGAATGATAAAAACCTTATTTTTGTTTAAATGCATCGTTTTGCATCGTCAAAACTCGTTTGGCAACGATACTGCGAGCGAAAATGAGTTAATCAGCCAAATCGATCTATCGCGTTTTGGGCGCGTGGCACCCATTCAAACTCGATCTCCGAATGTCAAAAACCTTAATTTTGTGCAAATGCATCGTTTTGCATCGTTAGAACTCGTTTGACACTGATGCCGCGAGCGAAAAAGCGTCAAACAGCCAAATCAAGCCATCTCGTTTTGCGAGCGCTGCACGCATGTAAACTCGATCTCCGAATGTCAAAAACCTTAATTTTGTTTAAATGCATCGTTGTGCATCGTCAAAACTCGTTTGGCAACGATGCCGCTAGCGAAAATGCGTCAATCAGCCAAATCAAGCTATTGCGTTCTGCGCGCGTGGCACCCATGTAAACTCGGTCGCCGAGTATCAAAAACCTTTATTTTGTGCAAATGCATCGTTTTGCATTGTTAAAACTCGGTTGGCACCGATGCCGCGAGCGAAAAAGCGTCAGTCTGCCAAATCGAGCCATCGCGTTTTGCGAGCGCTGCACGCATGTAAACTCGGTCTCCGAATGACAAAAACCTTAATTTTGTGCAAATGCATCGTTTTACTTCGTGAAAATTCGATTGGCAACGATGCTGCGAGCGAAAAAGCGTCAATCAGACAAATAGAGCCATCTCGTTTTGCGAGCGCTGCACGCATGTTAACTCGATCTCCGAATGTCAAAAACCTTTATTTTGTGCAAATGCATCGATTTGAATCGTTTAAACTCGTTTCACACCGATGCCACGAGCAAAAAAGCGTCTAACAGCCAAATCAAGTTATCACGCTTTGCATGCCTAGCACTCATGTAGACTCGGTCGCCGAGTATCAAAAACCTTTATTTTATGCAAATGCATCGTTTTACATAGTTAAAACTCGTTTGGCACCGATGCCACGAGCGAAAAAGCGTCACGCAGCCAAATCGGGCCATCGCGTTTTGCGAGCGCTGCACGCATGTAAACTCGGTCTCCGAATGATAAAAACCTTAATTTTGTTAAAATGCATCGTTTTACATCGTTAAAACTCGTTTGGCACCGATGCCGCGAGCGAAAAAGCGTCAGTTAGCCAAATCGAGCCATCGCGTTTTGCGAGCGCTGCACGCATGTAAACTCGGTCTCCGAATGACAAAAACCTTAATTTTGTGCAAATGCATCGTTTTGCATCGTCAAAACTCGTTTGGCAACGATACTTCGAGCGAAAAAAAGTTAATCAGTCAAATCGAGCTATCGCGTTTTGGGCGCGTGGCTCCCATTTAAACTCGGTCGCCGGGTGTCAAAAACCTTTCTTTTGTGCAAATACATAGTTTTGCATCGTTAACACTCGTTTTACACCGATGCCGCGAGCGAAAAAGCGTCAGTCAGCCAAATCGGGCCATCGCGTTTTGCGAGCGCTGCACGCATGTAAACTCGGTCTCCGAATGATAAAAACCTTAATTTTGTTTAAATGCATCGTTTTGCATCGTTAGAACTCGTTTGGCACCGATGCCGCGAGCGAAAAAGCGTCAGTTAGCCAAATCGAGCCATCGCGTTTTGCGAGCGCTGCACGCATGTAAACTCGGTCTCAAAATGACAAAAACCTTAATTTTGTGCAAATGCATCGTTTTGCATCGTCAAAACTCGTTTGGCAACGATACTTCGAGCGAAAATAAGTTAATCAGCCAAATAGAGCTATTGCGTTTTGGGCGCGTGGCTCCCATTTAAACTCGGTCGCCGGGTGTCAAAAACCTTTCTTTTGTGCAAATACATCGTTTTGCATCGTTAACACTCGTTTGACACCGATGCCGCGAGCGAAAAAGCGTCAGTCAGCCAAATCGGGCCATCGCGTTTTGCGAGCGCTGCACGCATGTAAACTCGGTCTCCGAATGATAAAAACCTTAATTTTGTTTAAATGCATCGTTTTACATCGTTAAAACTCGTTTGGCACCGATGCCGCGAGCGAAAAAGCGTCAGTTGGCCAAATCGAGCCATCGCGTTTTGCGAGCGCTGCACGCATGTAAACTCGGTCTCCGAATGACAAAAACCTTAATTTTGTGCAAATGCATCGTTTTGCATCGTTATAACTCGTTTGACACCGATGCCGCGAGCGAAAAAGCGTCAGTCAGCCAAATCGAGCCATCGCGTTTTGGGCGCGTGGCACCCATTTAAACTCGGTCGCCGGGTGTCAAAAACCGTTCTTTGTGCAAATGCATCGTTTTGCATCGTTAACACTCGTTTGGCACCGATGCCGCGAGCGAAAAAGCGTCAGTCAGCCAAATCGGGCCATCGCGTTTTGCGAGCGCTGCACGCATGTAAGCTCGGTCTCCGAATGATAAAAACCTTATTTTTGTTTAAATGCATCGTTTTGCATCGTCAAAACTCGTTTGGCAACGATACTGCGAGCGAAAATGAGTTAATCAGCCAAATCGATCTATCGCGTTTTGGGCGCGTGGCACCCATTCAAACTCGATCTCCGAATGTCAAAAACCTTAATTTTGTGCAAATGCATCGTTTTGCATCGTTAGAACTCGTTTGACACTGATGCCGCGAGCGAAAAAGCGTCAAACAGCCAAATCAAGCCATCTCGTTTTGCGAGCGCTGCACGCATGTAAACTCGATCTCCGAATGTCAAAAACCTTAATTTTGTTTAAATGCATCGTTGTGCATCGTCAAAACTCGTTTGGCAACGATGCCGCTAGCGAAAATGCGTCAATCAGCCAAATCAAGCTATTGCGTTCTGCGCGCGTGGCACCCATGTAAACTCGGTCGCCGAGTATCAAAAACCTTTATTTTGTGCAAATGCATCGTTTTGCATTGTTAAAACTCGGTTGGCACCGATGCCGCGAGCGAAAAAGCGTCAGTCTGCCAAATCGAGCCATCGCGTTTTGCGAGCGCTGCACGCATGTAAACTCGGTCTCCGAATGACAAAACCTTAATTTTGTGCAAATGCATCGTTTTACTTCGTGAAAATTCGATTGGCAACGATGCTGCGAGCGAAAAAGCGTCAATCAGACAAATAGAGCCATCTCGTTTTGCGAGCGCTGCACGCATGTTAACTCGATCTCCGAATGTCAAAAACCTTTATTTTGTGCAAATGCATCGATTTGAATCGTTTAAACTCGTTTCACACCGATGCCACGAGCAAAAAAGCGTCTAACAGCCAAATCAAGTTATCACGCTTTGCATGCCTAGCACTCATGTAGACTCGGTCGCCGAGTATCAAAAACCTTTATTTTATGCAAATGCATCGTTTTACATAGTTAAAACTCGTTTGGCACCGATGCCACGAGCGAAAAAGCGTCACGCAGCCAAATCGGGCCATCGCGTTTTGCGAGCGCTGCACGCATGTAAACTCGGTCTCCGAATGATAAAAACCTTAATTTTGTTAAAATGCATCGTTTTACATCGTTAAAACTCGTTTGGCACCGATGCCGCGAGCGAAAAAGCGTCAGTTAGCCAAATCGAGCCATCGCGTTTTGCGAGCGCTGCACGCATGTAAACTCGGTCTCCGAATGACGAAAACCTTAATTTTGTGCAAATGCATCGTTTTGCATCGTCAAAACTCGTTTGGCAACGATACTTCGAGCGAAAATAAGTTAATCAGTCAAATCGAGCTATCGCGTTTTGGGCGCGTGGCTCCCATTTAAACTCGGTCGCCGGGTGTCAAAAACCTTTCTTTTGTGCAAATACATAGTTTTGCATCGTTAACACTCGTTTTACACCGATGCCGCGAGCGAAAAAGCGTCAGTCAGCCAAATCGGGCCATCGCGTTTTGCGAGCGCTGCACGCATGTAAACTCGGTCTCCGAATGATAAAAACCTTAATTTTGTTTAAATGCATCGTTTTGTATCGTCAAAACTCGTTTGGCAACGATGCCGATAGCGAAAATGCGTCAATCAGCCAAATCGAGCTATCGCGTCTTTTGTGCAAATACATCGTTTTACATCGTTAAAACTCGTTTGGTACCGATGCCGCGAGCGAAAAAGCGTCAGTTAGCCAAATCGAGCCATCGCGTTTTGCGAGCGCTGCACGCATGTAAACTCGGTCTCCGAATGACAAAAACCTTAATTTTGTGCAAATGCATCGTTTTGCATCATTAGAACTCGTTTGGCAACGATACTGCGAGCGAAAATGAGTTAATCAGCCAAATCGATCTATCGCGTTTTGGGCGCGTGGCACCCATTCAAACTCGATCTCCGAATGTCAAAAACCTTAATTTTGTGCAAATGCATCGTTTTGCATCGTTAGAACTCGTTTGACACTGATGCCGCGAGCGAAAAAGCGTCAAACAGCCAAATCAAGCCATCTCGTTTTGCGAGCGCTGCACGCATGTAAACTCGATCTCCGAATGTCAAAAACCTTAATTTTGTTTAAATGCATCGTTGTGCATCGTCAAAACTCGTTTGGCAACGATGCCGCTAGCGAAAATGCGTCAATCAGCCAAATCAAGCTATTGCGTTCTGCGCGCGTGGCACCCATGTAAACTCGGTCGCCGAGTATCAAAAACCTTTATTTTGTGCAAATGCATCGTTTTCCTTCGTGAAAATTCGATTGGCAACGATGCTGCGAGCGAAAAAGCGTCAATCAGACAAATAGAGCCATCTCGTTTTGCGAGCGCTGCACGCATGTTAACTCGATCTCCGAATGTCAAAAACCTTTATTTTGTGCAAATGCATCGATTTGAATCGTTTAAACTCGTTTCACACCGATGCCACGAGCAAAAAAGCGTCTAACAGCCAAATCAAGTTATCACGCTTTGCATGCCTAGCACTCATGTAGACTCGGTCGCCGAGTATCAAAAACCTTTATTTTATGCAAATGCATCGTTTTACATAGTTAAAACTCGTTTGGCACCGATGCCACGAGCGAAAAAGCGTCACGCAGCCAAATCGGGCCATCGCGTTTTGCGAGCGCTGCACGCATGTAAACTCGGTCTCCGAATGATAAAAACCTTAATTTTGTTAAAATGCATCGTTTTACATCGTTAAAACTCGTTTGGCACCGATGCCGCGAGCGAAAAAGCGTCAGTTAGCCAAATCGAGCCATCGCGTTTTGCGAGCGCTGCACGCATGTAAACTCGGTCTCCGAATGACAAAAACCTTAATTTTGTGCAAATGCATCGTTTTGCATCGTCAAAACTCGTTTGGCAACGATACTTCGAGCGAAAATAAGTTAATCAGTCAAATCGAGCTATCGCGTTTTGGGCGCGTGGCTCCCATTTAAACTCGGTCGCCGGGTGTCAAAAACCTTTCTTTTGTGCAAATACATAGTTTTGCATCGTTAACACTCGTTTTACACCGATGCCGCGAGCGAAAAAGCGTCAGTCAGCCAAATCGGGCCATCGCGTTTTGCGAGCGCTGCACGCATGTAAACTCGGTCTCCGAATGATAAAAACCTTAATTTTGTTTAAATGCATCGTTTTGTATCGTCAAAACTCGTTTGGCAACGATGCCGATAGCGAAAATGCGTCAATCAGCCAAATCGAGCTATCGCGTCTTTTGTGCAAATACATCGTTTTACATCGTTAAAACTCGTTTGGTACCGATGCCGCGAGCGAAAAAGCGTCAGTTAGCCAAATCGAGCCATCGCGTTTTGCGAGCGCTGCACGCATGTAAACTCGGTCTCCGAATGACAAAAACCTTAATTTTGTGCAAATGCATCGTTTTGCATCGTTAGAACTCGTTTGGCACCGATGCCGCGAGCGAAAAAGCGTCAGTTAGCCAAATCGAGCCATCGCGTTTTGCGAGCGCTGCACGCATGTAAACTCGGTCTCCGAATGACAAAAACCTTAATTTTGTGCAAATGCATCGTTTTGCATCGTCAAAACTCGTTTGGCAACGATGCTTCGAGCGAAAATAAGTTAATCAGCCAAATAGAGCTATTGCGTTTTGGGCGCGTGGCTCCCATTTAAACTCGGTCGCCGGGTGTCAAAAACCTTTCTTTTGTGCAAATACATCGTTTTGCATCGTTAACACTCGTTTGACACCGATGCCGCGAGCGAAAAAGCGTCAGTCAGCCAAATCGGGCCATCGCGTTTTGCGAGCGCTGCACGCATGTAAACTCGGTCTCCGAATGATAAAAACCTTAATTTTGTTTAAATGCATCGTTTTGCATCGTCAAAACTCGTTTGGCAACGATGCCGATAGCGAAAATGCGTCAATCAGCCAAATCGAGCTATCGCGTTTTGCGCGTGTAGCTCTCATGTAGACTCGGTCGCGGAGTATCAAAAACCTTTATTTTGTGCAAATGCATCGTTTTACATCGTTATAACTCGGTTGGCACCGATGCCGCGAGCGAAAAAGCGTCCGTCAGCCAAATCGAGCTATCGCGTTTTGCGAGCGCTGCACGCATGTAAACTCGGTCTCCGAATGACAAAAACCTTAATTTTGTGCAGATGCATCGTTTTGCAACGTCAAAACTCGTTTGGCAACGATACTGCGAGCGAAAATGCGTCAATCGGCCAAATCCAGCTAACGCGTTCTACGCGCGTTGCACTCATGCAAACTCGGTCTCCGAATGACAAAAACCTTAATTTTGTGCAAATGCATCGTTTTGCTTCGTCAAAATTCGATTGGCAACGATGCTGCGAGCGAAAAAGCGTCAATCAGACAAATAGAGCCATCTCGTTTTGCGAGCGCTGCACGCATTTTAACTCGATCTCCGAATGTCAAAAACCTTTATTTTGTGCAAATGCATCGATTCGAATCGTTAAAACTCGTTTCACACCGATGCCACGAGCAAAAAAGCGTCTAACAGCCAAATCAAGTTATCACGCTTTGCATGCCTAGCACTCATGTAGACTCGGTCGCCGAGTATCACAAACCTTTATTTTATGCAAATGCATCGTTTTACATAGTTAAAACTCGTTTGGCACCGATGCCACGAGCGAAAAAGCGTCACGCAGCCAAATCGGGCCATCGCGTTTTGCGAGCGCTGCACGCATGTAAACTCGGTCTCCGAATGATAAAAACCTTAATTTTGTTTAAATGCATCGTTTTACATCGTTCAAACTCGTTTGGCACCGATGCCGCGAGCGAAAAAGCGTCAGTTAGCCAAATCGAGCCATCGCGTTTTGCGAGCGCTGCACGCATGTAAACTCGGTCTCCGAATGACAAAAACCTTAATTTTGTGCAAATGCATCGTTTTGCATCGTCAAAACTCGTTTGGCAACGATACTGCGAGCGAAATTGTGTTAAGGTAGTCCTTGCGTCTAGTATTCATTTCACATAAATTCGAGAAAATTGACAAGAAATTGCAACCACTTCTCGATAATATAAAAATCTGAAAAAAATCATGCATGTTATAAACGTTGAAAAGATTAATTTTGCATAATAAAAATTCCAAAATGTTATTAACAAGTTGATGAAAAATAAAATTGTTCAACAAATCCTTCGATAACTTAGTTTTTTTGTTTCAATGAAAATAATGCGTTCATTTTTCTAAATATGTATGAATTTTTTCAATTTTTTCAATTCACTTTGAATTTCGCGTTTTTTAACATGGGGAAAATCACAAAATTCAAAGTGAATTAAAAAACTTGAAAAAATTCATGCATATTCAGAAAATAGAACGGATCATTTTCATTGAAACAAAAAAATTAGGTTGTCGAAATATTTGTTGAACAACTTTATTTTTCATCAATTGGTTAATAACATTTTGGAATTTTTATTATGCAAAATTAATCTTTTCAACGTCTTTAACATGCATGATTTTTTTCAGATTTTTATATTATCGAGATGTGGTTGCAATTTCCTCTCAACTTTCGAAAACTTATGCGAACTCGACACCAGGCGCAAGGACTACCTTAATCAGCCAAATCGAGCTATCGCGTTTTGGGCGCGTGGCACCCATTTAAACTCGGTCGCCGAGTATCAAAAACCTTTCTTTTGTGCAAATGCATCGTTTTGCATCGTTAACACTCGTTTGGCACCGATGCCGCGAGCGAAAAAGCGTCAGTCAGCCAAATCGGGCCATCGCGTTTTGCGAGCGCTGCACGCATGTAAACTTGGTCTCCGAATGATAAAAACCTTAATTTTGTTTAAATGCATCGTTTTGCATCGTCAAAACTCGTTTGGCAACGATGCCGCTAGCGAAAATGCGTCAATCAGTCAAATCGAGCTATCGCGTCTTTTGTGCAAATACATCGTTTTACATCGTTAAAACTCGTTTGGCACCGATGCCGCGAGCGAAAAAGCGTCAGTTAGCCAAATCGAGCCATCGCGTTTTGCGAGCGCTGCACGCATGTAAACTCGGTCTCCGAATGACAAAAACCTTTATTTTGTACAAATGCATCGTTTTGCATCGTCAAAACTCGTTTGGCAACGATACTGCGAGCGAAAATGTGTTAATCAGCCAAATCGAGCTATCGCGTTTTGGGCGCGTAGCACCCATTTAAACTCGGTCGCCGAGTATCAAAAACCTTTCTTTTGTGCAAATGCATCGTTTTGCATCGTTAACACTCGTTTGGCACCGATGCCGCGAGCGAAAAAGCGTCAGTCAGCCAAATCGGGCCATCGCGTTTTGCGAGCGCTGCACGCATGTAAACTTGGTCTCCGAATGATAAAAACCTTATTTTTGTTTAAATGCATCGTTTTGCATCGTCAAAACTCGTTTGGCAACGATGGCGCTAGCGAAAATGCGTCAATCAGCCAAATCGAGCTATCGCGTTTTGCACGTGTAGCACTCATGTAGACTCGGTCGCGGAGTATCAAAAACCTTTATTTTGTGCAAATGCATCGTTTTACATCGTTAAAACTCGTTTGGCACCGATGCCGCGAGCGAAAAAGCGTCAGTTAGCCAAATCGAGCCATCGCGTTTTGCGAGCGCTGCACGCATGTAAACTCGGTCTCCGAATGATAAAAACCTTAATTTTGTTAAAATGCATCGTTTTACATCGTTAAAACTCGTTTGGCACCGATGCCGCGAGCGAAAAAGCGTCAGTTAGCCAAATCGAGCCATCGCGTTTTGCGAGCGCTGCACGCATGTAAACTCGGTCTCCGAATGACAAAAACCTTAATTTTGTGCAAATGCATCGTTTTGCATCGTCAAAACTCGTTTGGCAACGATACTTCGAGCGAAAATAAGTTAATCAGTCAAATCGAGCTATCGCGTTTTGGGCGCGTGGCTCCCATTTAAACTCGGTCGCCGGGTGTCAAAAACCTTTCTTTTGTGCTTATACATAGTTTTGCATCGTTAACACTCGTTTTACACCGATGCCGCGAGCGAAAAAGCGTCAGTCAGCCAAATCGGGCCATCGCGTTTTGCGAGCGCTGCACGCATGTAAACTCGGTCTCCGAATGATAAAAACCTTAATTTTGTTTAAATGCATCGTTTTGCATCGTCAAAACTCGTTTGGCAACGATGCCGATAGCGAAAATGCGTCAATCAGCCAAATCGAGCTATCGCGTCTTTTGTGCAAATACATCGTTTTACATCGTTAAAACTCGTTTGGCACCGATGCCGCGAGCGAAAAAGCGTCAGTTAGCCAAATCGAGCCATCGCGTTTTGCGAGCGCTGCACGCATGTAAACTCGGTCTCCGAATGACAAAAACCTTAATTTTGTGCAAATGCATCGTTTTGCATCGTTAGAACTCGTTTGGCACCGATGCCGCGAGCGAAAAAGCGTCAGTTAGCCAAATCGAGCCATCGCGTTTTGCGAGCGCTGCACGCATGTAAACTCGGTCTCCGAATGACAAAAACCTTAATTTTGTGCAAATGCATCGTTTTGCATCGTCAAAACTCGTTTGGCAACGATACTTCGAGCGAAAATAAGTTAATCAGCCAAATAGAGCTATTGCGTTTTGGGCGCGTGGCTCCCATTTAAACTCGGTCGCCGGGTGTCAAAAACCTTTCTTTTGTGCAAATACATCGTTTTGCATCGTTAACACTCGTTTGACACCGATGCCGCGAGCGAAAAAGCGTCAGTCAGCCAAATCGGGCCATCGCGTTTTGCGAGCGCTGCACGCATGTAAACTCGGTCTCCGAATGATAAAAACCTTAATTTTGTTTAAATGCATCGTTTTGCATCGTCAAAACTCGTTTGGCAACGATGCCGATAGCGAAAATGCGTCAATCAGCCAAATCGAGCTATCGCGTTTTGCGCGTGTAGCTCTCATGTAGACTCGGTCGCGGAGTATCAAAAACCTTTATTTTGAGCAAATGCATCGTTTTACATCGTTAAAACTCGTTTGGCACCGATGCCGCGAGCGAAAAAGCGTCAGTTAGCCAAATCGAGCCATCGCGTTTTGCGAGCGCTGCACGCATATAAACTCGGTCTCCGAATGTCAAAAACCGTAATTTTGTGCAAATGCATCGTTTTGCATCGTTAGAACTCGTTTGACACCGATGCCGCGAGCGAAAAAGCGTCAAACAGCCAAATCAAGCCATCTCGTTTTGCGAGCGCTGCACGCATGTAAACTCGGTCTCCGAATGATAAAAAACTTAATTTTGTTTAAACGCATCGTTTTGCATCGTCAAAACTCGTTTGGCAACGATGCCGCTAGCGAAAATGCGTCAATCAGCCAAATCGAGCTATCGCGTTTTGCACGCGTAGCACTCATGTAGACTCGGTCGCGGAGTATCAAAAACTTTTATTTTGTGCAAATGCAACGTTTTACATCGTTATAACTCGTTTGGCACCGATGCCGCGAGCGAAAAAGCGTCAGTTAGCCAAATCGAGCCATCGCGTTTTGCAAGCGCTGCACGCATGTAAACTCGGTCTCCGAATGACAAAAACCTTAATTTTGTGCAAATGCATCGTTTTGCATCGTTAGAACTCGTTTGACACCGATGCCGCGAGCGAAAAAGAGTCAAACAGCCAAATCGAGCCATCTCGTTTTGCGAGCGCTGGACGCATGTAAACTCGATCTCCGCATGTCAAAAACCTTAATTTTGTGCAAATGTTTTGTATCGTTAGAACTCGTTTGCCACCGATGCACGAGCAAAAAAGCGTCTAACAGCCAATTCGAGCTATCGCGTTTTGCACGCGTGGCACTCATGTACACTCGGTCGCCGAGTATCAAAAACCTTAATTTTGTGCAAATGCATCGTTTTACATCGTTAAAACTCGTTTGGAACCGATGCCGCGAGCGAAAAAGCGTCCGTCAGCCAAATCGAGCTATCGCGTTTTGCGAGCGCTGCACGCATGTAAACTCGGTCTCCGAATGACAAAAACCTTAATTTTGTGCAGATGCATCGTTTTGCAACGTCAAAACTCGTTTGGCAACGATACTGTGAGCGAAAATGCGTCAATCGGCCAAATCCAGCTAACGCGTTCTACGCGCGTTGCACTCATGCAAACTCGGTCTCCGAATGACAAAAACCTTAATTTTGTGCAAATGCATCGTTTTGCTTCGTCAAAATTCGATTGGCAACGATGCTGCGAGCGAAAAAGCGTCAATCAGACAAATAGAGCCATCTCGTTTTGCGAGCGCTGCACGCATTTTAACTCGATCTCCGAATGTCAAAAACCTTTATTTTGTGCAAATGCATCGATTCGAATCGTTAAAACTCGTTTCACACCGATGCCACGAGCAAAAAAGCGTCTAACAGCCAAATCAAGTTATCACGCTTTGCATGCCTAGCACTCATGTAGACTCGGTCGCCGAGTATCACAAACCTTTATTTTATGCAAATGCATCGTTTTACATAGTTAAAACTCGTTTGGCACCGATGCCACGAGCGAAAAAGCGTCACGCAGCCAAATCGGGCCATCGCGTTTTGCGAGCGCTGCACGCATGTAAACTCGGTCTCCGAATGATAAAAACCTTAATTTTGTTTAAATGCATCGTTTTACATCGTTCAAACTCGTTTGGCACCGATGCCGCGAGCGAAAAAGCGTCAGTTAGCCAAATCGAGCCATCGCGTTTTGCGAGCGCTGCACGCATGTAAACTCGGTCTCCGAATGACAAAAACCTTAATTTTGTGCAAATGCATCGTTTTGCATCGTCAAAACTCGTTTGGCAACGATACTGCGAGCGAAATTGTGTTAATCAGCCAAATCGAGCTATCGCGTTTTGGGCGCGTTGCACCCATTTAAACTCGGTCGCCGAGTATCAAAAACCTTTCTTTTGTGCAAATGCATCGTTTTGCATCGTTAACACTCGTTTGGCACCGATGCCGCGAGCGAAAAAGCGTCAGTCAGCCAAATCGGGCCATCGCGTTTTGCGAGCGCTGCACGCATGTAAACTTGGTCTCCGAATGCTAAAAACCTTAATTTTGTTTAAATGCATCGTTTTGCATCGTCAAAACTCGTTTGGCAACGATGCCGCTAGCGAAAATGCGTCAATCAGTCAAATCGAGCTATCGCGTCTTTTGTGCAAATACATCGTTTTACATCGTTAAAACTCGTTTGGCACCGATGCCGCGAGCGAAAAAGCGTCAGTTAGCCAAATCGAGCCATCGCGTTTTGCGAGCGCTGCACGCATGTAAACTCGGTCTCCGAATGACAAAAACCTTTATTTTGTACAAATGCATCGTTTTGCATCGTCAAAACTCGTTTGGCAACGATACTGCGAGCGAAAATGTGTTAATCAGCCAAATCGAGCTATCGCGTTTTGGGCGCGTAGCACCCATTTAAACTCGGTCGCCGAGTATCAAAAACCTTTCTTTTGTGCAAATGCATCGTTTTGCATAGTTAACACTCGTTTGGCACCGATGCCGCGAGCGAAAAAGCGTCAGTCAGCCAAATCGGGCCATCGCGTTTTGCGAGCGCTGCACGCATGTAAACTTGGTCTCCGAATGATAAAAACCTTATTTTTGTTTAAATGCATCGTATTGCATCGTCAAAACTCGTTTGGCAACGATGGCGCTAGCGAAAATGCGTCAATCAGCCAAATCGAGCTATCGCGTTTTGCACGTGTAGCACTCATGTAGACTCGGTCGCGGAGTATCAAAAACCTTTATTTTGTGCAAATGCATCGTTTTACATCGTTAAAACTCGTTTGGCACCGATGCCGCGAGCGAAAAAGCGTCAGTTAGCCAAATCGAGCCATCGCGTTTTGCGAGCGCTGCACGCATGTAAACTCGGTCTCCGAATGTAAAAAACTTAAATTTTGTGCAAATGCATCGTTTTGCATCGTCAAAACTCGTTTGGCAACGATACTGCGAGCGAAAATGAGTTAATCAGCCAAATCGATCTATCGCGTTTTGGGCGCGTGGCACCCATTTAAACTCGATCTCCGAATGTCAAAAACCTTAATTTTGTGCAAATGCATCGTTTTGCATCGTTAGAACTCGTTTGACACCGATGCCGCGAGCGAAAAAGCGTCAAACCGCCAAATCAAGCCATCTCGTTTTGCGAGCGCTGCACGCATGTAAACTCGATCTCCGAATGTCAAAAACCTTAATTTTGTTTAAATGCATCGTTGTGCATCGTCAAAACTCGTTTGGCAACGATGCCGCTAGCGAAAATGCGTCAATCAGCCAAATCAAGCTATTGCGTTCTGCGCGCGTGGCACCCATGTAAACTCGGTCGCCGAGTATCAAAAACCTTTATTTTGTGCAAATGCATCGTTTTGCATTGTTAAAAATCGTTTGGCACCGATGCTGCGAGCGAAAAAGCGTCAATCAGCTAAATCGAGCCATCTCGTTTTGCGAGCGCTGCACGCATGTAAACTCGATCTCCGAATGTCAAAAACCTTAATTTTGTGCAAATGCATCGTTTTGCATCGTTAGGACTCGTTTGACACCGATGCCGCGAGTGAAAAAGCGTCAAACAGCCAAATCAAGCCATCTCGTTTTGCGAGCGCTGCACGCATGTAAACTCGGTCTCCGAATGATAAAAACCTTAATTTTGTTTAAATGCATCGTTTTACATCGTTAAAACTCGTTTGGCACCGATGCCGCGAGCGAAAAAGCGTCAGTTAGCCAAATCGAGCCATCGCGTTTTGCGAGCGCTGCACGCATGTAAACTCGGTCTCCGAATGACAAAAACCTTTATTTTGTGCAAATGCATCGTTTTGCATCGTCAAAACTCGTTTGGCAACGATACTGCGAGCGAAAATGTGTTAATCAGCCAAATCGAGCTATCGCGTTTTGGGCGCGTGGCACCCATTTAAACTCGGTCGCCGAGTATCAAAAACCTTTCTTTTGTGCAAATGCATCGTTTTGCATCGTTAACACTCGTTTGGCACCGATGCCGCGAGCGAAAAAGCGTCAGTCAGCCAAATCGGGCCATCGCGTTTTGCGAGCGCTGCACGCATGTAAACTTCGTCTCTGATAAAAAACTTAATTTTGTTTAAACGCATCGTTTTGCATCGTCAAAACTCGTTTGGCAACGATGCCGCTAGCGAAAATGCGTCAATCAGCCAAATGGAGCTATCGCGTTTTGCACGCGTAGCTCTCATGTAGACTCGGTCGCGGAGTATCAAAAACTTTTATTTTGTGCAAATGCAACGTTTTACATCGTTAAAACTCGTTTGGCACCGATGCCGCGAGCGAAAAAGCGTCAGTTAGCCAAATCGAGCCATCGCGTTTTGCAAGCGCTGCACGCATGTAAACTCGGTCTCCGAATGACAAAAACCTTAATTTTGTGCAAATGCATCGTTTTGCATCGTTAGAACTCGTTTGACACCGATGCCGCGAGCGAAAAAGTGTCAAACAGCCAAATCGAGCCATCTCGTTTTGCGAGCGCTGGACGCATGTAAACTCGATCTCCGCTTGTCAAAAACCTTAATTTTGTGCAAATGTTTTGTATCGTTAGAACTCGTTTGCCACCGATGCACGAGCAAAAAAGCGTCTAACAGCCAATTCGAGCTATCGCGTTTTGCACGCGTGGCACTCATGTAGACTCGGTCGCCGAGTATCAAAAACCTTAATTTTGTGCAAATGCATCGTTTTACATCGTTAAAACTCGTTTGGAACCGATGCCGCGAGCGAAAAAGCGTCCATCAGCCAAATCGAGCTATCGCGTTTTGCGAGCGCTGCACGCATGTAAACTCGGTCTCCGAATGATAAAAACCTTAATTTTGTTTAAATGCATCGTTTTACATCGTTAAAACTCGTTTGGCACCGATGCCGCGAGCGAAAAAGCGTCAGTTAGCCAAATCGAGCCATCGCGTTTTGCGAGCGCTGCACGCATGTAAACTCGGTCTCCGAATGACAAAAACCTTAATTTTGTGCACATGCATCGTTTTGCATCGTCAAAACTCGTTTGGCAACGATACTTCGAGCGAAAATAAGTTAATCAGCCAAATCGAGCTATCGCGTTTTGGGCGCGTGGCTCCCATTTAAACTCGGTCGCCGAGTATCAAAAACCTGTCTTTTGTACAAATGCATCGTTTTGCATCGTTAACACTCGTTTGGCACCGATGCCGCGAGCGAAAAAGCGTCAGTCAGCCAAATCGGGCCATCGCGTTTTGCGAGCGCTGCACGCATGTAAACTTGGTCTCCGAATGATAAAAACCTTATTTTTGTTTAAATGCATCGTATTGCATCGTCAAAACTCGTTTGGCAACGATGGCGCTAGCGAAAATGCGTCAATCAGCCAAATCGAGCTATCGCGTTTTGCACGTGTAGCACTCATGTAGACTCGGTCGCGGAGTATCAAAAACCTTTTATTTTATGCAAATGCATCGTTTTACATCGTTAAAACTCGTTTGGCACCGATGCCGCGAGCGAAAAAGCGTCAGTTAGCCAAATCGAGCCATCGCGTTTTGCGAGCGCTGCACGCATGTAAACTCGGTCTCCGAATGTAAAAAACTTTAATTTTGTGCAAATGCATCGTTTTGCATCGTCAAAACTCGTTTGGCAACGATGCCGCTAGCGAAAATGCGTCAATCAGCCAAATCAAGCTATTGCGTTCTGCGCGCGTGGCACCCATGTAAACTCGGTCGCCGAGTATCAAAAACCTTTATTTTGTGCAAATGCATCGTTTTGCATTGTTAAAACTCGTTTGGCACCGATGCTGCGAGCGAAAAAGCGTCAATCAGCTAAATCGAGCCATCTCGTTTTGCGAGCGCTGCACGCATGTAAACTCGATCTCCGAATGTCAAAAACCTTAATTTTGTGCAAATGCATCGTTTTGCATCGTTAGAACTCGTTTGACACCGATGCCGCGAGCGAAAAAGAGTCAAACAGCCAAATCGAGCCATCTCGTTTTGCGAGCGCTCGACGCATGTAAACTCGATCTCCGCTTGTCAAAACCTTAATTTTGTGCAAATGTTTTGTATCGTTAGAACTCGTTTGCCACCGATGCACGAGCAAAAAAGCGTCTAACAGCCAATTCGAGCTATCGCGTTTTGCACGCGTGGCACTCATGTAGACTCGGTCGCCGATTATCAAAAACCTTAATTTTGTGCAAATGCATCGTTTTACATCGTTAAAACTCGTTTGGAACCGATGCGCGAGCGAAAAAGCGTCCGTCAGCCAAATCGAGCTATCGCGTTTTGCGAGCGCTGCACGCATGTAAACTCGGTCTCCGAATGATAAAAACCTTAATTTTGTTTAAATGCATCGTTTTACATCGTTAAAACTCGTTTGGCACCGATGCCGCGAGCGAAAAAGCGTCAGTTAGCCAAATCGAGCCATCGCGTTTTGCGAGCGCTGCACGCATGTAAACTCGGTCTCCGAATGACAAAAACCTTAATTTTGTGCAAATGCATCGTTTTGCATCGTCAAAACTCGTTGGCAACGATACTTCGAGCGAAAATAAGTTAATCAGCCAAATCGAGCTATTGCGTTTTGGGCGCGTGGCTCCCATTTAAACTCGGTCGCCGAGTATCAAAAACCTGTCTTTTGTACAAATGCATCGTTTTGCATCGTTAACACTCGTTTGGCACCGATGCCGCGAGCGAAAAAGCGTCAGTCAGCAAATCGGGCCATCGCGTTTTGCGAGCGCTGCACGCATGTAAACTCGGTCTCCGAATGATAAAAACCTTAATTTTGTTTAAATGCATCGTTTTACATCGTTAATACTCGTTTGGCACCGATGCCGCGAGCGAAAAAGCGTCAGTTAGCCAAATCGAGCCATCGCGTTTTGCGAGCGCTGCACGCATGTAAACTCGGTCTCCGAATGACAAAAACCTTAATTTTGTGCAAATGCATCGTTTTGCATCGTTAGAACTCGTTTGACACCGATGCCGCGAGCGAAAATGAGTTAATCAGCCAAATCGAGCCATCTCGTTTTGCGAGCGCTGGACGCATGTAAACTCGATCTCCGCTTGTCAAAAACCTTAATTTTGTGCAAATGTTTTGTATCGTTAGAACTGGTTTGCCACCGATGCACGAGCAAAAAAGCGTCTAACAGCCAATTCGAGCTATCGCGTTTTGCACGCGTGGCACTCATGTAGACTCGGTCGCCGAGTATCAAAAACCTTAATTTTGTGCAAATGCATCGTTTTACATCGTTAAAACTCGTTTGGAACCGATGCCGCGAGCGAAAAAGCGTCCATCAGCCAAATCGAGCTATCGCGTTTTGCGAGCGCTGCACGCATGTAAACTCGGTCTCCGAATGATAAAAACCTTAATTTTGTTTAAATGCATCGTTTTACATCGTTAAAACTCGTTTGGCACCGATGCCGCGAGCGAAAAAGCGTCAGTTAGCCAAATCGAGCCATCGCGTTTTGCGAGAGCTGCACGCATGTAAACTCGGTCTCCGAATGACAAAAACCTTAATTTTGTGCACATGCATCGTTTTGCATCGTCAAAACTCGTTTGGCAACGATACTTCGAGCGAAAATAAGTTAATCAGCCAAATCGAGCTATCGCGTTTTGGGCGCGTGGCTCCCATTTAAACTCGGTCGCCGAGTATCAAAAACTTGTCTTTTGTACAAATGCATCGTTTTGCATCGTTAACACTCGTTTGGCACCGATGCCGCGAGCGAAAAAGCGTCAGTCAGCCAAATCGGGCCATCTGCGGTTTTGCGAGCGCTGCTCGCATGTAAACTCGGTCTCCGAATGATAAAAAACTTAATTTTGTTTAAACGCATCGTTTTGCATCGTCAAAACTCGTTTGGCAACGATGCCGCTAGCGAAAATGCGTCAATCAGCCAAATCGAGCTATCGCGTTTTGCACGCGTAGCACTCATGTAGACTCGGTCGCGGAGTATCAAAAACTTTTATTTTGTGCAAATGCAACGTTTTACATCGTTAAAACTCGTTTGGCACCGATGCCGCGAGCGAAAAAGCGTCAGTTAGCCAAATCGAGCCATCGCGTTTTGCAAGCGCTGCACGCATGTAAACTCGGTCTCCGAATGACAAAAACCTTAATTTTGTGCAAATGCATCGTTTTGCATCGTTAGAACTCGTTTGACACCGATGCCGCGAGCGAAAAAGAGTCAAACAGCCAAATCGAGCCATCTCGTTTTGCGAGCGCTCGACGCATGTAAACTCGATCTCCGCTTGTCAAAAACCTTAATTTTGTGCAAATGTTTTGTATCGTTAGAACTCGTTTGCCACCGATGCACGAGCAAAAAAGCGTCTAACAGCCAATTCGAGCTATCGCGTTTTGCACGCGTGGCACTCATGTAGACTCGGTCGCCGATTATCAAAAACCTTAATTTTGTGCAAATGCATCGTTTTACATCGTTAAAACTCGTTTGGAACCGATGCCGCGAGCGAAAAAGCGTCCGTCAGCCAAATCGAGCTATCGCGTTTTGCGAGCGCTGCACGCATGTAAACTCGGTCTCCGAATGATAAAAACCTTAATTTTGTTTAAATGCATCGTTTTACATCGTTAAAACTCGTTTGGCACCGATGCCGCGAGCGAAAAAGCGTCAGTTAGCCAAATCGAGCCATCGCGTTTTGCGAGCGCTGCACGCATGTAAACTCGGTCTCCGAATGACAAAAACCTTAATTTTGTGCAAATGCATCGTTTTGCATCGTCAAAACTCGTTTGGCAACGATACTTCGAGCGAAAATAAGTTAATCAGCCAAATCGAGCTATTGCGTTTTGGGCGCGTGGCTCCCATTTAAACTCGGTCGCCGAGTATCAAAAACCTGTCTTTTGTACAAATGCATCGTTTTGCATCGTTAACACTCGTTTGGCACCGATGCCGCGAGCGAAAAAGCGTCAGTCAGCCAAATCGGGCCATCGCGTTTTGCGAGCGCTGCACGCATGTAAACTCGGTCTCCGAATGATAAAAACCTTAATTTTGTTTAAATGCATCGTTTTACATCGTTAAAACTCGTTTGGCACCGATGCCGCGAGCGAAAAAGCGTCAGTTAGCCAAATCGAGCCATCGCGTTTTGCGAGCGCTGCACGCATGTAAACTCGGTCTCCGAATGACAAAAACCTTAATTTTGTGCAAATGCATCGTTTTGCATCGTCAAAACTCGTTTGGCAACGATACTTCGAGCGAAAATAAGTTAATCAGCCAAATCGAGCTATTGCGTTTTGGGCGCGTGGCTCCCATTTAAACTGGGTCGCCGAGTATCAAAAACCTGTCTTTTGTACAAATGCATCGTTTTGCATCGTTAACACTCGTTTGGCACCGATGCCGCGAGTGAAAAAGCGTCAGTCAGCCAAATCGGGCCATCGCGTTTTGCGAGCGCTGCGCGCATGTAAACTCGGTCTCCGAATGACAAAAACCTTAATTTTGTGCAAATGCATCGTTTTGCATCGTTAGAACTCGTTTGACACCGATGCCGCGAGCGAAAAAGTGTCAAACAGCCAAATCGAGCCATCTCGTTTTGCGAGCGCTGGACGCACGTAAACTCGATCTCCGCTTGTCAAAAACCTTAATTTTGTGCAAATGTTTTGTATCGTTAGAACTCGTTTGCCACCGATGCACGAGCAAAAAAGCGTCTAACAGCCAATTCGAGCTATCGCGTTTTGCACGCGTGGCTCTCATGTAGACTCGGTCGCCGAGTATCAAAAACCTTAATTTTGTGCAAATGCATCGTTTTACATCGTTAAAACTCGTTTGGAACCGATGCCGCGAGCGAAAAAGCGTCCGTCAGCCAAATCGAGCTATCGCGTTTTACGAGCGCTGCACGCATGTAAACTCAGTCTCCGAATGATAAAAACCTTAATTTTGTTTAAATGCATCGTTTTACATCGTTAAAACTCGTTTGGCACCGATGCCGCGAGCGAAAAAGCGTCAGTTAGCCAAATCGAGCCATCGCGTTTTGCGAGCGCTGCACGCATGTAAACTCGGTCTCCGAATGACAAAAACCTTAATTTTGTGCAAATGCATCGTTTTGCATCGTCAAAACTCGTTTGGCAACGATACTTCGAGCGAAAATAAGTTAATCAGCCAAATCGAGCTATCGCGTTTTGGGCGCGTGGCTCCCATTTAAACTCGGTCGCCGGGTGTCAAAAACCTTTCTTTTGTGCAAATACATCGTTTTGCATCGTTAACACTCGTTTGACACCGATGCCGCGAGCGAAAAAGCGTCAGTCAGCCAAATCGGGCCATCGCGTTTTGCGAGCGCTGCACGCATGTAAACTCGGTCTCCGAATGACAAAAACCTTAATTTTGTGCAAATGCATCGTTTTACATCGTCAAAACTCGTTTGGCAACGATACTGCGAGCGAAAATGAGTTAATCAGCCAAATCGAGCTATCGCGTTTTGGGCGCGTGGCACCCATTTAAACTCGGTCGCCGAGTATCAAAAACCTTTCTTTTGTGCAAATGCATCGTTTTGCATCGTTAACACTCGTTTGGCACCGATGCCGCGAGCGAAAAAGCGTCAGTCAGCCAAATCGGGCCATCGCGTTTTGCGAGCGCTGCACGCATGTAAACTCGGTCTCCGAATGATAAAAACCTTAATTTTGTTTAAATGCATCGTTCTGCATCGTCAAAACTCGTTTGGCAACGATGTCGCTAGCGAAAATGCGTCAATCAGCCAAATCGAGCTATCGCGTTTTGCACGCGTAGCATTCATGTAGACTCGGTCGCGGAGTATCAAAAACCTTTATTGTGTGCAAATGCATCGCTTTACATCGTTAAAACTCGTTTGGCACCGATGCCGCGAGCGAAAAAGCGGCGAACAGCCAAATCGAGCCATCTTGATTTGCGAGCGCTGCACGCATGTAAACTCGATCTCCGAATGTCAAAAACTTTTATTGTGTGCAAATGCATCGTTTTACATCGTTAAGACCTGTTTGGCACCGATGCCGCGAACGAAAAAGCGGCGAACAGCCAAATCGAGCCATCTTGATTTGAGAGCGCTGCACGCATGTAATCTCGATCTCCGAACGTCAAAACCCTTAATTTTATTTAAATGCATCGTTTTGCATCGTCAAAACTCGTTTGGCAACGATGCCGCTAGCGAAAATGCGTCAATCAGCCAAATCAAGCTATTGCATTCTGCGCGCGTGGCACCCATGTAAACTCGGTCGCCGAGTATCAAAAACCTTTATTTTGTGCAAATGCATCGTTTTGCATTGTTAAAACTCGTTTGGCACCGATGCTGCGAGCGAAAAAGCGTCAATCAGCTAAATCGAGCCATCTCGTT
>OZ035854.1:2965289-3046893 GCA_964034905.1 Itoplectis maculator | reverse complement strand
CGACGTGAAAATAACAGAAGCGCGAGCGAAGCGAGCACGTTGTTGCCAGTCCTTTCTTAAAAAGGACATGACACATCGATAATTGAATATATCGTCGAAATACTAAAGCCAGTAAACTCCGGCTGTGGTTGGTCGACGATGCTACGTCATGGTCGATAAACTTAGAGCGGTAAATTCGAACCAACAGGGCGCGCGCAGCGCGCACGTCGTAGTGAGCCATGCTATGTGAATATAACAGAAGCGTGAGCTAAGTGAGCGCGTTGTTGCTAGTCCTCTCTTAAAAAGTACATGACACATCGAAAGTCGAATTATCGAAACTTGAAGCCGTTATAAGGGCCAATCACGAGCGCTTCTCTGCCAACCAAGCGTTCTGGTTGGTCGGCAGCGACTTCGATATAAAGTCGATTTCGGAATGTCATGGCCACTAAATCATCACGTATCGCGCGCATTTTAAATAGTTGTATTGGCCTCAAGAAAAAATAAAAAATGAAAAGCAAGAAGTGCGAGCGAAGCGAGCATATTGTCTGTCCCGCGTTATGTCTGTCCCGCACTTATTTCAATGGACTATGTACGGGAGCAAGTCGCTGGGACGCCAAGTTTTTTGCATGCCAGCCCTAACAATCACGACGACGTTCAAAGTGACTACAAAAATTAGGTAAAAATGAAAGTTATCGTGGTTGCTAGGGAGTACAGACTTTGCAAGCCAGAGTACAGGGATTTTGCTTGGCTGCATTTGATTTGATTTTATTTTTGAAATTGCCATGAATTTTTGGTTTGATGGGATTGAAATTCCCACGAATTTTTGGTTTGATGGGATGCCCACTTTTCTATACTTGGCGTACCAATTTTTGTTTCGAAGAAACATTTTTGGACTGATTTATATTAACTATGTGTGTCAATTGAAATAAGGTCAAAACACGGTGTCTCCGGTAAAAGAGTCTTGAAGCGTCTCGTGTCGGTCGGTAAAGTAGGTTTTGTCTACACTGGAACCTCTTATAGCGCACACCCTCATAGCGTACATTGGGAAACGTATCAGCGCTGTGATTGGATGATTTCGCGAGAGAGAGTGAGAGGCACGAACGTTTCGCGTGCCTGATTGGCTCTTCACTTAGCGTACATGTCCCCGCATTTCGAACGCTATGAGAGGTTCCACGGTACTTGGACTTGTCTCGAGACTAGAGATGTGGAATTACCGTAAAATCCTGGAGCGGCAAACTTACCAAAAAATTACCGTATTTTTACCGTAAAATGACGTAATTTTTTTTTTCGCGCAATCAGGTGTTGCGGAATTACCGATACACATTTTTTCGATAAACATACCGTAAAAATATGGTAAATCCAACTATTTAGATGTGGAATTACTGGTCACTTTTATTTTTGGTAAATTTACGGTCACAAAAAAGTGTGACCGGTCATTTACAACTAGATAGGTGTTGAAACATTTCGCGTTTTGTCGGGAGACGAAGGTCGCGAAGGTTGAATGATTTTTTTAGAATAAGAGGTCATGTGCTGGACCGGGATAGCAATTTTTGGGAATTAGGAAGTCACCTCAGATGATACACTCATCCGAAGACCTGGTATCCTCTTCATCACTGGAGACAAGGAATGATAGAGGAATTTGAGTAGAATTTAATGTAATAAAAAAAAGAATGTCGTTGTAAACGAAGATGAAACAGGATCAACCTGGAGAAAACGAATAAAAAAATAATGAAGTTAAATTCACGTGCTCAGCGGACGTTCACACGTGGAGCTTGCGCTGCTCAAGGCCAAGTGATTTGAATTGTTGGTTTTCTCGTGTAAAGTTTTATGGCATAGGTTGCCGCAAGGGACTTATTCTGAAACGGGAATTCCCGAAAGACGAAAGTAAAGAATAAAAATAAATGACGTTAAATTCACGTGCTGACAGGATGTTCACACGTGGAGCTTGCACTGCTCAAGGCCAAAATACTCGTTTATTCGTGTCGAGTTTCAAGAGATTCTAATTTAGAGATTTAATTTTAAAGTCCTCAGACGTTCTACTTTATTTCGAACGAGATTCATCACTGGACCTGAAGGATGAAATGAATCAGAAGATTGAATTATTGTGACAGAACGACGACTCGAAATGAAATGGGATTTTTTCTATTGGCTGGGTAATAGACTGGAGGCTTAAGATCAGAAATATGAACAATAAGGATCTGCGACGAATTGTTTAAACAACGTTGAAAGTTGGAGAGAAATTAGAGACGAGATCTCACGCCGAGCAGATATCAGAAATTATTATAATATCGCTGCTCGAAATTCGAGACTTTATTTCGACCGATTCGGAGAATTTCTCGAGTTAATCCCTTTATTGCCCTATTGTTCCGTCGTCCGAGGTAAACCGCCTGTGACCGAACAAGGCGTGCAGACCACCGACGGCTGGGCTCGGCACGTGCTCTCGACTGCGAGAGGATTCCGCTGCTCGATCTTTTACTTTAGGCGAAGGTCTTTAATTCAACAATCAATTGTTAATAATGATCAGACTGTTGATAGCAGTTCTGATTAATAACGGCTGGCGTATAGTGTGAGTGCGAAGTCTTTTTGGTCGACGCGGACGGAGGGGAGAACGATACTCCAGCCCGTGCGCAAATTGCGGAATTATATGGGAGTTTTTGTTTATATGCGGGAGGGCAATTTCGGTGACGGATAAATAGAGAGATATGATTATGACTTTAAGGATGGTCAGGATCGAAACTAGGTCAGTGGGACGAATTGTCTTGTGATTATTTCGGAAAGGATACTAGGCGGGTAATGCGGGTCGGATCTTTTCTGGGAAACGAGATCTGTTCTGGATGGGAATTATTTGCAGGGCGAAACGATATCGCAGCGCAAATAATTTATAGGATGCGGGTACTTTTGTCGGGCGAAACAATATCGCAGGACAAAAGGTGGAGGAGTAACTTCTTCGTCGGGCGAAACAATATCGCAGGACAAGAAAAAGTTTAGGACAGGTGTTTTTGCCGGGCGAAGCAATATCGCAGGACAAAAAAAATTAAAGACGAAAACTTGTGCCGGGCGAAACTATATAGCAGGACAGAAGTTAGAGAAAGGAGATTTTGTCGGGCGAAACAATATCGCAGGACAAAATGGAGGGATGTAATTTTTTGCCGGGCGAAGCAATATCGCAGGACAAAAATGGTGGACTACGGTTCTTTGCCGGGCGAAACGGTATCGCAGGACAAAAAATTGTGGGAGTGGATTTTTGCCGGGCGAAACAATATCGCAGGACAAAAAAGGGAATTTGGTTTGTTTTGCCGGGCGAAACAATATCGCAGGACAAAACGGAGAGATTCTTACAACTAGATGGGCCTGGGCTTTGCTCAGAGAATTTGCGGGTATCTAGGATGGATACTCGCAAATGGAATAATGGAGATGCTTTCGGTAGGAAAGTGTAAATTGGAATGGATGATCGGTGTCGGGACGGCGCGCTTATATAGAGCGAGTTTCCCCACGCGCGGTGCTTGAGCCGTTGGTGACGTACGTGGACCGTTGGAGATGCGGACGAGCCAACGGCTCGGCCGCCCGTTCGGCGTGTTTACATGCCGATCGGTTGTACGAACGGCTATATTCGAATTCCCTACAGGGTATAAGGCGTTACGTTACAGTGTACAACTCGCAATTTTTTTTTTTTTTTTTTTTTTTTTTTTTATGTATTATTATGAAATGCTGTATTCAAAGATAATTAATTATTCATTTATTGTTTGCACGTTTATCGAATACGTATCTTATTGTTCAATCACAAATTTATGGAAAGATAATTGTATATAAATTTTTTTTATTAGGCGACACGCGCGCCACAGCTCTGACCAGACCACTGAGAAGTGACTCTTTTACCAGAGTAAGTTAAAGTCAACGCGATTGCGGCTCTATTTTTTTTTAACATAGTTCATTAATTTAATAATTAAGTGTAAAAAACGTTGTCGTTTTACAAAAAACATTTAGGAAATTAAGAAAACCGTGAATGCAGTTGTTATGTGGTAATTACGTGGTGATTTAGAATACGTAAATAAAATCGAGAGATACATCTGCAGTGACAGGTTAACATTTAGAGACGAAAAGAGACAAAAAAATAGCGAAAAAAGTAATAAGTGCCAATGGAAATTAGCAAATAACAAATGATTTAATGGAAAATATACACGTCAAGCGTATAGTTCCGATAATAATGTACTTGTCAACATGTTTTACGAATATTGTGTTTAGGTTATGTTCACTCATATTTTAGTTTGTTGTATTAAATATAAATTATCTTCACAATTAAAGTTTACTAGTGCAATTAATAAATATACTGATGAAGAAATCATTGTGGAATCAATTATTTCGACCTTCTAACTTCTAACATGTGCAGCGGGTAATGATTTTTCAGGAAAAAACATTTTTAGTTGACGTAAGTGTCAAATAAAAAAAAAATAATTAATTAAAATGTATTAATGCAGGTAATAACCACTCTAAAATGATCTTATGGCAAATATAAGAGAAGAAACATCTGAATTGAGATAAAATATGAGTATGCTGCAAGTTATAGCCAATGTCAAGTACGCAGTGGGAAATCACTTGTACACATATGCGTAATTAAAAACGTAATTTTTTAATTTTGGTGATAGGTATTCACCCCTTAAAAAAAGTGTAAGGGAAAAACTAAAAAAAGTGTATGAGAGTTAAGGTATTTTAGAATTTCGTAGCAAGTTTCAGCCAAATTCTTGGGTTGACAGCGGAGATTGGGCTCCGGACACAATTTGAGACCCAAAAACCCAAATTTTCTTGAAATAAACTCCTGTATAAAATTATTGGAAAATTACCATACTTCATGGGCATACTTTCCAGTGCTAGACTAAGAAATATTCCAAATTTCAACTTAATCGGTCTGTTCAGTCCAGAGCCACTGAGTGATACGGACGTCCGGGTAACACAAAATCTGGTCCGCAGTAAAAAAGATTTTTTGTAATGCAATTTCCTTATTATTTTATGTCAAGAATATGTATTTTACTATGTTAAAGATATCTGAACTAAAAAAAGTTAATACATTTGAAATATATCAATTTTTGTCCGTTAAAACCTAATTTAGACCCAGGAAAGCGATTTCAATAGGCACTCCTGGTGCGTTTTTTTAAAACGTGAGTGCCTAAAACGTTGTCGTTTTGCAAAAAACATTTAGGAAATTAAGAAAACCGTGAATGCAGTTGTTACGTGGTAATTACGTGGTGATTTAGAATACGTAAATAAAATCGAGAGATACATCTGCAGTGACAGGTGAACATTTAGAGACGAAAAGAGACAAAAAAATAGCGAAAAAAGTAATAAATGCCAGTGGAAATTAGCAAATAACAAATGATTTAATGGAAAATATACACGTCAAGCGTATAGTTCCGATAATAATGTACTTGTCAACATGTTTTACGAATATTGTGTTTAGGTTATGTTCACTCATATTTTAGTTTGGTGTATTAAATATAAATTATCTTCACAATTAAAGTTTACTAGTGCAATTAATAAATATACTGATGAAGAAATCATTGTGGAATCAATTATTTCGACCTTCTAACTTCTAACATGTGCAGCGGGTAATGATTTTTCAGGAAAAAACATTTTTAGTTGACGTAAGTGTCAAATTAAAAAAAAATAATTAATTAAAATGTATTAATGCAGGTAATTACCACTCTAAAATGATCTTATGGCAAATATAGGAGAAGAAACATCTGAATTGAGATAAAATATGAGTATGCTGCAAGTTATAGCCAATGTCAAGTACGCAGTGGGAAAATATTCACTTGTACACATATGCGTAATTAAAAACGTAATTTTTTAATTTTGGTGATAGGTATTCACCCCTTAAAAAAAGTGTAAGGGAAAAACTAAAAAAAGTGTATGAGAGTTAAGGTATTTTAGAATTTTGTAGCAAGTTTCAGCCAAATTCTTGGGTTGACAGCGGAGATTGGGCTCCGGACACAATTTGAGACCCAAAAACCCAAATTTTCTTGAAATAAACTCCTGTATAAAATTATTGGAAAATTACCATACTTCATGGGCATACTTTCCAGTGCTAGACTAAGAAATATTCCAAATTTCAACTTGTTCGGTCTGTTTAGTCCAGAGCCACTGAGTGATACGGACGTCCGGGTAACACAAAATCTGGTCCGCAGTAAAAAATATCTTTAGTAATGCAATTTCCTTATTATTTTATGTCAAGAATATGTATTTTACTATGTTAAAGATATCTGAACTAAAAAAAGTTAATACATTTGAAATATATCAATTTTTGTCCTTTAAAACCTAATTTAGACCCAGGAAAGCGATTTCAATAGGCACTCCTGGTGCGTTTTTTTAAAACGTGAGTGCCTAAAAATTATATAAATGCGAATTTTAATGAGAATACAATGAAGTGAAGCGATAAAATGGTTTTAAGATAATGTATAAATTGAGTATTTTGAGTAATAACGAACTGAAAAATTAGTGTAAGACGCGCAATAGAAATATATACGATTTTCCACATGCGACATATACCGTGCAAAGAATTAATAAATATATGATAAAGTAAATTGATGTATTTTGGAATGTTTGAGTGTGTGTAGTATGAGAATGAATGGGAATGTAAATATTTTTTTTCTGTGTATTTATAATAACGATTTCTTTAAAAAAAAAAGTTTGTACTCGATTCGAGACGAATCCTCCTACAAAAGGGGGATAATGTGAGAAATAGTAATTTAAATCCACGCGCCAATGCGCAAGGATCCCGAGTAACCGCGATTATTACCGAGGTACCGAACACGTATGACCCACGTAGACCAATCAAGTCGCGTAATGATTCGGTCAAATCGGTAGCCGCTGGGATACGCAAGTTTACTCGGTCTCTTTCCTGCCGGACAGTCGACGAGTACGGTCGCTAACATTTCGGGGTTCGCCGGCAATTCGGTCGTAATAAATCCTCGGCCTAGGTATCATTCATTTAAGTACTTTGACCAGCGGTGCAATCCATAATCTCAAATGATGAGTATATCTTACATTTTGTGTTTTCGTACGAGTTGTGTTCCCGCTTATAAGCATCGCGCGACGCGTAGCTCGTCGCCTTGGAACGAGCTGGCGAAATTCGCGCAGAGCTCTTCCTCGGTCACTTGTAAACACTTTTTTTTTTTTTGCCTAGCCGACCGCTCGCCGACGCCGGTCTGTCTCGTCAGTTACTGTCGAACCGCTCGAGCAACAGTACAAGAAGCCGTGCAGGGCTCTGTAGTTATTCTTTTTCGATTTTAATTAAACTCCTTATTACGCATTCCAGTGTCACTCTTATTTTGACCACAATATTCCGCTTATTCCTGCGCCTTCTACGAGTCCCACCAAAGTTTTGATGAGTTTGCACATGGTCCTTCGAGCCGGATAGTGCGAGGCAATTGAGTCAGTGCGTGATAAGAGCGTGGTAACAAAGGTGCTTGTGAGAAATCGAAGAAGAGCAGAGTCAACTACTCGTAGCGCACAATTCATCGAGGAGGAGTGAAATTTAGCTGCTAGCCTGCGAACGGGCTCGGCACGCACCAACTGCATCCTGGAATGGAATTGTCGCGTTCGCGAGTTATCGTGCCTCTTAACGAGTAAGGTAGCGGACGAAAATTCATCGGCCCGCGAGTGCTCGACGCCAACTCGGCACATCGCGATACTTTTCGGACAATAGTTTGGCCGGCCAGCGTTTCACGCGCTCAGCCGAAGAACAAAGTGACGCGAGTGTGAGAGGTGGACAGAACTTTTACGTCGCGCGCTTATAGACAGTTCTGGTCGAGTATTGTCGCACGAGAGAACGCGGAGTCTCGCGCCACGTGGCGACAGTGTGGTGGACGTAAGTTTTTGTGCTTCCATTCAACCCTCGGTGAGTCAAAATGACTTCACCCAAGGCGTTGTTAACCTCGACGATGATCGGTGAGGAAGCGACTTTTGACTCAGTGTTGGCGGAGCAGCGAGGCAAACTGCAGTTATTGAAGCGAGTGGTACCAAATTTCAAGCGACTCGGAAGGGCAAAAATGACGGTTGGAGCCACGCAAGGTAGGATCGAATCGATAAAATCGTACTGGGAATCCGCTGTCCCTTTACATCAGCTGCTGCAAAAACTGAGCGCGGAAGAAGATCTCAGCAACGAGTATTTCACCGCGGACGAGTTCGCTGCCGCCGAAAATCAATATTTCGACGATCTCGGTTATCTATACGATCACCTTCACGCGCTCGAGCCCGCTCCCGCTCCCCCCGCGAACGTGAACGCGTCGGCGAACCAAACAATCGCCGGTCCAACACAAGTCAAATTTAACAAGGTCAACCTGCCGAAATTCTCCGGAGAACCCACACAATGGGACTCGTTCCGCGAGCTTTTCGAGTCGATGATACACAACAACGCCGCGCTGCCTAAGATTCAAAAATTTCATTATTTACGCGAGAGTCTCTCCGGCGAAGCATTGAGCCTCATCGACACAAAAAGAATTACCGAGCGCAATTACGATTCGGCTTGGCAATCTTTGAACTCGCGCTATAACGACGAAAGCGGCTTGATCTGGGTATATCTCCGATCGCTCTTCGAAATTCCTGCCATGGCAGACGCGTCGGGAAGGGAACTGCAACGGCTCGTGGACGCAACGCGTCGCGCTCGCGAAGGCTTGCTGAATCTGCAGCGACCTATAGCTACGTGGGACGACGTTCTCGTGTACCTTACCGTCGGGAAACTCGATGCCGAAACGCGGCAATATTTCGAGTTGCACTCCGGTTCCGTAAACACGTTTCCTACGTTCGCCGAAGTGGCCGAATTTTTAGACGATCGAGCTCGACGCATCTCTCGTCTGCCCGCGATCGTGTCTGCGGCTGAATCCACTAAGGCGAGCCAGAAGAAGGGCGTTAAAACGCTCACGTCCACAGCTCTCGAAACGACTGTGTGTCCGTCGTGCAAGAAGGAACACTCGCTTGCCTCCTGCAACGACTTTCGCGAAAAGCCGCTCGCCGAGCGGCACGATTACGTGAAGCAGAGTCACCTCTGTTTTAATTGTCTCAAGCTGGGACATTCTGTGACAGAATGCTCGATGACCGGGCGCTGCAAAAAGTGCAAGCGAAAGCACCATACGCTGTTGCATGACGCAAGCGGAAATAAAGGCAGCTCGGAAGCTTCGCCTGCTGTCGGGGACCCGAAGGCCCAACCTTCGGCGTCATCCAGCTCTCACGCTGCCACGGTCGCAGACTCTCAGTCTGCACCCTCCGACCCCGCCGAGGGGGAGTCAGCCAGTGCTCATCACAATAGTCAGGCTGCTTCGAATACGAAATTCGCCTCGCTAGGCACCGCGCTCGTTCGATTACGCGCTCCGAGCGGCCGCACTGTGACGATCCGCGCTCTCGTCGATCCAGGCTCTCAAATTACAATCGCGAGCGAGTCAGTGGCTCAAGGTCTTCGCGCGCCGCGATCGAAGACCCATCTCGCGATCTCCGGTGTCGAAAACGTCTCGACTACGAGTCACTTTACGATCGCCTGTTCGATAGAGCCGTGCGATAGTCGCGCTCCGTCCATACCGATACGCGCGTTCGTCCTGCCGCGACTCACGTCATATCTGCCGCGCCGCGAAGAATCCGGGAAACAATGGGCGCATCTCCAGGGACTGCGCTGGGCTGATCCGGAGCCAAACAACAATAGCAAAATCGAGTTGCTCATTGGCGCCGATCTATACGCTGCCGTCTTAAGAGACGGAGTCAGACGCGGGGAGCTCGGAAGTCCGATCGCACAGGAGACGATCTTCGGTTGGGTGATCTCTGGACCTCTGTCGACCAATTCCGCAATCGCATCTCACCCCACCTTGGCAGTGCATCACTGCACTCTCACGGATCCGCTTGACGCCACGCTCCGCAAGTTTTGGGAAGTAGAGGAAGTCAACCTTCCCGTCGGACTGTCGGAGTAGGAGGAACTATGCGAAAATCATTTCCTCGCGACGCATCACCGAGATTGCAACGGTAGATACACGGTCCGACTCCCACTCAAGCAACCGATTCCACTGGACGTCGGGGACTCGTACATTATCGCCAAGAAGTGCCTGCTGCGGCAGGAAGGAAAACTGGCACAACAACCCCCACGGAAAGCAGAATACGACAAATTCTTAGAAGAATACCGTGTGTTAGGCCACATGGAAGTCTCTCCCGCCTCGTCGGGCGCGAATCAACGAGCGATTTATTTGCCGCATCACGCGGTAATCCGCGAGGATAGTTCGACCTCGCCGCTCCGAGTGGTTTTTAACGCTTCAAGTGCGACGTCGAACGGAAAATCGCTCAACGATCACCTGTACGTCGAGCCTCAGCTCCTCCCCTCTCTGCTCACGCTCATTCTCCGGTGGCGCGCGCATCGCGTGGCCCTTCGAGCTGATGTCGAAAAAATGTTCCGGCAGATCAGCGTCCACCCGGACGAGAGACATTTGCAGCGGATTTTACATCGATCAACCCCAGGATCCACGATTGCTTCCTTCGATTTGTGCACTGTGACTTACGGCACAGGCCCCGCCCCGTGGCTCGCCAATCGCGTGTTACGGCAATTAGCCTGCGACGAGCGGCTCCATTTTCCCAGGGCCGCAAAAGTTCTGGAATCGGACTTTTATGTCGATGACGTGCTCACCGGGGCGCACAGCATCGAAGAAGCAACCGAGCTTCGACAGGAGCTACAAGCTTTGCTCCAACGCGGGGGGTTCAATTTGCGCAAATGGGCCTCAAGTCATCCGGAAACATTGGCCAGCGTGGACGCTGCATCATCCCAACACTTGACTCTTTCTCTCGAGAAGAGTGAAGCCGTCAAAGTTCTTGGAGTCCTATGGGATGTCAAGCTCGACGCATTTCGCTTCCGCACAGCGCTGGGCGAACCCAGTAAAATTACTAAACGCTCAAGTCTGTCGGTGATAGCGAGAATTTTCGACCCAGTGGGGTGGCTCACACCAACGACGATCACCGCCAAGATTTTTATCCAGGAGCTCTGGCTTCGAAGCATCGATTGGGATGACGAACTTCCCGCCGAACTTCAGCAGCAGTGGCATCAATATTACAGCGAATTGTCCGCTCTGCAAGACGTCACGATTCCTCGATTCATCGGACTCGCCAAGGAGAACGGAGCATGCGAACTACACGCGTTTGCTGACGCCTCCACCAGAGCCTACGCTACTGTAGTCTACCTTCGCGTCGCGCGCGGCGATGGAGAAGCTACGGTTTCACTTATCATTGGAAAATCTAAGGTCGCGCCAACCAAGCAATTGAGCGTCGCCCGACTCGAACTCTGCGCTGCTCACCTTCTCGCGCGCGTGGTCGAGCAGGCACAGAGTTCCATGGATTTAACTGACACTCCGGTTTACGCGTGGAGTGACTCCGAGATTGTGCTCGCGTGGCTGAGAAAGCACGCCTCACAATGGCCAACCTTTATCGCGAATCGAGTCTCAGATATACAGTCGCGGCTGTCTAAGGCTCGCTGGCGTCACGTACCGTCTGGCGACAACCCAGCGGACTGCGCGTCTCGCGGGCTATCTCCCGCGGAGCTGCTTAATCACACGCTGTGGTGGCACGGGCCGCCCTGGCTGAAACTTCACCCCGCCGAATGGCCTCTGTCAAGGACCTTCCCTGACTCCGAACCGGAAGTCACAAGCAGGCCGGAACCTACCGCGCTGCTGACAAAAATCACAGACGAATTGAACGCCTTCCACGACCGTATCTCTACCTGGCCGAAACTTCTCCGAGTTACCGCGTACTGCCTATTGGCCCGCTTCTCGATCGCACGCCTTAGACTCGCGAAGCCCTCGCTGGCTCAAGCCGTGGAAAGAGCACGCAGCTTTTGGATTGGCAGAGTACAACAGTCCGAGTTTACTGAAGAAATCTCGGCTCTTCGCCACGAAAGGCCGCTCGCGCGGAAAAGCAGCCTCATCCGACTGCATCCGTTCTTGGACGACCAAGGGCTGCTGCGCGTAGGGGGACGCTTGAGCTCCGCTCCGCTTCCGTACGACGAGAAACACCCGCTGATTTTGCCCAATCATCGCATAACTCGACTCATAATCGAGCAAGCTCATCTGCGTGCGCTTCACGGAGGAACCCAGCTGACAACGCGAACCTTACGTCAACAATACTGGATTCTCGGAGGCCGCCGCCTTATTCGCTCAGCTATTCACAAGTGTGTGAAGTGCGCTCGCTACAGAGCGCAGCAAACTACCCAACTGATGGGCAATCTCCCTCCTCAGAGAGTCACCCGCTCTCGCCCCTTTTCTCATACCGGCATCGATTACGCGGGACCATTCCACGTGCGATGCTCCAAGGGTCGAGGCCAAAAATCCTTCAAGGGTTACGTCGCCCTGTTCGTGTGCTTGACAGTGCGAGCCATTCATTTGGAGCTCGTATCCGACTACACGACTCAAGCCTTCCTCGCCGCGTTCCGACGCTTCGTCTCGCGACGTGGACTCCCAAAAGAAATGTATAGCGACAATGGCACCAATTTCGTGGGCGCCGATCGCGAGCTACAGCGAACATTTCGCGCGTTACAGCGAGACTCTAATCTCACGGCGTCGCTCGCAACTGACCACATCACCTGGCATTTCATTCCCGCAAGTGCACCACACTTCGGAGGGATTTGGGAGGCCGGGGTGAAAACCATGAAATTCCATCTCAAACGGCTGCTCGAAAATTCCCGGCCCACTTTCGAAGAAATGTCGACACTTCTCTCTCAAATCGAGGCCAACCTGAACTCTCGACCAATCGCTCCGCTCAGCGACGAAGCTCTCGATTTAGCTGCCCTGACTCCAGGGCACTTTCTCGTCGGCGGTCCGCTCACCGCCGTACCCGAAGAGTCGCTACTGGACGCGAACACCAACCGACTTACTCGCTGGCAACTCCTTCAGCAAATCAACGAAGGCTTCTGGAGACGCTGGAAGAACGAGTATCTGCACACCCTCCAACAACGAAACAAATGGTTTTACGAGAAGGACAACGTGAAGATCAACGACCTCGTCCTCGTGCGAGACCAACAGACGCCACCTTCAAAGTGGCCTCTCGGCCGTATCGTCGACGTCCACCCTGGGCCCGACGGCGCTGTACGCGTCGTGACCGTCAAGACCGCATCATCGACGCTGAAACGACCCATCACCAAATTAATTCCGCTCGACACCAGCCCCGCTCGACGCATGGCGGGCGGTAGCCCGGATCTCGTAACAACAGAAACCCACTAATGTACTTCTCTTCCTGCACGGCACGACGTAATCTAGCCTACCTTTATTATTTCGTTCCGTACGTTACCGGTTAGAACGAGACGGGCGGTATGTTCCCGCTTATAAGCATCGCGCGACGCGTAGCTCGTCGCCTTGGAACGAGCTGGCGAAATTCGCGCAGAGCTCTTCCTCGGTCACTTGTAAACACTTTTTTTTTTTGCCTAGCCGACCGCTCGCCGACGCCGGTCTGTCTCGTCAGTTACTGTCGAACCGCTCGAGCAACAGTACAAGAAGCCGTGCAGGGCTCTGTAGTTATTCTTTTTCGATTTTAATTAAACTCCTTATTACGCATTCCAGTGTCACTCTTATTTTGACCACAATATTCCGCTTATTCCTGCGCCTTCTACGAGTCCCACCAAAGTTTTGATGAGTTTGCACAAGTTGTCTATGTACAACGCTAACTGTCCGGAGGAAATTGAGCTTGTCTATATATTTCTTACAAATCATCTTTGAAATAATTTGTCTCTGTAAACGTTAATAATTTATTTGCATATTGTATGGAATTGAGTGAATGATTTGGAGTGATTATAAAAAAAATTATATTGCGGACATATAAAAAAAAAATATATATATTGTAACCGGGATTTTCCTATTCCCCCGATACCTTCGCCGTCGCGCTGTCCGCCGTCCTAACTGGGCGCCAGCCACCAAAAGATGACCCTAACAAAAATTACACCGATGCGACTCGGCCACTAGCTCGATAAACTAATGACGGCGAAACAGCCGAGGCGGCTTAAACCCACTAGCTCAGTTCATTAACGGTAGAGGGGCGGGGCCGAAATCACGACAGCTGAGACACAAATTAAATAAAATGGAAAGAGTACAATTTATTTAATAATATGAAATGCAGAAAATAATGTGACAGACGTGAAATGATCGGAACGGCTGTCGGACCGAACCGATCGCTACTCTTTCAAAAATCATCAATAACACAAGATTGCAATAAGCGAAAATCACAGGAAAATAACAAAATAATTTCGGAAATCATACGCGGCTCTTCGACAGCCGAAAATTCTCGTCGGTAGGACGTGGCGCAAGGTCGTAATATCTCCAATAATTCTGAACTTAAATTTCACTCAAAAACACCATAACTAAACTAACTAATTTCTGACTGATTATCACGCGAGATTTGGCTTAAGATGGTGATACTAAAACGCCGGGCGTTTCCCTTGGAAAGTCGTTCCGCCGGCACGACAGCACAAAATTCTCCGGATAAGTCCTCAAATACTAAGTCAGATTTAAAAACAATAATAATAATAATTGACTAAACTAGTGGACCCCCCACGAGAGCAGCTCCTCTCCCAAGGCCATTAACGACTAACTTACAAGAAAATAATTAACAAAAAAAAGAAACGCTGATCGGCAGCGGAATAAATTGCGAGTATTTTACGCTAAAAAAAATCTACAAAAACGTCGCACAGCGACAGCACAATAATCGTCTCGCATAAATTTGCCGAATTACTCGACCGGATTAAATTACAGAAAATTCGTCGCGAAGCGACAGCGAGACTAAATTTCAAGACAAAATAATTTAACAAAAACGTCGATAAGCGACCGCAAATAATTTTCCGCCGATTCCGGACAAACAATAGGGGAAACAAAACCCGACAAGCGGGACTTACTGCCCTCACTGGCACTGGCTCAAGAGTTCTCCAAATTCCGTCCATCTCTGGGAAGTTGGTGGCCGATCGGGGTCACTGATGTCCGGTTCCCAAAATTTTCACACGCGTCCGGCGCCGATAGCTGCTCCCGCGAAGAGTCACTCGAGGTCCTCGTCCTCGAGCCGAACTGATTGACTGATCCCCTCTCCGGGGTCAAATGCCGAACTTTACCGGCGCGTGCCGATGATGTCCGCCGATCGTCTCACCTCGCGCCGCTTCCCCTCGCATCTTGTCGCCTCACTCTGAATCTTCAATAATGCTGACTCGCGTTCCCGACAGCGCCGCCAGAGTGTCCAATAACTGAGACACTTCTGGGAAATTCTCAAAGATCGTTGAGAGTGCGGGAAACGCTCAAACTCGGACAGCTTAAATCGTGGCCGCGCCTCAACCCACGTCGACGGTGAGTCGGGGCCGGTCGTCGCGAGGCCCCGTGGGCGTCCTGGCTGGTGGAGGCGCCGCTGCTCGGACAGATGCCGAGGATGGCCTTTGGCAGAGCTGACAACAGATCGAAGGTCGGTCTCGGGGCTGCTCCGCGGCGTTGAAGTGTCAACCGGTGACCAGACCACAGCCCAACCATCTAACGTGGCCGGGTCTGTGTCCTAGGTTGGACGAGGCGACGGCGATATCTAATGCTTGACTGTCCACCGCCCCTCGCCCTCTGAAGCCTTCCACGACGGGGTGAACGGGCCCGCCATGAAGGTTACCCGGCCGCGAGCGTTCACTCCCACGACCGGAGAGGTCTGACTGAAGGCCCCGTGGTCCCTCAATCCACGGGGTCCGAGTAGCCGTCCCGGTGACCCGACGCTACCCTTAATTCGCGACGATGCGAGGTGGCGAAACGTCATAAACAAAATTCTCCACCATCTCCAAATCTCCAAAGTCAAAGTCTGACCGCCAATTGTCTCGATGAGCCAGTGAGCGGCATTACAAAATAAATATTCACAAAAACGGGACAAAAATCGGGAATCGGAGGGCGAATAACTAATTAAATAATAATAAATAACACTTAGAAACTACCTTAAATGCTAACTAAAACTATTGGCCAAGGGGAGGTTCGACGGCGGACGGTGTGAATGCGCCTTAAATGCGCCGCGACAGCAATTGTAACGGTGGTAAAAATTCCACCACGTTACAATATATAAAAATGTTACTTTCGAGTTTTGAAATTTAGATAATAACTGTATCAATCAAAATGTCAACTCATGTAAATTTAAATGTTCCCGTGTTTTTAATCATTTGTGTAGTTTATTTAATTATTATATCGACAAAATACCAATAATATATTTATAATATAAATTTCACGTTGTCTTCAAAATTAAAATAAATTCATTACAAGTGTATGCAGATGATCTGACGTACATGAGATCAACAACAATGGCGAAGGAGAAGGTGTGGGGTATGATCAGCAAAAGTTTAAAAACTCATACCACTGTACAGTGTCAAAACAAATTCAAATATTTAAAGCAGCGATATATATGGAAAAAAAGACATCATGTTAAAGAACCGGACCGGCGCGTCGCGTATCTGTTTCGAATATTTCGCCGAAATGGATGTGATATTTAAAAACGATGCCAATGTGACCCCGGTATGCACTGCATCATTAGCCAGAGGAGGAAAAAATGTACCCGATGAAAAAGAATCCGAGCCGACTGAAGACGATGAGTCCACACTAAAGAATCGTGATTCTGGAAAGGAGCGAAAACGTAGTTACCTGGAGAAGCAGCTGGACAATTATGAAGAAAATTTAATTTCGAGAGAGGAAGGTAAAGAAAGGCGACACCAAGAAGTACTAGCTATACAATGTCAAGCAGCCAGTGCGATGACGAAAATCGCTGAGTGTTTTCAGACCTATATCGAGTCTGTGAATCTCGAACGCTATTCGTGAATCTCAATGAAAACACAATTAAGTGTGTTTACATAACGTGCCGTCTGATTTTAATCATAATACCGTTGTTTCGTCTTTTTTAAATATGTCGACATTTTTTTAATTAAATTCATTAAAATGAGGACAGAAAAGAATGTTTAAAATCGCGGGTTGATCACCGCTGTGTCACGTGGTCTGCGCACCGCGGCATCTCGGGCCCGCGCCTTGTCCGGTACTGGGAATTTAAGTTCATTCGCCATTCTGCATCGGTCGGCTAATCATCGTTCATGCTACAAATACTTGGTTAGCTCGACATTCATACGAGCTCCGAAGACTCTCACTCGGTTCGTCCAGCACTCTTACGTGCTCGAAAGACGCTTTTAATCGTCATGACTTCGAAACTCAACGACATTGAACCTGCCGTAGAGGCCGAATTCACGGACGACTTTTCATCGTTGCCGTAAGTAATTTTTATTACTATCTATACTTTTATTACATTCTTATTACGGTTTGAATTCTTATTTTGAAAAAATGATTTAAAATTATTTTACATAAAATAGTATATGATACTCGGCGGAAAAACGTCTTCTCAGCCCGCGTGCTGCAACGCACACGAGAACGCCCGCACGCGCACGAGAAAACGTTTTCCCCCACACGTGTTGTAATATACTAATATTATTGTTACAAAGCCATGGAAATGTTTTTTTTTCAATACTAATTAGTCTTAATTACTTACGGATATAAATATTTGATAATGCCTTTCTACTCAAAAATAAAATAAAATAAAAATAACGAATAAGTAAAAAAAATTGTACTCGGATAATAATGTATTATATATCAATTTTTTGTTTTTTTTTGTTGCTTTCAGAACATCAGTATTGGTTGTAGCGATACGAATGGGAGCAAACCTCGACCAGCTCAACTTAATGCTGGACTTTGTAACGGGCAACCCGTGTCCTCAACGACCGATCATCGCGAGCAGAAAAAAGGATGTTGACAAAGCTTTGGGATCACATCAGCGGTCATCTCAATGCTCTGGGATGTACCAAGACTACGGCGGAATGGCGAAAGGTAAACCTCTTTTTTCATTGCTCGGTTAGAAACCCTTTGTTTGATACATGTTAATATTGATGTTTCGCAGTTCTGGTCGATGCTGGTCATCCAAGGCAAAGCGCGATATGCGGCTTCTAGAAGAACTGTACTACTGAATAATAGCGGCAAATCAATCAAGCTCGGTTATTACGATGAAAGAGTCCTCCAAATCATTGGAATAATAACCCCGCAGCGCATCACAGGCCTACGCAAGTTCCAGTAGTAGCGCCAGCTCAACCTGCGTTCAACGCTCACATGAATACGAACACCGCATTTCTGGTAAATATATTATATTAAAGAGCATGTGAAATCCCCCCTCCCCCCCCCCTTATCCTCAATCGGTATCAAATACAATAACGAATTTTTTTATGTATATTTGCATATACATCTTATTAAGGTAGTCCTTGCGTCTAGTATTCATTTCACATAAATTCGAGAAAATTGACAAAAAATTGCAACCACTTCGAGATAATATAAAAATCTGAAAAAAATCATGCATGTTAAAGACGTTGAAAAGATTAATTTTGCATAATGAAAATTCCAAATTGTTATTAACAAATTGATGAAAAATGAAATTGCTCAACAAATCCTTCGACAACTTAATTTTTTTGTTTCAATGAAAATAATGCGTTCATTTTTCTAAATATGTATGAATTTTTTCAAATTTTTTAATTCACTGATTTTTGCGTTTTTTAACATGGGGAAAATAACAAAATTCAAAGTGAATTCAAAAATATGTAAAAATTCATGCATATGCAGAAAAATAAACGGATTATTTTCCTTGAAACAAAAGATTAAGTTGTCGAAGGATTTGTTGAACAATTTTATTTTTCATCAATTTGTTAATAACAATTTGGAATTTTTATTATGAAAAATTAATCTTTTCAACGTCTTCAACATGCATGATTTTTTTTATATTTTAATATTATCGAGAAGTGGTTGCAATTTCCTCTCAATTTTCGAAAACTTATGCGAACTCGACACCAGGCGCAAGGACTACCTTAAAGGAATTAATTCACTGCGAATATCACCAGTGCGGTGAACGAATTTATTCTTGAAGCTATAAATATGCGTAAAAAAGTTCGTTACTCTTTTTACCGCGTGCGGTATTTCACATGCACTTAAGGGAATGTGAAATTATAAACGGATCGAAGCGAAAATTGAAATACAGACGCCATTAATGTGAACCTCGTGCATGAATTAGTCAGTATTTTGATTTTCGAAAAAAAAAAAAAAAAAAAAAAAAAAAAAAAAAAAAAAAAATCGAATGGCGTTATTTCAAACATTTCAGTTCTCTCGCACTCACGTGTCACGTGGCACATATTTCACATGCCCTTAATAGAAAATAATGTTTTTAAATATGGATGGATGTAGCCGAATAAACTTTAATATGTTTTAACATGATCTCTTCTCTCTGTTCTCTAGAAAATGGCTGCTATCGTGGACGAAGTTAATTCCAACATCAAGGACACACGCTATATGTTGTTTTTCGACTACAGAACATTCTGGTTCAATTGTTAAAATTTTACGTAATTTTTCTAAATTTTTTTTTTTTTCGAAAAATTCAAAATTTTATAAAATCCGAACCGCTTGACCGATTTCGCCGAAATGCAATACCATATAACATTGAACGTATCTCCAGATATAAACAACTATTTAGCTAAATCGGCGAACTTTTACGAAAGTTAGAGCGATCACGCCCTTTTTTCAATAAATTAAAAAATCACGTAAAATACGAACCACTTTACCGATCATCACCAAATTTCGTACGTGGTAGCGCTATATGTTATTTTTCGACTACAGAACATTCTAGTTCAATTGTTAAAATTCTACGTAATTTTTAGACATTTTTTTTTTTTGAAAAATTCAAAATTTTATAAAATCCGAACCGCTTGACCGATTTCGCCGAAATGCAATACCATACAACATTGAACGTATCTCTAGATATGAAGAACTATTTAGCTAAATCGGCGAACTTTTACGAAAGTTAGAGCAACCACGCCCTTTTTTCAACAAATTAAAAATTACATAAGAACTTAATTACTATATATATTTTTTCAAAAATTGCAATATTTAAAGGGGGACGAGTACTCTACTTGCGTGCCAAATTTGAGCCCGATCGCTCAGACGGTTACTGAGTGAGAGGCGATTGAATTTTCGAAGCCCTGCACACACACACACACACACACACACACACACACACACATACATACGGACATTTTTTCTAGACCACTTTTCTCGACGTTTTGGGTGATTCTAAGCATACTGGCATGAAAATCGCAAAAAAAAATTTTTTCACGAAAACAAAGCTTCCACTATGAGGAAGCAAAAACCGTAATTTTGTGCAAATGCATCGTTTTGCATCGTTAGAACTCGTTTGACACCGATGCCGCGAGCGAAAAAGCGTCAAACAGCCAAATCAAGCCATCTCGTTTTGCGAGCGCTGCACGCATGTAAACTCGATCTCCGAATGTAAAAAACTTTAATTTTGTGCAAATGCATCGTTTTGCATCGTTAGAACTTGTTTGCCACCGATGCACGAGCAAAAAAGCGTCTAACAGCCGAATCGAGCTATCGCGCTTTGCACGCCTAGCACTCATGTAGACTCGGTCGCCGAGTATCAAAAACCTTTATTTTATGCAAATGCATCGTTTTACATCGTTAAAACTCGTTTGGCACTGATGTCGCGAGCGAAAATGCGTCAGTCAGCCAAATCGAGCCATCGCGTTTTGCGAGCGCAGCACGCATGTAAACTCGGTCTCCGAATGACAAAAACTTCAATTTTGTGCAAATGCATCGTTTTGCATCGTCAAAACTCGTTTGGCAACGATACTGCGAGCGACAATGAGTTAATCAGCCAAATCGATCTATCGCGTTTTGGGCGCGTGGCACCCATTTAAACTCGGTCGCCGAGTATCAAAAATCTTTCTTTTGTGCAAATGCATCGTTTTGCATCGTTAACATTCGTTTGGCACCGATGCCGCCAGCGAAAAAGCGTCACTCAGCCAAATCGGGCCATCGCGTTTTGCGAGCGCTGCACGCATGTAAACTCGGTCTCCGAATGATAAAAACCTTAATTTTGTTTAAACGCATCGTTTTACATCGTTAAAACTCGTTTGGCACCGATGCCGCAAGCGAAAAAGCGTCAGTTAGCCAAATCGAGCCATCGCGTTTTGCGAGCGCTGCACGCATGTAAACTCGATCTCCGAATGTAAAAAACTTTAATTTTGTGCAAATGCATCGTTTTGCATCGTCAAAACTCGTTTGGCAACGATACTGCGAGCGAAAATGTGTTAATCAGCCAAATCGAGCTATCGCGTTTTGGGCGCGTGGCACCCATTTAAACTCGGTCGCCGAGTATTAAAAACCTTTCTTTTGTGCAAATGCATCGTTTTGCATCGTTAACACTCGTTTGGCACCGATGCCGCGAGCGAAAAAGCGTCAGTCAGCCAAATCGGGCCATCGCGTTTTGCGAGCGCTGCACGCATGTAAACTCGGTCTCCGAATGATAAAAACCTTAATTTATTTTAAATGCATCGTTTTGCATCGTCAAATCTCGTTTGGCAACGATACTGCGAGCGAAAATGAGTTAATCAGCCAAATCGATCTATCGCGTTTTGGGCGCGTGGCACCCATTTAAACTCGATCTCCGAATGTCAAAAACGTCTATTTTGTGCAAATGCATCGTTTTGCATCGTTAGAACTCGTTTGACACCGATGCCGCGAGCGAAAAAGCGTCAAACAGCCAAATCAAGCCATCTCGTTTTGCGAGCGCTGCACGCATGTAAACTCGATCTCCGAATGTCAAAAACCTTAATTTTGTTTAAATGCATCGTTGTGCATCGTCAAAACTCGTTTGGCAACGATGCCGCTAGCGAAAATGCGTCAATCAGCCAAATCAAGCTATTGCGTTCTGCGAGCGCTGCATGCATGTAAACTCGGTCTCCGAATGACAAAAACCTTTATTTTGTGCAAACGCATCGTTTTGCATCGTCAAAACTCGTTTGGCAACGATACTGCGAGCGAAAATGTGTTAATCAGCCAAATCGAGCTATCGCGTTTTGGGCGCGTGGCACCCATTTAAACTCGGTCGCCGAGTATTAAAAACCTTTCTTTTGTGCAAATGCATCGTTTTGCATCGTTAACACTCGTTTGGCACCGATTCCGCGAGCGAAAAAGCGTCAGTCAGCCAAATCGGGCCATCGCGTTTTGCGAGCGCTGCACGCATGTAAACTCGGTCTCCGAATGATAAAAACCTTAATTTTGTTTGAATGCATCGTTTTGCATCGTCAAATCTCGTTTGGCAACGATACTGCGAGCGAAAATGAGTTAATCAGCCAAATCGATCTATCGCGTTTTGGGCGCGTGGCACCCATTTAAACTCGATCTCCGAATGTCAAAAACGTCTATTTTGTGCAAATGCATCGTTTTGCATCGTTAGAACTCGTTTGACACCGATGCCGCGAGCGAAAAAGCGTCAAACAGCCAAATCAAGCCATCTCGTTTTGCGAGCGCTGCACGCATGTAAACTCGATCTCCGAATGTCAAAAACCTTAATTTTGTTTAAATGCATCGTTGTGCATCGTCAAAACTCGTTTGGCAACGATGCCGCTAGCGAAAATGCGTCAATCAGCCAAATCAAGCTATTGCGTTCTGCGCGCGTGGCACCCATGTAAACTCGGTCGCCGAGTATCAAAAACCTTTATTTTGTGCAAATGCATCGTTTTGCATTGTTAAAACTCGTTTGGCACCGATGCTGCGAGCGAAAAAGCGTCAATCAGCTAAATCGAGCCATCTCGTTTTGCGAGCGCTGCACGCATGTAAACTCGATCTCCGAATGTCAAAAACCTTAATTTTGTGCAAATGCATTGTTTTGCATCGTTAGGACTCGTTTGACACCGATGCCGCGAGCGAAAATGAATAAAACAGCCAAATTGAGCCATCTCGTTTTGCGAACGCTGCACGCATGTAAACTCGATCTCCGAATGTCAAAAACCTTAATTTTGTGCAAATGCATCGTTTTGCATCGTTAGAACTCGTTTGACACCGATGCCGCGAGCGAAAAAGCGTCAGTCAGCCAAATCGAGCCATCGCGTTTTGGGCGCGTGGCACCCATTTAAACTCGGTCGCCGGGTGTCAAAAACCTTTCTTTTGTGCAAATGCATCGTTTTGCATCGTTAACACTCGTTTGGCAACGATGCCGCGAGCGAAAAAGCGTCAGTTAGCCAAATCGAGCCATCGCGTTTTGCGAGCGCTGCACGCATGTAAACTCGGTCTCCGAATGACAAAAACCTTAATTTTGTGCAAATGCATCGTTTTGCATCGTCAAAACTCGTTTGGCAACGACACTGCGAGCGAAAATGAGTTAATCAGCCAAATCGAGCTATCGCGTTTTGGGCGCGTGGCACCCATTTAAACTCGGTCGCCGAGTATCAAAAACCTTTCTTTTGTGCAAGTGCATCGTTTTGCATCGTTAACACTCGTTTGGCACCGATGCCGCGAGCGAAAAACCGTCAGTCAGCCAAATCGGGCCATCGCGTTTTGCGAGCGCTGCACGCATGTAAACTCGGTCTCCGAATGATAAAAACCTTAATTTTGTTTAAATGCATCGTTTTGAATCGTCAAAACTCGTTTGGCAACGATGCCGCTAGCGAAAATGCGTCAATGAGCCAAATCGAGCTGTCGCGTTTTGCACGCGTAGCACTCATGTAGACTCGGTCGCCGAGTATCAAAAACCTTTAATTTGTGCAAATGCATCGTTTTACATCGTTAAAACTCGTTTGGCACCGATGCCGCGAGCGAAAAAGCGTCAGTTAGCCAAATCGAGCCATCGCGTTTTGAGAGCGCTGCACGCATGTAAACTCGGTCTCCGAATGATAAAAACCTTAATTTTGTTTAAATGCATCGTTTTGCATCGTCGAATCTCGTTTGGCAACGATACTGCGAGCGAAAATGAGTTAATCAGCAAATCGATCTACCGCGTTTTGGGCGCGTGGCACCCATTTAGACTCGGTCGCCGAGTATCAAAAACCTTTCTTTTGTGCAAATGCATCGTTTTGCATCGTTAGAACTCGTTTGACACCGATGCCGCGAGCGAAAAAGCGTCAAACAGCCAAATCAAGCCATCTCGTTTTGCGAACGCTGCACGCATGTAAACTCGATCTCCGAATGTCAAAAACCTTAATTTTGTTTAAATGCATCGTTGTGCATCGTCAAAACTCGTTTGGCAACGATGCCGCTAGCGAAAATGCGTCAATCAGCCAAATCAAGCTATTGCGTTCTGCGCGCGTGGCACCCATGTAAACTCGGTCGCCGAGTATCAAAAACCTTTATTTTGTTCAAATGCATCGTTTTGCATTGTTAAAACTCGTTTGGCACCGATGATGCGATCGAAAAAGCGTCAATCAGCTAAATCGAGGCATCTCGTTTTGCGAGCACTGCACGCAAGTAAACTCGATCTCCGAATGTCAAAAACCTTAATTTTGTGCAAATGCATCGTTTTGCATCGTTAGGACTCGTTTGACACCGATGCTGCTAGCGAAAATGCGTTAATCAGCCAAATCGAGCTGTCGCGTTTTGCACGCGTAGCACTCATGTAGACTCGGTCGCCGAGTATCAAAAACCTTTAATTTGTGCAAATGCATCGTTTTACATCGTTAAAACTCGTTTGGCACCGATGCCGCGAGCGAAAAAGCGTCAGTTAGCCAAATCGAGCCATCGCGTTTTGCGAGCGCTGCACGCATGTAAACTCGGTCTCCGAATGTAAAAAACCGTAATTTTGTGCAAATGCATCGTTTTGCATCGTTAGAACTCGTTTGACACCGATGCCGCGAGCGAAAAAGCGTCAAACAGCCAAATCAAGCCATCTCGTTTTGCGAGCGCTGCACGCATGTAAACTCGATCTCCGAATGTCAAAAACCTTAATTTTGTTTAAATGCATCGTTGTGCATCTTCAAAACTCGTTTGGCAACGATGCCGCTAGCGAAAATGCGTCAATCAGCCAAATCAAGCTATTGCGTTCTGCGCGCGTGGCACCCATGTAAACTCGGTCGCCGAGTATCAAAAACCTTTATTTTGTGCAAATGCATCGTTTTGCATTGTTGAAACTCGTTTGGCACCGATGCTGCGAGCGAAAAAGCGTCAATCAGCTAAATCGAGCCATCTCGTTTTGCGAGCGCTGCACGCATGTAAACTCGATCTCCGAATGTCAAAAACCTTAATTTTGTGCAAATGCATCGTTTTGCATCGTTAGGACTCGTTTGACACCGATGCCGCGAGCGAAAATGAGTAAAACAGCAGAATTGAGCCATCTCGTTTTGCGAACGCTGCACGCATGTAAACTCGATCTCCGAATGTCAAAAACCTTTATTTTGTGCAAATGCATCGTTTTACATCGTTAAAACTCGTTTGGCACCGATGCCGCGAGCGAAAAAGCGGCGAACAGCCAAATCGAGCCATCTTGATTTGCGAGCGCTGCACGCATGTAATCTCGATCTCCGAATGTCAAAACCCTTAATTTTGTTTAAATGCATCGTTTTGCATCGTCAAAAGTCGTTTGGTAACGATGCCGCTAGCGAAAATGCGTCAATCAGCCAAATCGAGCCATCGCGTTTTGGGCGCGTGGCACCCATTTAAACTCGGTCGCCGGGTGTCAAAAACCTTTCTTTTGTGCAAATGCATCGTTTTGCATCGTTAACACTCGTTTGGCACCGATGCCGCGAGCGAAAAAGCGTCAGTTAGCCAAATCGAGCCATCGCGTTTTGCGAGCGCTGCACGCATGTAAACTCGGTCTCCGAATGACAAAAAACTTAATTTTGTGCAAATGCATCGTTTTGCATCGTTAGAACTCGTTTGACACCGATGCCGCGAGCGAAAAAGCGTCAGTCAGCCAAATCGAGCGATCGCGTTTTGGGCGCGTGGCACCCATTTAAACTCGGTCGCCGAGTATCAAAAACCTTTAATTTGTGCAAATGCATCGTTTTACATCGTTAACACTCGTTTGGCACCGATGCCGCGAGCGAAAAAGCGTCAGTCAGCCAAATCGAGCCATCGCGTTTTGCGAGCGCTGCACGCAAGTAAACTCGGTCTCCGAATGACAAAAACCTTTATTTTGTGCAAATGCATCGTTTTGCATCGTCAAAACTCGTTTGGCAACGATACTGCGAGCGAAAATGTGTTAATCAGCCAAATCGAGCTATCGCGTTTTGGGCGCGTGGCACCCATTTAAACTCGGTCGCCGAGTATCAAAAACCTTTCTTTTGTGCAAATGCATCGTTTTGCATCGTTAACACTCGTTTGGCACCGATGCCGCGAACGAAAAAGCGTCAGTCAGCCAAATCGGGCCATCGCGTTTTGCGAGCGCTGCACGCATGTAAACTCGGTCTCCGAATGATAAAAACCTTAATTTTGTTTAAATGCATCGTTTTGCATCGTCAAAATTCGTTTGGCAACGATGCCGCTAGCGAAAATGCGTCAATCAGCCAAATCGAGCTATCGCGTTTTGCACGTGTAGCACTCATGTAGACTCGGTCGCGGAGTATCAAAAACCTTTATTTTGTGCAAATGCATCGTTTTGCATTGTTAAAACTCGTTTGGCACCGATGCTGCGATCGAAAAAGCGTCAATCAGCTAAATCGAGCCATCTCGTTTTGCGAGCGCTGCACGCATGTAAACTCGATCTCCGAATGTCAAAAACCTTTATTTTGTGCAAATGCATCGTTTTGCATCGTTAGAACTCGTTTGACACCGATGCCGCGAGCGAAAAAGCGTCAGTCAGCTAAATCGAGCCATCGCGTTTTGCGAGCGCTGCATGCATGTAAACTCGGTCTCCGAATGACAAAAACCTTTATTTTGTGCAAATGCATCGTTTTGCATCGTCAAAACTCGTTTGGCAACGATACTGCGAGCGAAAATGAGTTAATCAGCCAAATCGATCTATCGCGTTTTGGGCGCGTGGCACCCATTTAAACTCGATCTCCGAATGTCAAAAACGTTAATTTTGTGCAAATGCATCGTTTTGCATCGTTAGAACTCGTTTGACACCGATGCCGCGAGCGAAAAAGCGTCAAACAGCCAAATCAAGCCATCTCGTTTTGCGAGCGCTGCACGCATGTAAACTCGATCTCCGAATATCAAAAACCTTAATTTTGTTTAAATGCATCGTTGTGCATCGTCAAAACTCGTTTGGCAACGATGCCGCTAGCGAAAATGCGTCAATCAGCCAAATCGAGCTATCGCGTTTTGCACGTGTAGCACTCATGTAGACTCGGTCGCGGAGTATCAAAAACCTTTCTTTTGTGCAAATGCATAGTTTTGCATCGTTAACACTCGTTTGGCACCGATGCCGCGAGCGAAAAAGCGTCAGTCAGCCAAATCGGGCCATCGCGTTTTGCGAGCGCTGCACGCATGTAAACTCGGTCTCCGAATGTCAAAAACCTTTATTTTGTTTAAATGCATCGTTGTGCATCGTCAAAACTCGTTTGGCAACGATTCCGCTAGCGTAAATGCGTCAATCAGCCAAATCAAGCTATTGCGTTCTGCGCGCGTGGCACCCATGTAAACTCGGTCGCCGAGTATCAAAAACCTTTATTTTGTGCAAATGCATCGTTTTGCATTGTTAAAACTCGTTTGACACCGATGCTGCAAGCGAAAAAGCGTCAATCAGCTAAATCGAGCCATCTCGTTTTGCGAGCGCTGCACGCATGTAAACTCGATCTCCGAATGTCAAAAACCTTTATTTTGTGCAAATACATCGTTTTGCATCGTTAGGACTCGTTTGACACCGATGCCGCGAGTGAAAATGAGTAAAACAGCCAAATTGAGCCATCTCGTTTTGCGAACGCTGCACGCATGTAAACTCGATCTCCGAATGTCAAAAACCTTAATTTTGTGCAAATGCATCGTTTTGCATCGTTAGAACTCGTTTGACACCGATGCCGCTAGCGAAAAAGCGTCAGTCAGCCAAATCGAGCCATCGCGTTTTGCGAGCGCTGCACGCATGTAAACTCGGTCTCCGAATGACAAAAACCTTAATTTTGTGCAAATGCATCGTTTTGCATCGTCAAAACTCGTTTGGCAACGACACTGCGAGCGAAAATGAGTTAATCAGCCAAATCGAGCTATCGCGTTTTGGGCGCGTGGCACCCATTTAAACTCGGTCGCCGAGTATCAAAAACCTTTAATTTGTGCAAATGCATCGTTTTACATCGTTAACACTCGTTTGGCACCGATGCCGCGAGCGAAAAAGCGTCAGTCAGCCAAATCGAGCCATCGCGTTTTGCGAGCGCTGCACGCAAGTAAACTCGGTCTCCGAATGACAAAAACCTTTATTTTGTGCAAATGCATCGTTTTGCATCGTCAAAACTCGTTTGGCAACGATACTGCGAGCGAAAATGTGTTAATCAGCCAAATCGAGCTATCGCGTTTTGGGCGCGTGGCACCCATTTAAACTCGGTCGCCGAGTATCAGAAACCTTTCTTTTGTGCAAATGCATCGTTTTGCATCGTTAACACTCGTTTGGCACCGATGCCGCGAGCGAAAAAGCGTCAGTCAGCCAAATCGGGCCATCGCGTTTTGCGAGCGCTGCACGCATGTAAACTCGGTCTCCGAATGATAAAAACCTTAATTTTGTTTAAATGCATCGTTTTGCATTGTCAAAACTCGTTTGGCAACGATGCCGCTAGCGAAAATGCGTCAATCAGCCAAATCGAGCTATCGCGTTTTGCACGTGTAGCACTCATGTAGACTCGGTCGCGGAGTATCAAAAACCTTTATTTTGTGCAAATGCATCGTTTTACATCGTTAAAACTCGTTTGGCACCGATGCCGCGAGCCAAAAAGCGTCAGTTAGCCAAATCGAGCCATCGCGTTTTGCGAGCGCTGCACGCATGTAAACTCGGTCTCCGAATGACAAAAACCTGAATTTTGTGCAAATACATCGTTTTGCATCGTCAAAACTCGTTTGGCAACGATACTGCGAGCGAAAATGAGTTAATCGGCTAAATCGAGCTATCGCGTTTTGGGCGCGTGGCACCCATTTAAACTCGGTCGCCGAGTATCAAAAACCTTTCTTTTGTGCAAATGCATCGTTTTGCATCGTTAACACTCGTTTGGCACCGATTCCGCGAGCGAAAAAGCGTCAGTCAGCCAAATCGGGCCATCGCGTTTTGCGAGCGCTGCACGCATGTAAACTCGGTCTCCGAATGTCAAAAACCTTAATTTTGTTTAAATGCATCGTTGTGCATCGTCAAAACTCGTTTGGCAACGATGCCGCTAGCGAAAATGCGTCAATCAGCCAAATCAAGCTATTGCGTTCTGCGCGCGTAGCACCCATGTAAACTCGGTCGCCGAGTATCAAAAACCTTTTTTTTGTGCAAATGCATCGTTTTGCATTGTTAAAACTCGTTTGGCACCGATGATGCGAGCGAACAAGCGTCAATCAGCTAAATCGAGCCATCTCGTTTTGCGAGCACTGCACGCATGTAAACTCGATCTCCGAATGTCAAAAACCTTAATTTTGTGCAAATGCATCGTTTTGCATCGTTAGGACTCGTTTGACACCGATGCCGCTAGCGAAAATGCGTCAATCAGCCAAATCGAGCTGTCGCGTTTTGCACGCGTAGCACTCATGTAGACTCGGTCGCCGAGTATCAAAAACCTTTAATTTGTGCAAATGCATCATTTTACATCGTTAAAACTCGTTTGGCACCGATGCGGCGAGCGAAAAAGCGTCAGTTAGCCAAATCGAGCCATCGCGTTTTGCGAGCGTTGCACGCATGTAAACTCGGTCGCCGAGTATCAAAAACCTTTATTTTGTGCAAATGCATCGTTTTGCATTGTTAAAACTCGTTTGGCACCGATGCTGCGAGCGAAAAAGCGTCAATCAGCTAAATCGAGCTATCTCGTTTTGCGAGCGCTGCACGCATGTAAACTCGATCTCCGAATGTCAAAAACCTTAATTTTGTGCAAATGCATCGTTTTGCATCGTTAGGACTCGTTTGGCACCGATGATGCGAGCGAACAAGCGTCAATCAGCTAAATCGAGCCATCTCGTTTTGCGAGCACTGCACGCATGTAAACTCGATCTCCGAATGTCAAAAACCTTAATTTTGTGCAAATGCATCGTTTTGCATCGTTAGGACTCGTTTGACACCGATGCCGCTAGCGAAAATGCGTCAATCAGCCAAATCGAGCTGTCGCGTTTTGCACGCGTAGCACTCATGTAGACTCGGTCGCCGAGTATCAAAAACCTTTAATTTGTGCAAATGCATCATTTTACATCGTTAAAACTCGTTTGGCACCGATGCGGCGAGCGAAAAAGCGTCAGTTAGCCAAATCGAGCCATCGCGTTTTGCGAGCGTTGCACGCATGTAAACTCGGTCTCCGAATGACAAAAACCTTAATTTTGTGCAAATGCATCGTTTTGCATCGTCAAAACTCGTTTGGAAACGATACTGCGAGCGAAAATGAGTTAATCAGCCAAATCGAGCTATCGCGTTTTGGGCGCGTGGCACCCATTTAAACTCGGTCGCCGAGTATCAAAAACCTTTCTTTTGTGCAAATGCATCGTTTTGCATCGTTAACACTCGTTTGGCACCGATGCCGCGAGCGAAAAAGCGTCAGTCAGCCAAATCGGGCCATCGCGTTTTGCGAGCGCTGCACGCATGTAAACTCGGTCTCCGAATGTCAAAAACCTTAATTTTGTTTAAATGCATCGTTGTGCATCGTCAAAACTCGTTTGGCAACGATGCCGCTAGCGAAAATGCGTCAATCAGCCAAATCAAGCTATTGCGTTCTGCGCGCGTGGCACCCATGTAAACTCGGTCGCCGAGTATCAAAAACCTTTATTTTGTGCAAATGCATCGTTTTGCATTGTTAAAACTCGTTTGGCACCGATGCTGCGAGCGAAAAAGCGTCAATCAGCTAAATCGAGCTATCTCGTTTTGCGAGCGCTGCACGCATGTAAACTCGATCTCCGAATGTCAAAAACCTTAATTTTGTGCAAATGCATCGTTTTGCATCGTTAGGACTCGTTTGACACCGATGCCGCGAGCGAAAATGAGTAAAACAGCCAAATTGAGCCATCTCGTTTTGCGAACGCTGCACGCATGTAAACTCGATCTCCGAATATCAAAAACCTTTATTTTGTGCAAATGCATCGTTTTGCATCGTTAGAACTCGTTTGACACCGATGCCGCGAGCGAAAAAGCGTCAGTCAACCAAATCGAGCCATCGCGTTTTGGGCGCGTGCCACCCATTTAAACTCGGTCGCCGGGTGTCAAAAACCTTTCTTTTGTGCAAATGCATCGTTTTGCATCGTTAACACTCGTTTGGCAACGATGCCGAGAGCGAAAAAGCGTCAGTTAGCCAAATCGAGCCATCGCGTTTTGCGAGCGCTGCACGCATGTAAACTCGGTCTCCGAATGACAAAAACCTTAATTTTGTGCAAATGCATCGTTTTGCATCGTCAAAACTCGTTTGGCAACGACACTGCGAGCGAAAATGAGTTAATCAGCCAAATCGAGCTATCGCGTTTTGGGCGCGTGGCACCCATTTAAACTCGGTCGCCGAGTATCAAAAACCTTTATTTTGTGCAAGTGCATCGTTTTGCATCGTTAACACTCGTTTGGGACCGATGCCGCGAGCGAAAAACCGTCAGTCAGCCAAATCGGGCCATCGCGTTTTGCGAGCGCTGCACGCATGTAAACTCGATCTCCGATTGTCAAAAACCTTAATTTTGTTTAAATGCATCGTTGTGCATCGTCAAAACTCGTTTGGCAACGATGCCGCTAGCGAAAATGCGTCAATCAGCCAAATCAAGCTATTGCGTTCTGCGCGCGTGGCACCCATGTAAACTCGGTCGCCGAGTATCAAAAACCTTTATTTTGTGCAAATGCATCGTTTTGCATTGTTAAAACTCGTTTGGCACCGATGCTGCGAGCGAAAAAGCGTCAATTAGCTAAATCGAGCCATCTCGTTGTGCGAGCGCTGCACGCATGTAAACTCGATCTCCGAATGTCAAAAACCTTAATTTTGTGCAAATGCATCGTTTTGCATCGTTAGGACTCGTTTGACACCGATGCCGCTAGCGAAAATGCGTCAATCAGCCAAATCGAGCTGTCGCGTTTTGCACGCGTAGAACTCATGTAGACCCGGTCGCCGAGTATCAAAAACCTTAATTTTGTGCAAATGCATCGTTTTGCATTGTTAAAACTCGTTTGGCACCGATGCTGCGAGCGAAAAAGCGTCAATCAGCTAAATCGAGCCATCTCGTTTTGCGAGCGCTGCACGCATGTAAACTCGATCTCCGAATGTCAAAAACCTTAATTTTGTGCAAATGCATCGTTTTGCATTGTTAGGACTCGTTTGACACCGATGCTGCGAGCGAAAAAGCGTCAATCAGCTAAATCGAGCCATCTCGTTTTGCGAGCGCTGCACGCATGTAAACTCGATCTCCGAATGTCAAAAACCTTATTTTTGTGCAAATGCATCGTTTTGCATCGTTAGAACTCGTTTGACACCGATGCCGCGAGCGAAAAAGCGTCAGTCAGCCAAATCGAGCCATCGCGTTTTGGGCGCGTGGCACCCATTTAAACTCGGTCGCCGGGTGTCAAAAACCTTTCTTTTGTGCAAATGCATCGTTTTGCATCGTTAACACTCGTTTGGCAACGATGCCGCGAGCGAAAAAGCGTCAGTTAGCCAAATCGAGCCATCGCGTTTTGCGAGCGCTGCACGCATGTAAACTCGGTCTCCGAATGACAAAAACCTTAATTTTGTGCAAATGCATCGTTTTGCATCGTCAAAACTCGTTTGGCAACGACACTGCGAGCGAAAATGAGTTAATCAGCCAAATCGAGCTATCGCGTTTTGGGCGCGTGGCACCCATTTAACCTCGGTCGCCGAGTATCAAAAACCTTTCTTTTGTGCAAGTGCATCGTTTTGCATCGTTAACACTCGTTTGGCACCGATGCCGCGAGCGAAAAACCGTCAGTCAGCCAAATCGGGCCATCGTGTTTTGCGAGCGCTGCACGCATGTAAACTCGGTCTCCGAATGATAAAAACCTTAATTTTGTTTAAATGCATCGTTTTGAATCGTCAAAACTCGTTTGGCAACGATGCCGCTAGCGAAAATGCGTCAATCAGCCAAATCGAGCTGTCGCGTTTTGCACGCGTAGCACTCATGTAGACTCGGTCGCCGAGTATCAAAAACCTTTAATTTGTGCAAGTGCATCGTTTTACATCGTTAAAACTCGTATGGCACCGATGCCGCGAGCGAAAAAGCGTCAGTTAGCCAAATCGAGCCATCGCGTTTTGAGAGCGCTGCACGCATGTAAACTCGGTCTCCGAATGATAAAAACCTTAATTTTGTTTAAATGCATCGTTTTGCATCGTCGAATCTCGTTTGGCAACGATACTGCGAGCGAAAATGAGTTAATCAGCCAAATCGATCTATCGCGTTTTGGGCGCGTGGCACCCATTTAAACTCGGTCGCCGAGTATCAAAAACCTTTCTTTTGTGCAAATGCATCGTTTTGCATCGTTAGAACTCGTTTGACACCGATGCCGCGAGCGAAAAAGCGTCAAACAGCCAAATCAAGCCATCTCGTTTTGCGAGCGCTGCACGCATGTAAACTCGATCTCCGAATGTCAAAAACCTTAATTTTGTTTAAATGCATCGTTGTGCATCGTCAAAACTCGTTTGGCAACGATGCCGCAAGCGAAAAAGCGTCAGTTAGCCAAATCGAGCCATCGCGTTTTGCGAGCGCTGCACGCATGTAAACTCGGTCTCCGAATGACAAAAACCTTAATTTTGTGCAAATGCATCGTTTTGCATCGTTAGAACTCGTTCGACACCGATGCCGCGAGCGAAAAAGCGTCAGTCAGCCAAATCGAGCCATCGCGTTTTGCGAGCGCTGCACGCATGTAAACTCGGTCTCCGAATGACAAAAACCTTTATTTTGTGCAAATGCATCGTTTTGCATCGTCAAAACTCGTTTGGCAACGATACTGCGAGCGAAAATGAGTTAATCAGCCAAATCGAGCTATCGCGTTTTGGGCGCGTGGCACCCATTTAAACTCGGTCGCCGAGTATCAAAAACCTTTCTTTTGTGCAAATGCATCGTTTTGCATCGTTAACACTCGTTTGGCACCGATGCAGCGAGCGAAAAAGCGTCAGTCAGCCAAATCGGGCCATCGCGTTTTGCGAGCGCTGCACGCATGTAAACTCGGTCTCCGAATGATAAAAACCTTAATTTTGTTTAAATGCATCGTTTTGCATCGTCAAAACTCGTTTGGCAACGATGCCGCTAGCGAAAATGCGTCAATCAGCCAAATCGAGCTATCGCGTTTTGCACGTGTAGCACTCATGTAGACTCGGTCGCGGAGTATCAAAAACCTTTATTTTGTGCAAATGCATCGTTTTACATCGTTAAAACTCGTTTGGCACCGATGCCGCGAGCGAAAAAGCGTCAAACAGCCAAATCAAGCCATCTCGTTTTGCGAGCGCTGCACGCATGTAAACTCGATCTCCGAATGTCAAAAACCTTAATTTTGTTTAAATGCATCGTTGTGCATCGTCAAAACTCGTTTGGCAACGATGCCGCTAGCGAAAATGCGTCAATCAGCCAAATCAAGCTATTGCGTTCTGCGCGCGTGGCACCCATGTAAACTCGGTCGCCGAGTATCAAAAACCTTTATTTTGTTCAAATGCATCGTTTTGCATTGTTAAAACTCGTTTGGCACCGATGCTGCGAGCGAAAAAGCGTCAATCAGCTAAATCGAGCCATCTCGTTTTGCGAGCGCTGCACGCATGTAAACTCGATCTCCGAATGTCAAAAACCTTAATTTTGTGCAAATGCATCGTTTTGCATCGTTAGGACTCGTTTGACACCGATGCCGCTAGCGAAAATGCGTCAATCAGCCAAATCGAGCTGTCGCGTTTTGCACGCGTAGAACTCATGTAGACCCGGTCGCCGAGTATCAAAAACCTTAATTTTGTGCAAATGCATCGTTTTGCATTGTTAAAACTCGTTTGGCACCGATGCTGCGAGCGAAAAAGCGTCAATCAGCTAAATCGAGCCATCTCGTTTTGCGAGCGCTGCACGCATGTAAACTCGATCTCCGAATGTCAAAAACCTTAATTTTGTGCAAATGCATCGTTTTGCATTGTTAGGACTCGTTTGACACCGATGCTGCGAGCGAAAAAGCGTCAATCAGCTAAATCGAGCCATCTCGTTTTGCGAGCGCTGCACGCATGTAAACTCGATCTCCGAATGTCAAAAACCTTAATTTTGTGCAAATGCATCGTTTTGCATCGTTAGAACTCGTTTGACACCGATGCCGCGAGCGAAAAAGCGTCAGTCAGCCAAATCGAGCCATCGCGTTTTGGGCGCGTGGCACCCATTTAAACTCGGTCGCCGGGTGTCAAAAACCTTTCTTTTGTGCAAATGCATCGTTTTGCATCGTTAACACTCGTTTGGCAACGATGCCGCGAGCGAAAAAGCGTCAGTTAGCCAAATCGAGCCATCGCGTTTTGCGAGCGCTGCACGCATGTAAACTCGGTCTCCGAATGACAAAAACCTTAATTTTGTGCAAATGCATCGTTTTGCATCGTCAAAACTCGTTTGGCAACGACACTGCGAGCGAAAATGAGTTAATCAGCCAAATCGAGCTATCGCGTTTTGGGCGCGTGGCACCCATTTAACCTCGGTCGCCGAGTATCAAAAACCTTTCTAATGTGCAAGTGCATCGTTTTGCATCGTTAGAACTCGTTTGACACCGATGCCGCGAGCGAAAAAGCGTCAAACAGCCAAATCAAGCCATCTCGTTTTGCGAGCGCTGCACGCATGTAAACTCGATCTCCGAATGTCAAAAACCTTAATTTTGTTTAAATGCATCGTTGTGCATCGTCAAAACTCGTTTGGCAACGATGCCGCAAGCGAAAAAGCGTCAGTTAGCCAAATCGAGCCATCGCGTTTTGCGAGCGCTGCACGCATGTAAACTCGGTCTCCGAATGACAAAAACCTTAATTTTGTGCAAATGCATCGTTTTGCATCGTTAGAACTCGTTCGACACCGATGCCGCGAGCGAAAAAGCGTCAGTCAGCCAAATCGAGCCATCGCGTTTTGCGAGCGCTGCACGCATGTAAACTCGGTCTCCGAATGACAAAAACCTTTATTTTGTGCAAATGCATCGTTTTGCATCGTCAAAACTCGTTTGGCAACGATACTGCGAGCGAAAATGAGTTAATCAGCCAAATCGAGCTATCGCGTTTTGGGCGCGTGGCACCCATTTAAACTCGGTCGCCGAGTATCAAAAACCTTTCTTTTGTGCAAATGCATCGTTTTGCATCGTTAACACTCGTTTGGCACCGATGCCGCGAGCGAAAAAGCGTCAGTAAGCCAAATCGGGCCATCGCGTTTTGCGAGCGCTGCACGCATGTAAACTCGGTCTCCGAATGATAAAAACCTTAATTTTGTTTAAATGCATCGTTTTGCATCGTCAAAACTCGTTTGGCAACGATGCCGCTAGCGAAAATGCGTCAATCAGCCAAATCGAGCTATCGCGTTTTGCACGTGTAGCACTCATGTAGACTCGGTCGCGGAGTATCAAAAACCTTTATTTGTGCAAATGCATCGTTTTGCATTGTTAAAACTCGTTTGGCACCGATGCTGCGAGCGAAAAAGCGTCAATCAGCTTAATCGAGCCATCTCGTTTTGCGAGCGCTGCACGCATGTAAACTCGATCTCCGAATGTCAAAAACCTTAATTTTGAGCAAATGCATCGTTTTGCATCGTCAGAACTCGTTTGACACCGATGCCGCGAGCGAAAAAGCGTCAGTCAGCCAAATCGAGCCATCGCGTTTTGCGAGCGCTGCATGCATGTAAACTCGGTCTCCGAATGACAAAAACCTTTATTTTGTGCAAACGCATCGTTTTGCATCGTCAAAACTCGTTTGGCAACGATACTGCGAGCGAAAATGTGTTAATCAGCCAAATCGAGCTATCGCGTTTTGGGCGCGTGGCACCCATTTCAACTCGGTCGCCGAGTATTAAAAACCTTTCTTTTGTGCAAATGCATCGTTTTGCATCGTTAACACTCGTTTGGCAACGATGCCGCGAGCGAAAAAGCGTCAGTTAGCCAAATCGAGCCATCGCGTTTTGCGAGCGCTGCACGCATGTAAACTCGGTCTCCGAATGACAAAAACCTTAATTTTGTGCAAATGCATCGTTTTGCATCGTCAAAACTCGTTTGGCAACGACACTGCGAGCGAAAATGAGTTAATCAGCCAAATCGAGCTATCGCGTTTTGGGCGCGTGGCACCCATTTAACCTCGGTCGCCGAGTATCAAAAACCTTTCTTTTGTGCAAGTGCATCGTTTTGCATCGTTAACACTCGTTTGGCACCGATGCCGCGAGCGAAAAACCGTCAGTCAGCCAAATCGGGCCATCGTGTTTTGCGAGCGCTGCACGCATGTAAACTCGGTCTCCGAATGATAAAAACCTTAATTTTGTTTAAATGCATCGTTTTGAATCGTCAAAACTCGATTGGCAACGATGCCGCTAGCGAAAATGCGTCAATCAGCCAAATCGAGCTGTCGCGTTTTGCACGCGTAGCACTCATGTAGACTCGGTCGCCGAGTATCAAAAACCTTTAATTTGTGCAAATGCATCGTTATACATCGTTAAAACTCGTATGGCACCGATGCCGCGAGCGAAAAAGCGTCAGTTAGCCAAATCGAGCCATCGCGTTTTGAGAGCGCTGCACGCATGTAAACTCGGTCTCCGAATGATAAAAACCTTAATTTTGTTTAAATGCATCGTTTTGCATCGTCGAATCTCGTTTGGCAACGATACTGCGAGCGAAAATGAGTTAATCAGCCAAATCAATCTATCGCGTTTTGGGCGCGTGGCACCCATTTAAACTCGGTCGCCGAGTATCAAAAACCTTTCTTTTGTGCAAATGCATCGTTTTGCATCGTTAGAACTCGTTTGACACCGATGCCGCGAGCGAAAAAGCGTCAAACAGCCAAATCAAGCCATCTCGTTTTGCGAGCGCTGCACGCATGTAAACTCGATCTCCGAATGTCAAAAACCTTAATTTTGTTTAAATGCATCGTTGTGCATCGTCAAAACTCGTTTGGCAACGATGCCGCAAGCGAAAAAGCGTCAGTTAGCCAAATCGAGCTATCGCGTTTTGCGAGCGCTGCACGCATGTAAACTCGGTCTCCGAATGACAAAAACCTTAATTTTGTGCAAATGCATCGTTTTGCATCGTTAGAACTCGTTCGACACCGATGCCGCGAGCGAAAAAGCGTCAGTCAGCCAAATCGAGCCATCGCGTTTTGCGAGCGCTGCACGCATGTAAACTCGGTCTCCGAATGACAAAAACCTTTATTTTGTGCAAATGCATCGTTTTGCATCGTCAAAACTCGTTTGGCAACGATACTGCGAGCGAAAATGAGTTAATCAGCCAAATCGAGCTGTCGCGTTTTGGGCGCGTGGCACCCATTTAAACTCGGTCGCCGAGTATCAAAAACCTTTCTTTTGTGCAAATGCATCGTTTTGCATCGTTAACACTCGTTTGGCACCGATGCCGCGAGCGAAAAAGCGTCAGTAAGCCAAATCGGGCCATCGCGTTTTGCGAGCGCTGTACGCATGTAAACTCGGTCTCCGAATGATAAAAACCTTAATTTTGTTTAAATGCATCGTTTTGCATCGTCAAAACTCGTTTGGCAACGATGCCGCTAGCGAAAATGCGTCAATCAGCCAAATCGAGCTATCGCGTTTTGCGCGCGTGGCACCCATGTAAACTCGGTCGCCGAGTATCAAAAACCTTTATTTTGTGCAAATGCATCGTTTTGCATTGTTAAAACTCGTTTGGCACCGATGCTGCGAGCGAAAAAGCGTCAGTCAGCCAAATCGAGCCATCGCGTTTTGCGAGCGCTGCACGCATGTAAACTCGGTCTCCGAATGACAAAAACCTTTATTTTGTGCAAATGCATCGTTTTGCATCGTCAAAACTCGTTTGGCAACGATACTGCGAGCGAAAATGAGTTAATCAGCCAAATCGAGCCGTCGCGTTTTGGGCGCGTGGCACCCATTTAAACTCGGTCGCCGAGTATCAAAAACCTTTCTTTTGTGCAAATGCATCGTTTTGCATCGTTAACACTCGTTTGGCACCGATGCCGCGAGCGAAAAAGCGTCAGTAAGCCAAATCGGGCCATCGCGTTTTGCGAGCGCTGCACGCATGTAAACTCGGTCTCCGAATGATAAAAACCTTAATTTTGTTTAAATGCATCGTTTTGCATTGTCAAAACTCGTTTGGCAACGATGCCGCTAGCGAAAATGCGTCAATCAGCCAAATCGAGCTATCGCGTTTTGCACGTGTAGCACTCATGTAGACTCGGTCGCGGAGTATCAAAAACCTTTATTTTGTGCAAATGCATCGTTTTACATCGTTAAAACTCGTTTGGCACCGATGCCGCGAGCCAAAAAGCGTCAGTTAGCCAAATCGAGCCATCGCGTTTTGCGAGCGCTGCACGCATGTAAACTCGGTCTCCGAATGACAAAAACCTGAATTTTGTGCAAATACATCGTTTTGCATCGTCAAAACTCGTTTGGCAACGATACTGCGAGCGAAAATGAGTTAATCGGCTAAATCGAGCTATCGCGTTTTGGGCGCGTGGCACCCATTTAAACTCGGTCGCCGAGTATCAAAAACCTTTCTTTTGTGCAAATGCATCGTTTTGCATCGTTAACACTCGTTTGGCACCGATTCCGCGAGCGAAAAAGCGTCAGTCAGCCAAATCGGGCCATCGCGTTTTGCGAGCGCTGCACGCATGTAAACTCGGTCTCCGAATGTCAAAAACCTTAATTTTGTTTAAATGCATCGTTGTGCATCGTCAAAACTCGTTTGGCAACGATGCCGCTAGCGAAAATGCGTCAATCAGCCAAATCAAGCTATTGCGTTCTGCGCGCGTAGCACCCATGTAAACTCGGTCGCCGAGTATCAAAAACCTTTTTTTTGTGCAAATGCATCGTTTTGCATTGTTAAAACTCGTTTGGCACCGATGATGCGAGCGAACAAGCGTCAATCAGCTAAATCGAGCCATCTCGTTTTGCGAGCACTGCACGCATGTAAACTCGATCTCCGAATGTCAAAAACCTTAATTTTGTGCAAATGCATCGTTTTGCATCGTTAGGACTCGTTTGACACCGATGCCGCTAGCGAAAATGCGTCAATCAGCCAAATCGAGCTGTCGCGTTTTGCACGCGTAGCACTCATGTAGACTCGGTCGCCGAGTATCAAAAACCTTTAATTTGTGCAAATGCATCATTTTACATCGTTAAAACTCGTTTGGCACCGATGCGGCGAGCGAAAAAGCGTCAGTTAGCCAAATCGAGCCATCGCGTTTTGCGAGCGTTGCACGCATGTAAACTCGGTCTCCGAATGACAAAAACCTTAATTTTGTGCAAATGCATCGTTTTGCATCGTCAAAACTCGTTTGGAAACGATACTGCGAGCGAAAATGAGTTAATCAGCCAAATCGAGCTATCGCGTTTTGGGCGCGTGGCACCCATTTAAACTCGGTCGCCGAGTATCAAAAACCTTTCTTTTGTGCAAATGCATCGTTTTGCATCGTTAACACTCGTTTGGCACCGATGCCGCGAGCGAAAAAGCGTCAGTCAGCCAAATCGGGCCATCGCGTTTTGCGAGCGCTGCACGCATGTAAACTCGGTCTCCGAATGTCAAAAACCTTAATTTTGTTTAAATGCATCGTTGTGCATCGTCAAAACTCGTTTGGCAACGATGCCGCTAGCGAAAATGCGTCAATCAGCCAAATCAAGCTATTGCGTTCTGCGCGCGTGGCACCCATGTAAACTCGGTCGCCGAGTATCAAAAACCTTTATTTTGTGCAAATGCATCGTTTTGCATTGTTAAAACTCGTTTGGCACCGATGCTGCGAGCGAAAAAGCGTCAATCAGCTAAATCGAGCCATCTCGTTTTGCGAGCGCTGCACGCATGTAAACTCGATCTCCGAATGTCAAAAACCTTAATTTTGTGCAAATGCATCGTTTTGCATCGTTAGGACTCGTTTGACACCGATGCCGCGAGCGAAAATGAGTAAAACAGCCAAATTGAGCCATCTCGTTTTGCGAACGCTGCACGCATGTAAACTCGATCTCCGAATATCAAAAACCTTTATTTTGTGCAAATGCATCGTTTTGCATCGTTAGAACTCGTTTGACACCGATGCCGCGAGCGAAAAAGCGTCAGTCAACCAAATCGAGCCATCGCGTTTTGGGCGCGTGCCACCCATTTAAACTCGGTCGCCGGGTGTCAAAAACCTTTCTTTTGTGCAAATGCATCGTTTTGCATCGTTAACACTCGTTTGGCAACGATGCCGAGAGCGAAAAAGCGTCAGTTAGCCAAATCGAGCCATCGCGTTTTGCGAGCGCTGCACGCATGTAAACTCGGTCTCCGAATGACAAAAACCTTAATTTTGTGCAAATGCATCGTTTTGCATCGTCAAAACTCGTTTGGCAACGACACTGCGAGCGAAAATGAGTTAATCAGCCAAATCGAGCTATCGCGTTTTGGGCGCGTGGCACCCATTTAAACTCGGTCGCCGAGTATCAAAAACCTTTATTTTGTGCAAGTGCATCGTTTTGCATCGTTAACACTCGTTTGGGACCGATGCCGCGAGCGAAAAACCGTCAGTCAGTTAAATCGGGCCATCGCGTTTTGCGAGCGCTGCACGCATGTAAACTCGATCTCCGATTGTCAAAAACCTTAATTTTGTTTAAATGCATCGTTGTGCATCGTCAAAACTCGTTTGGCAACGATGCCGCTAGCGAAAATGCGTCAATCAGCCAAATCAAGCTATTGCGTTCTGCGCGCGTGGCACCCATGTAAACTCGGTCGCCGAGTATCAAAAACCTTTATTTTGTGCAAATGCATCGTTTTGCATTGTTAAAACTCGTTTGGCACCGATGCTGCGAGCGAAAAAGCGTCAATTAGCTAAATCGAGCCATCTCGTTGTGCGAGCGCTGCACGCATGTAAACTCGATCTCCGAATGTCAAAAACCTTAATTTTGTGCAAATGCATCGTTTTGCATCGTTAGGACTCGTTTGACACCGATGCCGCTAGCGAAAATGCGTCAATCAGCCAAATCGAGCTGTCGCGTTTTGCACGCGTAGAACTCATGTAGACCCGGTCGCCGAGTATCAAAAACCTTAATTTTGTGCAAATGCATCGTTTTGCATTGTTAAAACTCGTTTGGCACCGATGCTGCGAGCGAAAAAGCGTCAATCAGCTAAATCGAGCCATCTCGTTTTGCGAGCGCTGCACGCATGTAAACTCGATCTCCGAATGTCAAAAACCTTAATTTTGTGCAAATGCATCGTTTTGCATTGTTAGGACTCGTTTGACACCGATGCTGCGAGCGAAAAAGCGTCAATCAGCTAAATCGAGCCATCTCGTTTTGCGAGCGCTGCACGCATGTAAACTCGATCTCCGAATGTCAAAAACCTTATTTTTGTGCAAATGCATCGTTTTGCATCGTTAGAACTCGTTTGACACCGATGCCGCGAGCGAAAAAGCGTCAGTCAGCCAAATCGAGCCATCGCGTTTTGGGCGCGTGGCACCCATTTAAACTCGGTCGCCGGGTGTCAAAAATCTTTCTTTTGTGCAAATGCATCGTTTTGCATCGTTAACACTCGTTTGGCAACGATGCCGCGAGCGAAAAAGCGTCAGTTAGCCAAATCGAGCCATCGCGTTTTGCGAGCGCTGCACGCATGTAAACTCGGTCTCCGAATGACAAAAACCTTAATTTTGTGCAAATGCATCGTTTTGCATCGTCAAAACTCGTTTGGCAACGACACTGCGAGCGAAAATGAGTTAATCAGCCAAATCGAGCTATCGCGTTTTGGGCGCGTGGCACCCATTTAACCTCGGTCGCCGAGTATCAAAAACCTTTCTTTTGTGCAAGTGCATCGTTTTGCATCGTTAACACTCGTTTGGCACCGATGCCGCGAGCGAAAAACCGTCAGTCAGCCAAATCGGGCCATCGTGTTTTGCGAGCGCTGCACGCATGTAAACTCGGTCTCCGAATGATAAAAACCTTAATTTTGTTTAAATGCATCGTTTTGAATCGTCAAAACTCGTTTGGCAACGATGCCGCTAGCGAAAATGCGTCAATCAGCCAAATCGAGCTGTCGCGTTTTGCACGCGTAGCACTCATGTAGACTCGGTCGCCGAGTATCAAAAACCTTTAATTTGTGCAAATGCATCGTTTTACATCGTTAAAACTCGTATGGCACCGATGCCGCGAGCGAAAAAGCGTCAGTTAGCCAAATCGAGCCATCGCGTTTTGAGAGCGCTGCACGCATGTAAACTCGGTCTCCGAATGATAAAAACCTTAATTTTGTTTAAATGCATCGTTTTGCATCGTCGAATCTCGTTTGGCAACGATACTGCGAGCGAAAATGAGTTAATCAGCCAAATCGATCTATCGCGTTTTGGGCGCGTGGCACCCATTTAAACTCGGTCGCCGAGTATCAAAAACCTTTCTTTTGTGCAAATGCATCGTTTTGCATCGTTAGAACTCGTTTGACACCGATGCCGCGAGCGAAAAAGCGTCAAACAGCCAAATCAAGCCATCTCGTTTTGCGAGCGCTGCACGCATGTAAACTCGATCTCCGAATGTCAAAAACCTTAATTTTGTTTAAATGCATCGTTGTGCATCGTCAAAACTCGTTTGGCAACGATGCCGCAAGCGAAAAAGCGTCAGTTAGCCAAATCGAGCCATCGCGTTTTGCGAGCGCTGCACGCATGTAAACTCGGTCTCCGAATGACAAAAACCTTAATTTTGTGCAAATGCATCGTTTTGCATCGTTAGAACTCGTTCGACACCGATGCCGCGAGCGAAAAAGCGTCAGTCAGCCAAATCGAGCCATCGCGTTTTGCGAGCGCTGCACGCATGTAAACTCGGTCTCCGAATGACAAAAACCTTTATTTTGTGCAAATGCATCGTTTTGCATCGTCAAAACTCGTTTGGCAACGATACTGCGAGCGAAAATGAGTTAATCAGCCAAATCGAGCTGTCGCGTTTTGGGCGCGTGGCACCCATTTAAACTCGGTCGCCGAGTATCAAAAACCTTTCTTTTGTGCAAATGCATCGTTTTGCATCGTTAACACTCGTTTGGCACCGATGCAGCGAGCGAAAAAGCGTCAGTCAGCCAAATCGGGCCATCGCGTTTTGCGAGCGCTGCACGCATGTAAACTCGGTCTCCGAATGATAAAAACCTTAATTTTGTTTAAATGCATCGTTTTGCATCGTCAAAACTCGTTTGGCAACGATGCCGCTAGCGAAAATGCGTCAATCAGCCAAATTGAGCTATCGCGTTTTGCACGTGTAGCACTCATGTAGACTCGGTCGCGGAGTATCAAAAACCTTTATTTTGTGCAAATGCATCGTTTTACATCGTTAAAACTCGTTTGGCACCGATGCCGCGAGCGAAAAAGCGTCAAACAGCCAAATCAAGCCATCTCGTTTTGCGAGCGCTGCACGCATGTAAACTCGATCTCCGAATGTCAAAAACCTTAATTTTGTTTAAATGCATCGTTGTGCATCGTCAAAACTCGTTTGGCAACGATGCCGCTAGCGAAAATGCGTCAATCAGCCAAATCAAGCTATTGCGTTCTGCGCGCGTGGCACCCATGTAAACTCGGTCGCCGAGTATCAAAAACCTTTATTTTGTTCAAATGCATCGTTTTGCATTGTTAAAACTCGTTTGGCACCGATGCTGCGAGCGAAAAAGCGTCAATCAGCTAAATCGAGCCATCTCGTTTTGCGAGCGCTGCACGCATGTAAACTCGATCTCCGAATGTCAAAAACCTTAATTATGTGCAAATGCATCGTTTTGCATCGTTAGGACTCGTTTGACACCGATGCCGCTAGCGAAAATGCGTCAATCAGCCAAATCGAGCTGTCGCGTTTTGCACGCGTAGAACTCATGTAGACCCGGTCGCCGAGTATCAAAAACCTTAATTTTGTGCAAATGCATTGTTTTGCATTGTTAAAACTCGTTTGGCACCGATGCTGCGAGCGAAAAAGCGTCAATCAGCTAAATCGAGCCATCTCGTTTTGCGAGCGCTGCACGCATGTAAACTCGATCTCCGAATGTCAAAAACCTTAATTTTGTGCAAATGCATCGTTTTGCATTGTTAGGACTCGTTTGACACCGATGCTGCGAGCGAAAAAGCGTCAATCAGCTAAATCGAGCCATCTCGTTTTGCGAGCGCTGCACGCATGTAAACTCGATCTCCGAATGTCAAAAACCTTAATTTTGTGCAAATGCATCGTTTTGCATCGTTAGAACTCGTTTGACACCGATGCCGCGAGCGAAAAAGCGTCAGTCAGCCAAATCGAGCCATCGCGTTTTGGGCGCGTGGCACCCATTTAAACTCGGTCGCCGGGTGTCAAAAACCTTTCTTTTGTGCAAATGCATCGTTTTGCATCGTTAACACTCGTTTGGCAACGATGCCGCGAGCGAAAAAGCGTCAGTTAGCCAAATCGAGCCATCGCGTTTTGCGAGCGCTGCACGCATGTAAACTCGGTCTCCGAATGACAAAAACCTTAATTTTGTGCAAATGCATCGTTTTGCATCGTCAAAACTCGTTTGGCAACGACACTGCGAGCGAAAATGAGTTAATCAGCCAAATCGAGCTATCGCGTTTTGGGCGCGTGGCACCCATTTAACCTCGGTCGCCGAGTATCAAAAACCTTTCTTTTGTGCAAGTGCATCGTTTTGCATCGTTAACACTCGTTTGGCACCGATGCCGCGAGCGAAAAACCGTCAGTCAGCCAAATCGGGCCATCGTGTTTTGCGAGCGCTGCACGCATGTAAACTCGGTCTCCGAATGATAAAAACCTTAATTTTGTTTAAATGCATCGTTTTGAATCGTCAAAACTCGTTTGGCAACGATGCCGCTAGCGAAAATGCGTCAATCAGCCAAAACGAGCTGTCGCGTTTTGCACGCGTAGCACTCATGTAGACTCGGTCGCCGAGTATCAAAAACCTTTAATTTGTGCAAATGCATCGTTATACATCGTTAAAACTCGTATGGCACCGATGCCGCGAGCGAAAAAGCGTCAGTTAGCCAAATCGAGCCATCGCGTTTTGAGAGCGCTGCACGCATGTAAACTCGGTCTCCGAATGATAAAAACCTTAATTTTGTTTAAATGCATCGTTTTGCATCGTCGAATCTCGTTTGGCAACGATACTGCGAGCGAAAATGAGTTAATCAGCCAAATCAATCTATCGCGTTTTGGGCGCGTGGCACCCATTTAAACTCGGTCGCCGAGTATCAAAAACCTTTCTTTTGTGCAAATGCATCGTTTTGCATCGTTAGAACTCGTTTGACACCGATGCCGCGAGCGAAAAAGCGTCAAACAGCCAAATCAAGCCATCTCGTTTTGCGAGCGCTGCACGCATGTAAACTCGATCTCCGAATGTCAAAAACCTTAATTTTGTTTAAATGCATCGTTGTGCATCGTCAAAACTCGTTTGGCAACGATGCCGCAAGCGAAAAAGCGTCAGTTAGCCAAATCGAGCCATCGCGTTTTGCGAGCGCTGCACGCATGTAAACTCGGTCTCCGAATGACAAAAACCTTAATTTTGTGCAAATGCATCGTTTTGCATCGTTAGAACTCGTTCGACACCGATGCCGCGAGCGAAAAAGCGTCAGTCAGCCAAATCGAGCCATCGCGTTTTGCGAGCGCTGCACGCATGTAAACTCGGTCTCCGAATGACAATAACCTTTATTTTGTGCAAATGCATCGTTTTGCATCGTCAAAACTCGTTTGGCAACGATACTGCGAGCGAAAATGAGTTAATCAGCCAAATCGAGCTATCGCGTTTTGGGCGCGTGGCACCCATTTAAACTCGGTCGCCGAGTATCAAAAACCTTTCTTTTGTGCAAATGCATCGTTTTGCATCGTTAACACTCGTTTGGCACCGATGCCGCGAGCGAAAAAGCGTCAGTAAGCCAAATCGGGCCATCGCGTTTTGCGAGCGCTGCACGCATGTAAACTCGGTCTCCGAATGATAAAAACCTTAATTTTGTTTAAATGCATCGTTTTGCATCGTCAAAACTCGTTTGGCAACGATGCCGCTAGCGAAAATGCGTCAATCAGCCAAATCGAGCTATCGCGTTTTGCACGTGTAGCACTCATATAGACTCGGTCGCGGAGTATCAAAAACCTTTATTTGTGCAAATGCATCGTTTTGCATTGTTAAAACTCGTTTGGCACCGATGCTGCGAGCGAAAAAGCGTCAATCAGCTTAATCGAGCCATCTCGTTTTGCGAGCGCTGCACGCATGTAAACTCGATCTCCGAATGTCAAAAACCTTAATTTTGAGCAAATGCATCGTTTTGCATCGTCAGAACTCGTTTGACACCGATGCCGCGAGCGAAAAAGCGTCAGTCAGCCAAATCGAGCCATCGCGTTTTGCGAGCGCTGCATGCATGTAAACTCGGTCTCCGAATGACAAAAACCTTTATTTTGTGCAAACGCATCGTTTTGCATCGTCAAAACTCGTTTGACAACGATACTGCGAGCGAAAATGTGTTAATCAGCCAAATCGAGCTATCGCGTTTTGGGCGCGTGGCACCCATTTCAACTCGGTCGCCGAGTATTAAAAACCTTTCTTTTGTGCAAATGCATCGTTTTGCATCGTTAACACTCGTTTGGCAACGATGCCGCGAGCGAAAAAGCGTCAGTTAGCCAAATCGAGCCATCGCGTTTTGCGAGCGCTGCACGCATGTAAACTCGGTCTCCGAATGACAAAAACCTTAATTTTGTGCAAATGCATCGTTTTGCATCGTCAAAACTCGTTTGGCAACGACACTGCGAGCGAAAATGAGTTAATCAGCCAAATCGAGCTATCGCGTTTTGGGCGCGTGGCACCCATTTAACCTCGGTCGCCGAGTATCAAAAACCTTTCTTTTGTGCAAGTGCATCGTTTTGCATCGTTAACACTCGTTTGGCACCGATGCCGCGAGCGAAAAACCGTCAGTCAGCCAAATCGGGCCATCGTGTTTTGCGAGCGCTGCACGCATGTAAACTCGGTCTCCGAATGATAAAAACCTTAATTTTGTTTAAATGCATCGTTTTGAATCGTCAAAACTCGTTTGGCAACGATGCCGCTAGCGAAAATGCGTCAATCAGCCAAATCGAGCTGTCGCGTTTTGCACGCGTAGCACTCATGTAGACTCGGTCGCCGAGTATCAAAAACCTTTAATTTGTGCAAATGCATCGTTATACATCGTTAAAACTCGTATGGCACCGATGCCGCGAGCGAAAAAGCGTCAGTTAGCCAAATCGAGCCATCGCGTTTTGAGAGCGCTGCACGCATGTAAACTCGGTCTCCGAATGATAAAAACCTTAATTTTGTTTAAATGCATCGTTTTGCATCGTCGAATCTCGTTTGGCAACGATACTGCGAGCGAAAATGAGTTAATCAGCCAAATCAATCTATCGCGTTTTGGGCGCGTGGCACCCATTTAAACTCGGTCGCCGAGTATCAAAAACCTTTCTTTTGTGCAAATGCATCGTTTTGCATCGTTAGAACTCGTTTGACACCGATGCCGCGAGCGAAAAAGCGTCAAACAGCCAAATCAAGCCATCTCGTTTTGCGAGCGCTGCACGCATGTAAACTCGATCTCCGAATGTCAAAAACCTTAATTTTGTTTAAATGCATCGTTGTGCATCGTCAAAACTCGTTTGGCAACGATGCCGCAAGCGAAAAAGCGTCAGTTAGCCAAATCGAGCCATCGCGTTTTGCGAGCGCTGCACGCATGTAAACTCGGTCTCCGAATGACAAAAACCTTAATTTTGTGCAAATGCATCGTTTTGCATCGTTAGAACTCGTTCGACACCGATGCCGCGAGCGAAAAAGCGTCAGTCAGCCAAATCGAGCCATCGCGTTTTGCGAGCGCTGCACGCATGTAAACTCGGTCTCCGAATGACAAAAACCTTTATTTTGTGCAAATGCATCGTTTTGCATCGTCAAAACTCGTTTGGCAACGATACTGCGAGCGAAAATGAGTTAATCAGCCAAATCGAGCTGTCGCGTTTTGGGCGCGTGGCACCCATTTAAACTCGGTCGCCGAGTATCAAAAACCTTTCTTTTGTGCAAATGCATCGTTTTGCATCGTTAACACTCGTTTGGCACCGATGCCGCGAGCGAAAAAGCGTCAGTAAGCCAAATCGGGCCATCGCGTTTTGCGAGCGCTGCACGCATGTAAACTCGGTCTCCGAATGATAAAAACCTTAATTTTGTTTAAATGCATCGTTTTGCATCGTCAAAACTCGTTTGGCAACGATGCCGCTAGCGAAAATGCGTCAATCAGCCAAATCGAGCTATCGCGTTTTGCGCGCGTGGCACCCATGTAAACTCGGTCGCCGAGTATCAAAAACCTTTATTTTGTGCAAATGCATCGTTTTGCATTGTTAAAACTCGTTTGGCACCGATGCTGCGAGCGAAAAAGCGTCAATCAGCTAAATCGAGCCATCTCGTTTTGCGAGCGCTGCACGCATGTAAACTCGATCTCCGAATGTCAAAAACCTTAATTTTGTGCAAATGCATCGTTTTGCATCGTTAGGACTCGTTTGACACCGATGCCGCTAGCGAAAATGCGTCAATCAGCCAAATCGAGCTGTCGCGTTTTGCACGCGTAGCACTCATGTAGACCCGGTCGCCGAGTATCAAAAACCTTAATTTTGTGCAAATGCATCGTTTTGCATTGTTAAAACTCGTTTGGCACCGATGCTGCGAGCGAAAAAGCGTCAATCAGCTAAATCGAGCCATCTCGTTTTGCGAGCGCTGCACGCATGTAAACTCGATCTCCGAATGTCAAAAACCTTAATTTTGTGCAAATGCATCGTTTTGCATCGTTAGGACTCGTTTGACACCGATGCCGCGAGCGAAAATGAATAAAACAGCCAAATTGAGCCATCTCGTTTTACGAACGCTGCACGCATTTAAACTCGATCTCCGAATGTCAAAAACCTTAATTTTGTGCAAATGCATCGTTTTGCATCGTTAGAACTCGTTTGACACCGATGCCGCGAGCGAAAAAGCGTCAGTCAGCCAAATCGAGCCATCGCGTTTTGGGCGCGTGGCACCCATTTAAACTCGGTCGCCGGGTGTCAAAAACCTTTCTTTTGTGCAAATGCATCGTTTTGCATCGTTAACACTCGTTTGGCAACGATGCCGCAAGCGAAAAAGCGTCAGTTAGCCAAATCGAGCTATCGCGTTTTGCGAGCGCTGCACGCATGTAAACTCGGTCTCCGAATGACAAAAACCTTAATTTTGTGCAAATGCATCGTTTTGCATCGTCAAAACTCGTTTGGCAACGACACTGCGAGCGAAAATGAGTTAATCAGCCAAATCGAGCTATCGCGTTTTGGGCGCGTGGCACCCATTTAAACTCAATCGCCGAGTATCAAAAACCTTTCTTTTGTGCAAGTGCATCGTTTTGCATCGTTAACACTCGTTTGGCACCGATGCCGCGAGCGAAAAACCGTCAGTCAGCCAAATCGGGCCATCGCGTTTTCGAGCGCTGCACGCATGTAAACTCGGTCTCCGAATGATAAAAACCTTAATTTTGTTTAAATGCATCGTTTTGAATCGTCAAAACTCGTTTGGCAACGATGCCGCTAGCGAAAATGCGTCAATGAGCCAAATCGAGCTGTCGCGTTTTGCACGCGTAGCAATCTTGTAGACTCGGTCGCCGAGTATCAAAAACCTTTAATTTGTGCAAATGCATCGTTTTACATCGTTAAAACTCGTTTGGCACCGATGCCGCGAGCGAAAAAGCGTCAGTTAGCCAAATCGAGCCATCGCGTTTTGAGAGCGCTGCACGCATGTAAACTCGGTCTCCGAATGATAAAAACCTTAATTTTGTTTAAATGCATCGTTTTGCATCGTCGAATCTCGTTTGGCAACGATACTGCGAGCGAAAATGAGTTAATCAGCCAAATCGATCTATCGCGTTTTGGGCGCGTGGCACCCATTTAAACTCGGTCGCCGAGTATCAAAAACCTTTCTTTTGTGCAAATGCATCGTTTTGCATCGTTAGAACTCGTTTGACACCGATGCCGCGAGCGAAAAAGCGTCAAACAGCCAAATCAAGCTATCTCGTTTTGCGAGCGCTGCACGCATGTAAACTCGATCTCCGAATGTCAAAAACCTTAATTTTGTTTAAATGCATCGTTGTGCATCGTCAAAACTCGTTTGGCAACGATGCCGCTAGCGAAAATGCGTCAATCAGCCAAATCAAGCTATTGCGTTCTGCGCGCGTGGCACCCATGTAAACTCGGTCGCCGAGTATCAAAAACCTTTATTTTGTTCAAATGCATCGTTTTGCATTGTTAAAACTCGTTTGGCACCGATGATGCGTTCGAAAAAGCGTCAATCAGCTAAATCGAGCCATCTCGTTTTGCGAGCACTGCACGCATGTAAACTCGATCTCCGAATGTCAAAAACCTTAATTTTGTGCAAATGCATCGTTTTGCATCGTTAGGACTCGTTTGACACCGATGCCGCGAGCGAAAAAGCGTCAGTCAGCCAAATCGAGCGATCGCGTTTTGGGCGCGTGGCACCCATTTAAACTCGGTCGCCGAGTATCAAAAACCTTTAATTTGTGCAAATGCATCGTTTTACATCGTTAACACTCGTTTGGCACCGATGCCGCGAGCGAAAAAGCGTCAGTCAGCCAAATCGAGCCATCGCGTTTTGCGAGCGCTGCACGCAAGTAAACTCGGTCTCCGAATGACAAAAACCTTTATTTTGTGCAAATGCATCGTTTTGCATCGTCAAAACTCGTTTGGCAACGACACTGCGAGCGAAAATGAGTTAATCAGCCAAATCGAGCTATCGCGTTTTGGGCGCGTGGCACCCATTTAAACTCGGTCGCCGAGTATCAAAAACCTTTAATTTGTGCAAATGCATCGTTTTACATCGTTAACACTCGTTTGGCACCGATGCCGCGAGCGAAAAAGCGTCAGTCAGCCAAATCGAGCCATCGCGTTTTGCGAGCGCTGCACGCAAGTAAACTCGGTCTCCGAATGACAAAAACCTTTATTTTGTGCAAATGCATCGTTTTGCATCGTCAAAACTCGTTTGGCAACGACACTGCGAGCGAAAATGAGTTAATCAGCCAAATCGAGCTATCGCGTTTTGGGCACGTGGCACCCATTTAAACTCGGTCGCCGGGTGTCAAAAACCTTTCTTTTGTGCAAATGCATCGTTTTGCATCGTTAACACTCGTTTGGCACCGATGCCGCGAGCGAAAAAGCGTCAGTTAGCCAAATCGAGCCATCGCGTTTTGCGAGCGCTGCACGCATGTAAACTCGGTCTCCGAATGACAAAAAACTTAATTTTGTGCAAATGCATCGTTTTGCATCGTTAGAACTCGTTTGACACCGATGCCGCGAGCGAAAAAGCGTCAGTCAGCCAAATCGAGCGATCGCGTTTTGGGCGCGTGGCACCCATTTAAACTCGGTCGCCGAGTATCAAAAACCTTTAATTTGTGCAAATGCATCGTTTTACATCGTTAACACTCGTTTGGCACCGATGCCGCGAGCGAAAAAGCGTCAGTCAGCCAAATCGAGCCATCGCGTTTTGAGAGCGCTGCACGCATGTAAACTCGGTCTCCGAATGACAAAAAACTTAATTTTGTGCAAATGCATCGTTTTGCATCGTTAGAACTCGTTTGACACCAATGCCGCGAGCGAAAAAGCGTCAGTCAGCCAAATCGAGCGATCGCGTTTTGGTCGCGTGGCACCCATTTAAACTCGGTCGCCGAGTATCAAAAACCTTTAATTTGTGCAAATGCATCGTTTTACATCGTTAACACTCGTTTGGCACCGATGCCGCGAGCGAAAAAGCGTCAGTCAGCCAAATCGAGCCATCGCGTTTTGCGAGCGCTGCACGCAAGTAAACTCGGTCTCCGAATGACAAAAACCTTTATTTTGTGCGAATGCATCGTTTTGCATCGTCAAAACTCGTTTGGCAACGATGCCGCTAGCGAAAATGCGTCAATCAGCCAAATCAAGCTATTGCGTTCTGCGCGCGTGGCACCTATTTAAACTCGGTCGCCGAGTATCAAAAACCTTTCTTTTGTGCAAGTGCATCGTTTTGCATCGTTAACACTCGTTTGGCACCGATGCCGCGAGCGAAAAACCGTCAGTCAGCCAAATCGGGCCATCGCGTTTTGCGAGCGCTGCACGCATGTAAACTCGGTCTCCGAATGATAAAAACCTTAATTTTGTTTAAATGCATCGTTTTGAATCGCCAAAACTCGTTTGGCAACGATGCCGCTAGCGAAAATGCGTCAATCAGCCAAATCGAGCTGTCGCGTTTTACACGCGTAGCACTCATGTAGACTCGGTCGCCGAGTATCAAAAACCTTTAATTTGTGCAAATGCATCGTTTTACATCGTTAAAACTCGTTTGGCACCGATGCCGCGAGCGAAAAAGCGTCAGTTAGCCAAATCGAGCCATCGCGTTTTGAGAGCGCTGCACTCATGTAAACTCGGTCTCCGAATGACAAAAAACTTAATTTTGTGCAAATGCATCGTTTTGCATCGTTAGAACTCGTTTGACACCGATGCCGCGAGCGAAAAAGCGTCAGTCAGCCAAATCGAGCGATCGCGTTTTGGGCGCGTGGCACCCATTTAAACTCGGTCGCCGAGTATCAAAAACCTTTAATTTGTGCAAATGCATCGTTTTACATCGTTAACACTCGTTTGGCACCGATGCCGCGAGCGAAAAAGCGTCAGTCAGCCAAATCAAGCCATCGCGTTTTGCGAGCGCTGCACGCAAGTAAACTCGGTCTCCGAATGACAAAAACCTTTATTTTGTGCGAATGCATCGTTTTGCATCGTCAAAACTCGTTTGGCAACGATGCCGCTAGCGAAAATGCGTCAATCAGCCAAATCAAGCTATTGCGTTCTGCGCGCGTGGCACCCATGTAAACTCGGTCGCCGAGTATCAAAAACCTTTATTTTGTGCAAATGCATCGTTTTGCATTGTTAAAACTCGTTTGGCACCGATGCTGCGAGCGAAAAAGCGTCAATCAGCTAAATCGAGCCATCTCGTTTTGCGAGCGCTGCACGCATGTAAACTCGATCTCCGAATGTCAAAAACCTTAATTTTGTGCAAATGCATCGTTTTGCATCGTTAGCACTCGTTTGACACCGATGCCGCGAGCGAAAATGAGTAAAACAGCCAAATTGAGCCATCTCGTTTTGCGAACGCTGCACGCATGTAAACTCGATCTCCGAATGTCAAAAACCTTAATTTTGTGCAAATGCATCGTTTTGCATCGTTAGAACTCGTTTGACACCGATGCCGCGAGCGAAAAAGCGTCAGTCAGCCAAATCGAGCCATCGCGTTTTGAGAGCGCTGCACGCATGTAAACTCGGTCTCCGAATGACAAAAAACTTAATTTTGTGCAAATGCATCGTTTTGCATCGTTAGAACTCGTTTGACACCGATGCCGCGAGCGAAAAAGCGTCAGTGAGCCAAATCGAGCGATCGCGTTTTGGGCGCGTGGCACCCATTTAAACTCGGTCGCCGAGTATCAAAAACCTTTAATTTGTGCAAATGCATCGTTTTACATCGTTAACACTCGTTTGGCACCGATGCCGCGAGCGAAAAAGCGTCAGTCACCCAAATCGAGCCATCGCGTTTTGCGAGCGCTGCACGCAAGTAAACTCGGTCTCCGAATGACAAAAACCTTTATTTTGTGCAAATGCATCGTTTTGCATCGTCAAAACTCGTTTGGCAACGATACTGCGAGCGAAAATGTGTTAATCAGCCAAATCGAGCTATCGCGTTTTGGGCGCGTGGCACCCATTTAAACTCGTTCGCCGAGTATCAGAAACCTTTCTTTTGTGCAAATGCATCGTTTTGCATCGTTAACACTCGTTTGGCACCGATGCCGCGAGCGAAAAAGCGTCAGTCAGCCAAATCGGGCCATCGCGTTTTGCGAGCGCTGCACGCATGTAAACTCGGTCTCCGAATGTCAAAAACCTTAATTTTGTTTGAATGCATCGTTGTGCATCGTCAAAACTCGTTTGGCAACGATGCCGCTAGCGAAAATGCGTCAATCAGCCAAATCAAGCTATTGCGTTCTGCGCGCGTGGCACCCATGTAAACTCGGTCGCCGAGTATCAAAAACCTTTATTTTGTGCAAATGCATCGTTTTGCATTGTTAAAACTCGTTTGGCACCGATGCTGCGAGCGAAAAAGCGTCAATCAGCTAAATCGAGCCATCTCGTTTTGCGAGCGCTGCACGCATGTAAACTCGATCTCCGAATGTCAAAAACCTTAATTTTGTGCAAATGCATCGTTTTGCATCGTTAGCACTCGTTTGACACCGATGCCGCGAGCGAAAATGAGTAAAACAGCCAAATTGAGCCATCTCGTTTTGCGAACGCTGCACGCATGTAAACTCGATCTCCGAATGTCAGAAACCTTAATTTTGTGCAAATGCATCGTTTTGCATCGTTAGAACTCGTTTGACACCGATGCCGCGAGCGAAAAAGCGTCAGTCAGCCAAATCGAGCCATCGCGTTTTGCGAGCGCTGCACGCATGTAAACTCGGTCTCCGAATGACAAAAACCTTAATTTTGTGCAAATGCATCGTTTTGCATCGTCAAAACTCGTTTGGCAACGATACTGCGAGCGAAAATGTGTTAATCAGCCAAATCGAGCTATCGCGTTTTGGGCGCGTGGCACCCATTTAAACTCGGTCGCCGAGTATCAGAAACCTTTCTTTTGTGCAAATGCATCGTTTTGCATCGTTAACACTCGTTTGGCACCGATGCCGCGAGCGAAAAAGCGTCAGTCAGCCAAATCGGGCCATCGCGTTTTGCGAGCGCTGCACGCATGTAAACTCGGTCTCCGAATGATAAAAACCTTAATTTTGTTTAAATGCATCGTTTTGCATTGTCAAAACTCGTTTGGCAACGATGCCGCTAGCGAAAATGCGTCAATCAGCCAAATCAAGCTATTGTGTTCTGCGCGCGTGGCACCCATGTAAACTCGGTCGCCGAGTATCAAAAACCTTTATTTTGTGCAAATGCATCGTTTTGCATTGTTAAAACTCGTTTGGCACCGATGCTGCGAGCGAAAAAGCGTCAATCAGCTAAATCGAGCCATCTCGTTTTGCGAGCGCTGCACGCATGTAAACTCGATCTCCGAATGTCAAAAACCTTAATTTTGTGTAAATGCATCGTTTTGCATCGTTAGCACTCGTTTGACACCGATGCCGCGAGCGAAAATGAGTAAAACAGCCAAATTGAGCCATCTCGTTTTGCGAACGCTGCACGCATGTAAACTCGATCTCCGAATGTCAAAAACCTTAATTTTGTGCAAATGCATCGTTTTGCATCGTTAGAACTCGTTTGACACCGATGCCGCGAGCGAAAAAGCGTCAGTCAGCAAAATCGAGCCATCGCGTTTTGGGCGCGTGGCACCCATTTAAACTCGGTCGCCGGGTGTCAAAAACCTTTCTTTTGTGCAAATGCATCGTTTTGCATCGTTAACACTCGTTTGGCAACGATGCCGCGAGCGAAAAAGCGTCAGTTAGCCAAATCGAGCCATCGCGTTTTGCGAGCGCTGCACGCATGTAAACTCGGTCTCCGAATGACAAAAACCTTAATTTTGTGCAAATGCATCGTTTTGCATCGTCAAAACTCGTTTGGCAACGACACTGCGAGCGAAAATGAGTTAATCAGCCAAATCGAGCTATCGCGTTTTGGGCGCGTGGCACCCATTTAAACTCGGTCGCCGAGTATCAAAAACCTTTATTTTGTGCAAGTGCATCGTTTTGCATCGTTAGAACTCGTTTGACACCGATGCCGCGAGCGAAAAAGCGTCAGTCAGCCAAATCGAGCCATCGCGTTTTGGGCGCGTGGCACCCATTTAAACTCGGTCGGCGGGTGTCAAAAACCTTTCTTTTGTGCAAATGCATCGTTTTGCATCGTTAACACTCGTTTGGCACCGATGCCGCGAGCGAAAAACCGTCAGTCAGCCAAATCGGGCCATCGCGTTTTGCGAGCGCTGCACGCATGTAAACTCGGTCTCCGAATGATAAAAACCTTAATTTTGTTTAAATGCATCGTTTTGAATCGTCAAAACTCGTTTGGCAACGATGCCGCTAGCGAAAATGCGTCAATCAGCCAAATCGAGCTGTCGCGTTTTGCACGTGTAGCACTCATGTAGACTCGGTCGCCGAGTATCAAAAACCTTTAATTTGTGCAAATGCATCGTTTTACATCGTTAAAACTCGTTTGGCACCGATGCCGCGAGCGAAAAAGCGTCAGTTAGCCAAATCGAGCCATCGCGTTTTGCGAGCGCTGCATGCATGTAAACTCGTTCTCCGAATGACAAAAACCTTAATTTTGTGCAACTGCATCGTTTTGCATCGTCAAAACTCGTTTGGCAACGATACTGCGAGCGAAAATGAGTTAATCAGCCAAATCGATCTATCGCGTTTTGGGCGCGTGGCACCCATTTAAACTCGGTCGCCGAGTATCAAAAACCTTTCTTTTGTGCAAATGCATCGTTTTGCATCGTTAGAACTCGTTTGACACCGATGCCGCGAGCGAAAAAGCGTCAAACAGCCAAATCAAGCCATCTCGTTTTGCGAGCGCTGCACGCATGTAAACTCGATCTCCTTATGTCAAAAACCTTAATTTTGTTTAAATGCATTGTTGTGCATCGTCAAAACTCGTTTGGCAACGATGCCGCTAGCGAAAATGCGTCAATCAGCCAAATCAATCTATTGCGTTCTGCGCGCGTGGCACCCATGTAAACTCGGTCGCCGAGTATCAAAAACCTTTTTTTTGTGCAAATGCATCGTTTTGCATTGTTAAAACTCGTTTGGCACCGATGATGCGAGCGAACAAGCGTCAATCAGCTAAATCGAGCCATCTCGTTTTGCGAGCACTGCACGCATGTAAACTCGATCTCCGAATGTCAAAAACCTTAATTTTGTGCAAATGCATCGTTTTGCATCGTTAGGACTCGTTTGACACCGATGCCGCTAGCGAAAAAGCGTCAGTCAGCCAAATCGAGCGATCGCGTTTTGGGCGCGTGGCACCCATTTAAACTCGGTCGCCGAGTATCAAAAACCTTTAATTTGTGCAAATGCATCGTTTTACATCGTTAACACTCGTTTGGCACCCATGCCGCGAGCGAAAAAGCGTCAGTCAGCCAAATCGAGCCATCGCGTTTTGCGAGCGCTGCACGCAAGTAAACTCGGTCTCCGAATGACAAAAACCTTTATTTTGTGCAAATGCATCGTTTTGCATCGTCAAAACTCGTTTGGCAACGACACTGCGAGCGAAAATGAGTTAATCAGCCAAATCGAGCTATCGCGTTTTGGGCGCGTGGCACCCATTTAAACTCGGTCGCCGAGTATCAAAAACCTTTAATTTGTGCAAATGCATCGTTTTACATCGTTAACACTCGTTTGGCACCGATGCCGCGAGCGAAAAAGCGTCAGTCAGCCAAATCGAGCCATCGCGTTTTGCGAGCGCTGCACGCAAGTAAACTCGGTCTCCGAATGACAAAAACCTTTATTTTGTGCAAATGCATCGTTTTGCATCGTCAAAACTCGTTTGGCAACGACACTGCGAGCGAAAATGAGTTAATCAGCCAAATCGAGCTATCGCGTTTTGGGCGCGTGGCACCCATTTAAACTCGGTCGCCGGGTGTCAAAAAACTTTCTTTTGTGCAAATGCATCGTTTTGCATCGTTAACACTCGTTTGGCACCGATGCCGCGAGCGAAAAAGCGTCAGTTAGCCAAATCGAGCCATCGCGTTTTGCGAGCGCTGCACGCATGTAAACTCGGTCTCCGAATGACAAAAAACTTAATTTTGTGCAAATGCATCGTTTTGAATCGCCAAAACTCGTTTGGCAACGATGCCGCTAGCGAAAATGCGTCAATCAGCCAAATCGAGCTGTCGCGTTTTGCACGCGTAGCACTCATGTAGACTCGGTCGCCGAGTATCAAAAACCTTTAATTTGTGCAAATGCATCGTTTTACATCGTTAAAACTCGTTTGGCACCGATGCCGCGAGCGAAAAAGCGTCAGTTAGCCAAATCGAGCCATCGCGTTTTGAGAGCGCTGCACGCATGTAAACTCGGTCTCCGAATGACAAAAAACTTAATTTTGTGCAAATGCATCGTTTTGCATCGTTAGAACTCGTTTGACACCGATGCCGCGAGCGAAAAAGCGTCAGTCAGCCAAATCGAGCGATCGCGTTTTGGGCGCGTGGCACCCATTTAAACTCGGTCGCCGAGTATCAAAAACCTTTAATTTGTGCAAATGCATCGTTTTACATCGTTAACACTCGTTTGGCACCGATGCCGCGAGCGAAAAAGCGTCAGTCAGCCAAATCGAGCCATCGCGTTTTGCGAGCGCTGCACGCAAGTAAACTCGGTCTCCGAATGACAAAAACCTTTATTTTGTGCAAATGCATCGTTTTGCATCGTCAAAACTCGTTTGGCAACGACACTGCGAGCGAAAATGAGTTAATCAGCCAAATCGAGCTATCGCGTTTTGGGCGCGTGGCACCCATTTAAACTCGGTCGCCGAGTATCAAAAACCTTTCTTTTGTGCAAGTGCATCGTTTTGCATCGTTAACACTCGTTTGGCACCGATGCCGCGAGCGAAAAACCGTCAGTCAGCCAAATCGGGCCATCGCGTTTTGCGAGCGCTGCACGCATGTAAACTCGGTCTCCGAATGATAAAAACCTTAATTTTGTTTAAATGCATCGTTTTGAATCGCCAAAACTCGTTTGGCAACGATGCCGCTAGCGAAAATGCGTCAATCAGCCAAATCGAGCTGTCGCGTTTTGCACGCGTAGCACTCATGTAGACTCGGTCGCCGAGTATCAAAAACCTTTAATTTGTGCAAATGCATCGTTTTACATCGTTAAAACTCGTTTGGCACCGATGCCGCGAGCGAAAAAGCGTCAGTTAGCCAAATCGAGCCATCGCGTTTTGAGAGCGCTGCACGCATGTAAACTCGGTCTCCGAATGACAAAAAACTTAATTTTGTGCAAATGCATCGTTTTGCATCGTTAGAACTCGTTTGACACCGATGCCGCGAGCGAAAAAGCGTCAGTCAGCCAAATCGAGCGATCGCGTTTTGGGCGCGTGGCACCCATTTAAACTCGGTCGCCGAGTATCAAAAACCTTTAATTTGTGCAAATGCATCGTTTTACATCGTTAACACTCGTTTGGCACCGATGCCGCGAGCGAAAAAGCGTCAGTCAGCCAAATCGAGCCATCGCGTTTTGCGAGCGCTGCACGCAAGTAAACTCGGTCTCCGAATGACAAAAACCTTTATTTTGTGCGAATGCATCGTTTTGCATCGTCAAAACTCGTTTGGCAACGATGCCGCTAGCGAAAATGCGTCAATCAGCCAAATCAAGCTATTGCGTTCTGCGCGCGTGGCACCCATGTAAACTCGGTCGCCGAGTATCAAAAACCTTTATTTTGTGCAAATGCATCGTTTTGCATTGTTAAAACTCGTTTGGCACCGATGCTGCGAGCGAAAAAGCGTCAATCAGCTAAATCGAGCCATCTCGTTTTGCGAGCGCTGCACGCATGTAAACTCGATCTCCGAATGTCAAAAACCTTAATTTTGTGCAAATGCATCGTTTTGCATCGTTAGCACTCGTTTGACACCGATGCCGCGAGCGAAAATGAGTAAAACAGCCAAATTGAGCCATCTCGTTTTGCGAACGCTGCACGCATGTAAACTCGATCTCCGAATGTCAAAAACCTTAATTTTGTGCAAATGCATCGTTTTGCATCGTTAGAACTCGTTTGACACCGATGCCGCGAGCGAAAAAGCGTCAGTCAGCCAAATCGAGCCATCGCGTTTTGAGAGCGCTGCACGCATGTAAACTCGGTCTCCGAATGACAAAAAACTTAATTTTGTGCAAATGCATCGTTTTGCATCGTTAGAACTCGTTTGACACCGATGCCGCGAGCGAAAAAGCGTCAGTGAGCCAAATCGAGCGATCGCGTTTTGGGCGCGTGGCACCCGTTTAAACTCGGTCGCCGAGTATCAAAAACCTTTAATTTGTGCAAATGCATCGTTTTACATCGTTAACACTCGTTTGGCACCGATGCCGCGAGCGAAAAAGCGTCAGTCAGCCAAATCGAGCCATCGCGTTTTGCGAGCGCTGCACGCAAGTAAACTCGGTCTCCGAATGACAAAAACCTTTATTTTGTGCAAATGCATCGTTTTGCATCGTCAAAACTCGTTTGGCAACGATACTGCGAGCGAAAATGTGTTAATCAGCCAAATCGAGCTATCGCGTTTTGGGCGCGTGGCACCCATTTAAACTCGTTCGCCGAGTATCAGAAACCTTTCTTTTGTGCAAATGCATCGTTTTGCATCGTTAACACTCGTTTGGCACCGATGCCGCGAGCGAAAAAGCGTCAGTCAGCCAAATCGGGCCATCGCGTTTTGCGAGCGCTGCACGCATGTAAACTCGGTCTCCGAATGTCAAAAACCTTAATTTTGTTTGAATGCATCGTTGTGCATCGTCAAAACTCGTTTGGCAACGATGCCGCTAGCGAAAATGCGTCAATCAGCCAAATCAAGCTATTGCGTTCTGCGCGCGTGGCACCCATGTAAACTCGGTCGCCGAGTATCAAAAACCTTTATTTTGTGCAAATGCATCGTTTTGCATTGTTAAAACTCGTTTGGCACCGATGCTGCGAGCGAAAAAGCGTCAATCAGCTAAATCGAGCCATCTCGTTTTGCGAGCGCTGCACGCATGTAAACTCGATCTCCGAATGTCAAAAACCTTAATTTTGTGCAAATGCATCGTTTTGCATCGTTAGCACTCGTTTGACACCGATGCCGCGAGCGAAAATGAGTAAAACAGCCAAATTGAGCCATCTCGTTTTGCGAACGCTGCACGCATGTAAACTCGATCTCCGAATGTCAAAAACCTTAATTTTGTGCAAATGCATCGTTTTGCATCGTTAGAACTCGTTTGACACCGATGCCGCGAGCGAAAAAGCGTCAGTCAGCCAAATCGAGCCATCGCGTTTTGGGCGCGTGGCACCCATTTAAACTCGGTCGCCGGGTGTCAAAAACCTTTTTTTTTGTGCAAATGCATCGTTTTGCATCGTTAACACTCGTTTGGCAACGATGACGCGAGCGAAAAAGCGTCAGTTAGCCAAATCGAGCCATCGCGTTTTGCGAGCGCTGCACGCATGTAAACTCGGTCTCCGAATGACAAAAACCTTAATTTTGTGCAAATGCATCGTTTTGCATCGTCAAAACTCGTTTGGCAACGATACTGCGAGCGAAAATGTGTTAATCAGCCAAATCGAGCTATCGCGTTTTGGGCGCGTGGCACCCATTTAAACTCGGTCGCCGAGTATCAGAAACCTTTCTTTTGTGCAAATGCATCGTTTTGCATCGTTAACACTCGTTTGGCACCGATGCCGCGAGCGAAAAAGCGTCAGTCAGCCAAATCGGGCCATCGCGTTTTGCGAGCGCTGCACGCATGTAAACTCGGTCTCCGAATGATAAAAACCTTAATTTTGTTTAAATGCATCGTTTTGCATTGTCAAAACTCGTTTGGCAACGATGCCGCTAGCGAAAATGCGTCAATCAGCCAAATCAAGCTATTGTGTTCTGCGCGCGTGGCACCCATGTAAACTCGGTCGCCGAGTATCAAAAACCTTTATTTTGTGCAAATACATCGTTTTGCATTGTTAAAACTCGTTTGGCACCGATGCTGCGAGCGAAAAAGCGTCAATCAGCTAAATCGAGCCATCTCGTTTTGCGAGCGCTGCACGCATGTAAACTCGATCTCCGAATGTCAAAAACCTTAATTTTGTGTAAATGCATCGTTTTGCATCGTTAGCACTCGTTTGACACCGATGCCGCGAGCGAAAATGAGTAAAACAGCCAAATTGAGCCATCTCGTTTTGCGAACGCTGCACGCATGTAAACTCGATCTCCGAATGTCAAAAACCTTAATTTTGTGCAAATGCATCGTTTTGCATCGTTAGAACTCGTTTGACACCGATGCCGCGAGCGAAAAAGCGTCAGTCAGCCAAATCGAGCCATCGCGTTTTGGGCGCGTGGCACCCATTTAAACTCGGTCGCCGGGTGTCAAAAACCTTTCTTTTGTGCAAATGCATCGTTTTGCATCGTTAACACTCGTTTGGCAACGATGCCGCGAGCGAAAAAGCGTCAGTTAGCCAAATCGAGCCATCGCGTTTTGCGAGCGCTGCACGCATGTAAACTCGGTCTCCGAATGACAAAAACCTTAATTTTGTGCAAATGCATCGTTTTGCATCGTCAAAACTCGTTTGGCAACGACACTGCGAGCGAAAATGAGTTAATCAGCCAAATCGAGCTATCGCGTTTTGGGCGCGTGGCACCCATTGAAACTCGGTCGCCGAGTATCAAAAACCTTTATTTTGTGCAAGTGCATCGTTTTGCATCGTTAGAACTCGTTTGACACCGATGCCGCGAGCGAAAAAGCGTCAGTCAGCCAAATCGAGCCATCGCGTTTTGGGCGCGTGGCACCCATTTAAACTCGGTCGCCGGGTGTCAAAAACCTTTCTTTTGTGCAAATGCATCGTTTTGCATCGTTAACACTCGTTTGGCACCGATGCCGCGAGCGAAAAACCGTCAGTCAGCCAAATCGGGCCATCGCGTTTTGCGAGCGCTGCACGCATGTAAACTCGGTCTCCGAATGATAAAAACCTTAATTTTGTTTAAATGCATCGTTTTGAATCGTCAAAACTCGTTTGGCAACGATGCCGCTAGCGAAAATGCGTCAATCAGCCAAATCGAGCTGTCGCGTTTTGCACGTGTAGCACTCATGTAGACTCGGTCGCCGAGTATCAAAAACCTTTAATTTGTGCAAATGCATCGTTTTACATCGTTAAAACTCGTTTGGCACCGATGCCGCGAGCGAAAAAGCGTCAGTCAGCCAAATCGGGCCATCGCGTTTTGCGAGCGCTGCACGCATGTAAACTCGGTCTCCGAATGTCAAAAACCTTAATTTTGTGCAACTGCATCGTTGTGCATCGTCAAAACTCGTTTGGCAACGATGCCGCTAGCGAAAATGCGTCAATCAGCCAAATCAAGCTATTGCGTTCTGCGCGCGTGGCACCCATGTAAACTCGGTCGCCGAGTATCAAAATCCTTTATTTTGTGCAAATGCATCGTTTTGCATTGTTAAAACTCGTTTGGCACCGATGCTGCGAGCGAAAAAGCGTCAATCAGCTAAATCGAGCCATCTCGTTTTGCGAGCGCTGCACGCATGTAAACTCGATCTCCGAATGTCAAAAACCTTAATTTTGTGCAAATGCATCGTTTTGCATCGTTAGGACTCGTTTGACACCGATGCCGCGAGCGAAAATGAGTAAAACAGCCAAATTGAGCCATCTCGTTTTGCGAACGCTGCACGCATGTAAACTCGATCTCCGAATGTCAAAAACCTTAATTTTGTGCAAATGCATCGTTTTGCATCGTTAGATCTCGTTTGACACCGATGCCGCGAGCGAAAAAGCGTCAGTCAGCCAAATCGAGCCATCGCGTTTTGGGCGCGTGGCACCCATTTAAACTCGGTCGCCGGGTGTCAAAAACCTTTCTTTTGTGCAAATGCATCGTTTTGCATCGTTAGAACTCGTTTGACACCGATGCCGCTAGCGAAAAAGCGTCAAACAGCCAAATCAAGCCATCTCGTTTTGCGAGCGCTGCACGCATGTAAACTCGATCTCCGAATGTCAAAAACCTTAATTTTGTTTAAATGCATCGTTGTGCATCGTCAAAACTCGTTTGGCAACCATGCCGCTAGCGAAAATGCGTCAATCAGCCAAATCAAGCTATTGCGTTCTGCGCGCGTGGCACCCATGTAAACTCGGTCGCCGAGTATCAAAAACCTTTATTTTGTGCAAATGCATCGTTTTGCATTGTTAAAACTCGTTTGGCACCGATGATGCGAGCGAAAAAGCGTCAATAAGCTAAATCGAGCCATCTCGTTTTGCGAGCACTGCACGCATGTAAACTCGATCTCCGAATGTCAAAAACCTTAATTTTGTGCAAATGCATCGTTTTGCATCGTTAGGACTCGTTTGACACCGATGCCGCTAGCGAAAATGCGTCAATCAGCTAAATCGAGCTGTCGCGTTTTGCACGCGTAGCACTCATGTAGACTCGGTCGCCGAGTATCAAAAACCTTTAATTTGTGCAAATGCATAATTTTACATCGTTAAAACTCGTTTGGCACCGATGCCGCGAGCGAAAAAGCGTCAGTTAGCCAAATCGAGCCATCGCGTTTTGCGAGCGCTGCACGCATGTAAACTCGGTCTCCGAATGACAAAAACCTTAATTTTGTGCAAATGCATCGTTTTGCATCGTTAACACTCGTTTGGCAACGATACTGCGAGCGAAAATGAGTTAATCAGCCAAATCGAGCTATCGCGTTTTGGGCGCGTGGCACCCATTTAAACTCGGTCGCCGAGTATCAAAAACCTTTCTTTTGTGCAAATGCATCGTTTTGCATCGTTAACACTCGTTTGGCACCGATGCCGCGAGCGAAAAAGCGTCAGTCAGCCAAATCGGGCCATCGCGTTTTGCGAGCGCTGCACGCATGTAAACTCGGTCTCCGAATGTCAAAAACCTTAATTTTGTTTAAATGCATCGTTGTGCATCGTCAAAACTCGTTTGGCAACGATGCCGCTAGCGAAAATGCGTCAATCAGCCAAATCAAGCTATTGCGTTCTGCGCGCGTGGCACCCATGTAAACTCGGTCGCCGAGTATCAAAAACCTTTCTTTTGTGCAAATGCATCGTTTTGCATCGTTAGAACTCGTTTGACACCGATGCCGCGAGCGAAAAAGCATCAAACAGCCAAATCAAGCCATCTCGTTTTGCGAGCGCTGCACGCATGTAAACTCGATTTCCGAATGTCAAAAACCGTAATTTTGTTTAAATGCATCGTTTTGCATCGTCAAAACTCGTTTGGCAACGATGCCGCTAGCGAAAATGCGTCAATCAGCCAAATCGAGCTATCGCGTTTTGCACGTGTAGCACTCATGTAGACTCGGTCGCGGAGTATCAAAAACCTTTATTTTGTGCAAATGCATCGTTTTACATCGTTAAAACTCGTTTGGCACCGATGCCGCGAGCGAAAAAGCGTCAGTTAGCCAAATCGAGCCATCGCGTTTTGCGAGCGCTGCACGCATGTAAACTCGGTCTCCGAATGTAAAAAACCGTAATTTTGTGCAAATGCATCGTTTTGCATCGTTAGAACTCGTTTGACACCGATGCCGCGAGCGAAAAAGCGGCGAACAGCCAAATCGAGCCATCTTGATTTGCGAGCGCTGCACGCATGTAATCTCGATCTCCGAATGTCAAAACCCTTAATTTTGTTTTAATGCATCGTGTTGCATCGTCAAAAGTCGTTTGGCAACGATGCCGCTAGCGAAAATGCGACAATCAGCCAAATCGAGCCATCGCGTTTTGGGCGCGTGGCACCCATTTACTCTCGGTCGCCGGGTGTCAAAAACCTTTCTTTTGTGCAAATGCATCGTTTTGCATCGTTAACACTCGTTTGGCACCGATGCCGCGAGCGAAAAAGCGTCAGTTAGCCAAATCGAGCCATCTCGTTTTGCGAACGCTGCACGCATGTAAACTCGATCTCCGAATATCAAAAACCTTTATTTTGTGCAAATGCATCGTTTTGCATCGTTAGAACTCGTTTGACACCGATGCCGCGAGCGAAAAAGCGTCAGTCAGCCAAATCGAGCCATCGCGTTTTGGGCGCGTGCCACCCATTTAAACTCGGTCGCCGGGTGTCAAAAACCTTTCTTTTGTGCAAATGCATCGTTTTGCATCGTTAACACTCGTTTAGCAACGATGCCGCGAGCGAAAAAGCGTCAGTTAGCCAAATCGAGCCATCGCGTTTTGCGAGCGCTGCACGCATGTAAACTCGGTCTCCGAATGACAAAAACCTTAATTTTGTGCAAATGCATCGTTTTGCATCGTCAAAACTCGTTTGGCAACGACACTGCGAGCGAAAATGAGTTAATCAGCCAAATCGAGCTATCGCGTTTTGGGCGCGTGGCACCCATTTAAACTCGGTCGCCGAGTATCAAAAACCTTTATTTTGTGCAAGTGCATCGTTTTGCATCGTTAACACTCGTTTGGCACCGATGCCGCGAGCGAAAAACCGTCAGTCAGCCAAATCGGGCCATCGCGTTTTGCGAGCGCTGCACGCATGTAAACTCGGTCTCCGAATGATAAAAACCTTAATTTTGTTTAAATGCATCGTTTTGAATCGTCAAAACTCGTTTGGCAACGATGCCGCTAGCGAAAATGCGTCAATCAGCCAAATCGAGCTGTCGCGTTTTGCACGCGTAGCACTCATGTAGACTCGGTCGCCGAGTATCAAAAACCTTTAATTTGTGCAAATGCATCATTTTACATCGTTAAAACTCGTTTGGCACCGATGCCGCGAGCGAAAAAGCGTCAGTTAGCCAAATCGAGCCATCGCGTTTTGCGAGCGCTGCACGCATGTAAACTCGGTCTCCGAATGACAAAAACCTTAATTTTGTGCAAATGCATCGTTTTGCATCGTTAACACTCGTTTGGCAACGATACTGCGAGCGAAAATGAGTTAATCAGCCAAATCGAGCTATCGCGTTTTGGGCGCGTGGCACCCATTTAAACTCGGTCGCCGAGTATCAAAAACCTTTCTTTTGTGCAAATGCATCGTTTTGCATCGTTAACACTCGTTTGGCACCGATGCCGCGAGCGAAAAAGCGTCAGTCAGCCAAATCGGGCCATCGCGTTTTGCGAGCGCTGCACGCATGTAAACTCGGTCTCCGAATGTCAAAAACCTTAATTTTGTTTAAATGCATCGTTGTGCATCGTCAAAACTCGTTTGGCAACGATGCCGCTAGCGAAAATGCGTCAATCAGCCAAATCAAGCTATTGCGTTCTGCGCGCGTGGCACCCATGTAAACTCGGTCGCCGAGTATCAAAAACCTTTATTTTGTGCAAATGCATCGTTTTGCATTGTTAAAACTCGTTTGGCACCGATGCTGCGAGCGAAAAAGCGTCAATCAGCTAAATCGAGCCATCTCGTTTTGCGAGCGCTGCACGCATGTAAACTCGATCTCCGAATGTCAAAAACCTTAATTTTGTGCAAATGCATCGTTTTGCATCGTTAGGACTCGTTTGACACCGATGCCGCGAGCGAAAATGAGTAAAACAGCCAAATTGAGCCATCTCGTTTTGCGAACGCTGCACGCATGTAAACTCGATCTCCGAATGTCAAAAACCTTAATTTTGTGCAAATGCATCGTTTTGCATCGTTAGATCTCGTTTGACACCGATGCCGCGAGCGAAAAAGCGTCAGTCAGCCAAATCGAGCCATCGCGTTTTGGGCGCGTGGCACCCATTTAAACTCGGTCGCCGGGTGTCAAAAACCTTTCTTTTGTGCAAATGCATCGTTTTGCATCGTTAGAACTCGTTTGACACCGATGCCGCTAGCGAAAAAGCGTCAAACAGCCAAATCAAGCCATCTCGTTTTGCGAGCGCTGCACGCATGTAAACTCGATCTCCGAATGTGAAAACCTTAATTTTGTTTAAATGCATCGTTGTGCATCGTCAAAACTCGTTTGGCAACCATGCCGCTAGCGAAAATGCGTCAATCAGCCAAATCAAGCTATTGCGTTCTGCGCGCGTGGCACCCATGTAAACTCGGTCGCCGAGTATCAAAAACCTTTATTTTGTGCAAATGCATCGTTTTGCATTGTTAAAACTCGTTTGGCACCGATGATGCGAGCGAAAAAGCGTCAATCAGCTAAATCGAGCCATCTCGTTTTGCGAGCACTGCACGCATGTAAACTCGATCTCCGAATGTCAAAAACCTTAATTTTGTGCAAATGCATCGTTTTGCATCGTTAGGACTCGTTTGACACCGATGCCGCTAGCGAAAATGCGTCAATCAGCCAAATCGAGCTGTCGCGTTTTGCACGCGTAGCACTCATGTAGACTCGGTCGCCGAGTATCAAAAACCTTTAATTTGTGCAAATGCATAATTTTACATCGTTAAAACTCGTTTGGCACCGATGCCGCGAGCGAAAAAGCGTCAGTCAGCCAAATCGAGCCATCGCGTTTTGCGAGCGCTGCACGCATGTAAACTCGGTCTCCGAATGACAAAAACCTTTATTTTGTGCAAATGCATCGTTTTGCATCGTCAAAACTCGTTTGGCAACGATACTGCGAGCGAAAATGAGTTAATCAGCCAAATCGAGCTATCGCGTTTTGGGCGCGTGGCACCCATTTAAACTCGGTCGCCGAGTATCAAAAACCTTTCTTTTGTGCAAATGCATCGTTTTGCATCGTTAACACTCGTTTGGCACCGATGCAGCGAGCGAAAAAGCGTCAGTCAGCCAAATCGGGCCATCGCGTTTTGCGAGCGCTGCACGCATGTAAACTCGGTCTCCGAATGATAAAAACCTTAATTTTGTTTAAATGCATCGTTTTGCATCGTCAAAACTCGTTTGGCAACGATGCCGCTAGCGAAAATGCGTCAATCAGCCAAATCGAGCTATCGCGTTTTGCACGTGTAGCACTCATGTAGACTCGGTCGCGGAGTATCAAAAACCTTTATTTTGTGCAAATGCATCGTTTTACATCGTTAAAACTCGTTTGGCACCGATGCCGCGAGCGAAAAAGCGTCAAACAGCCAAATCAAGCCATCTCGTTTTGCGAGCGCTGCACGCATGTAAACTCGATCTCCGAATGTCAAAAACCTTAATTTTGTTTAAATGCATCGTTGTGCATCGTCAAAACTCGTTTGGCAACGATGCCGCTAGCGAAAATGCGTCAATCAGCCAAATCAAGCTATTGCGTTCTGCGCGCGTGGCACCCATGTAAACTCGGTCGCCGAGTATCAAAAACCTTTATTTTGTTCAAATGCATCGTTTTGCATTGTTAAAACTCGTTTGGCACCGATGCTGCGAGCGAAAAAGCGTCAATCAGCTAAATCGAGCCATCTCGTTTTGCGAGCGCTGCACGCATGTAAACTCGATCTCCGAATGTCAAAAACCTTAATTTTGTGCAAATGCATCGTTTTGCATCGTTAGGACTCGTTTGACACCGATGCCGCTAGCGAAAATGCGTCAATCAGCCAAATCGAGCTGTCGCGTTTTGCACGCGTAGAACTCATGTAGACCCGGTCGCCGAGTATCAAAAACCTTAATTTTGTGCAAATGCATCGTTTTGCATTGTTAAAACTCGTTTGGCACCGATGCTGCGAGCGAAAAAGCGTCAATCAGCTAAATCGAGCCATCTCGTTTTGCGAGCGCTGCACGCATGTAAACTCGATCTCCGAATGTCAAAAACCTTAATTTTGTGCAAATGCATCGTTTTGCATTGTTAGGACTCGTTTGACACCGATGCTGCGAGCGAAAAAGCGTCAATCAGCTAAATCGAGCCATCTCGTTTTGCGAGCGCTGCACGCATGTAAACTCGATCTCCGAATGTCAAAAACCTTAATTTTGTGCAAATGCATCGTTTTGCATCGTTAGAACTCGTTTGACACCGATGCCGCGAGCGAAAAAGCGTCAGTCAGCCAAATCGAGCCATCGCGTTTTGGGCGCGTGGCACCCATTTAAACTCGGTCGCCGGGTGTCAAAAACCTTTCTTTTGTGCAAATGCATCGTTTTGCATCGTTAACACTCGTTTGGCAACGATGCCGCGAGCGAAAAAGCGTCAGTTAGCCAAATCGAGCCATCGCGTTTTGCGAGCGCTGCACGCATGTAAACTCGGTCTCCGAATGACAAAAACCTTAATTTTGTGCAAATGCATCGTTTTGCATCGTCAAAACTCGTTTGGCAACGACACTGCGAGCGAAAATGAGTTAATCAGCCAAATCGAGCTATCGCGTTTTGGGCGCGTGGCACCCATTTAACCTCGGTCGCCGAGTATCAAAAACCTTTCTTTTGTGCAAGTGCATCGTCTTGCATCGTTAACACTCGTTTGGCACCGATGCCGCGAGCGAAAAACCGTCAGTCAGCCAAATCGGGCCATCGTGTTTTGCGAGCGCTGCACGCATGTAAACTCGGTCGCCGAATGATAAAAACCTTAATTTTGTTTAAATGCATCGTTTTGAATCGTCAAAACTCGTTTGGCAACGATGCCGCTAGCGAAAATGCGTCAATCAGCCAAATCGAGCTGTCGCGTTTTGCACGCGTAGCACTCATGTAGACTCGGTCGCCGAGTATCAAAAACCTTTAATTTGTGCAAATGCATCGTTATACATCGTTAAAACTCGTATGGCACCGATGCCGCGAGCGAAAAAGCGTCAGTTAGCCAAATCGAGCCATCGCGTTTTGAGAGCGCTGCACGCATGTAAACTCGGTCTCCGAATGATAAAAACCTTAATTTTGTTTAAATGCATCGTTTTGCATCGTCGAATCTCGTTTGGCAACGATACTGCGAGCGAAAATGAGTTAATCAGCCAAATCAATCTATCGCGTTTTGGGCGCGTGGCACCCATTTAAACTCGGTCGCCGAGTATCAAAAACCTTTCTTTTGTGCAAATGCATCGTTTTGCATCGTTAGAACTCGTTTGACACCGATGCCGCGAGCGAAAAAGCGTCAAACAGCCAAATCAAGCCATCTCGTTTTGCGAGCGCTGCACGCATGTAAACTCGATCTCCGAATGTCAAAAACCTTAATTTTGTTTAAATGCATCGTTGTGCATCGTCAAAACTCGTTTGGCAACGATGCCGCAAGCGAAAAAGCGTCAGTTAGCCAAATCGAGCCATCGAGTTTTGCGAGCGCTGCACGCATGTAAACTCGGTCTCCGAATGACAAAAACCTTAATTTTGTGCAAATGCATCGTTTTGCATCGTTAGAACTCGTTCGACACCGATGCCGCGAGCGAAAAAGCGTCAGTCAGCCAAATCGAGCCATCGCGTTTTGCGAGCGCTGCACGCATGTAAACTCGGTCTCCGAATGACAAAAACCTTTATTTTGTGCAAATGCATCGTTTTGCATCGTCAAAACTCGTTTGGCAACGATACTGCGAGCGAAAATGAGTTAATCAGCCAAATCGAGCTATCGCGTTTTGGGCGCGTGGCACCCATTTAAACTCGGTCGCCGAGTATCAAAAACCTTTCTTTTGTGCAAATGCATCGTTTTGCATCGTTAACACTCGTTTGGCACCGATGCCGCGAGCGAAAAAGCGTCAGTAAGCCAAATCGGGCCATCGCGTTTTGCGAGCGCTGCACGCATGTAAACTCGGTCTCCGAATGATAAAAACCTTAATTTTGTTTAAATGCATCGTTTTGCATCGTCAAAACTCGTTTGGCAACGATGCCGCTAGCGAAAATGCGTCAATCAGCCAAATCGAGCTATCGCGTTTTGCACGTGTAGCACTCATGTAGACTCGGTCGCGGAGTATCAAAAACCTTTATTTGTGCAAATGCATCGTTTTGCATTGTTAAAACTCGTTTGGCACCGATGCTGCGAGCGAAAAAGCGTCAATCAGCTTAATCGAGCCATCTCGTTTTGCGAGCGCTGCACGCATGTAAACTCGATCTCCGAATGTCAAAAACCTTAATTTTGAGCAAATGCATCGTTTTGCATCGTCAGAACTCGTTTGACACCGATGCCGCGAGCGAAAAAGCGTCAGTCAGCCAAATCGAGCCATCGCGTTTTGCGAGCGCTGCATGCATGTAAACTCGGTCTCCGAATGACAAAAACCTTTATTTTGTGCAAACGCATCGTTTTGCATCGTCAAAACTCGTTTGGCAACGATACTGCGAGCGAAAATGTGTTAATCAGCCAAATCGAGCTATCGCGTTTTGGGCGCGTGGCACCCATTTCAACTCGGTCGCCGAGTATTAAAAACCTTTCTTTTGTGCAAATGCATCGTTTTGCATCGTTAACACTCGTTTGGCAACGATGCCGCGAGCGAAAAAGCGTCAGTTAGCCAAATCGAGCCATCGCGTTTTGCGAGCGCTGCACGCATGTAAACTCGGTCTCCGAATGACAAAAACCTTAATTTTGTGCAAATGCATCGTTTTGCATCGTCAAAACTCGTTTGGCAACGACACTGCGAGCGAAAATGAGTTAATCAGCCAAATCGAGCTATCGCGTTTTGGGCGCGTGGCACCCATTTAACCTCGGTCGCCGAGTATCAAAAACCTTTCTTTTGTGCAAGTGCATCGTTTTGCATCGTTAACACTCGTTTGGCACCGATGCCGCGAGCGAAAAACCGTCAGTCAGCCAAATCGGGCCATCGTGTTTTGCGAGCGCTGCACGCATGTAAACTCGGTCTCCGAATGATAAAAACCTTAATTTTGTTTAAATGCATCGTTTTGAATCGTCAAAACTCGTTTGGCAACGATGCCGCTAGCGAAAATGCGTCAATCAGCCAAATCGAGCTGTCGCGTTTTGCACGCGTAGCACTCATGTAGACTCGGTCGCCGAGTATCAAAAACCTTTAATTTGTGCAAATGCATCGTTATACATCGTTAAAACTCGTATGGCACCGATGCCGCGAGCGAAAAAGCGTCAGTTAGCCAAATCGAGCCATCGCGTTTTGAGAGCGCTGCACGCATGTAAACTCGGTCTCCGAATGATAAAAACCTTAATTTTGTTTAAATGCATCGTTTTGCATCGTCGAATCTCGTTTGGCAACGATACTGCGAGCGAAAATGAGTTAATCAGCCAAATCAATCTATCGCGTTTTGGGCGCGTGGCACCCATTTAAACTCGGTCGCCGAGTATCAAAAACCTTTCTTTTGTGCAAATGCATCGTTTTGCATCGTTAGAACTCGTTTGACACCGATGCCGCGAGCGAAAAAGCGTCAAACAGCCAAATCAAGCCATCTCGTTTTGCGAGCGCTGCACGCATGTAAACTCGATCTCCGAATGTCAAAAACCTTAATTTTGTTTAAATGCATCGTTGTGCATCGTCAAAACTCGTTTGGCAACGATGCCGCAAGCGAAAAAGCGTCAGTTAGCCAAATCGAGCCATCGCGTTTTGCGAGCGCTGCACGCATGTAAACTCGGTCTCCGAATGACAAAAACCTTAATTTTGTGCAAATGCATCGTTTTGCATCGTTAGAACTCGTTCGACACCGATGCCGCGAGCGAAAAAGCGTCAGTCAGCCAAATCGAGCCATCGCGTTTTGCGAGCGCTGCACGCATGTAAACTCGGTCTCCGAATGACAAAAACCTTTATTTTGTGCAAATGCATCGTTTTGCATCGTCAAAACTCGTTTGGCAACGATACTGCGAGCGAAAATGAGTTAATCAGCCAAATCGAGCTGTCGCGTTTTGGGCGCGTGGCACCCATTTAAACTCGGTCGCCGAGTATCAAAAACCTTTCTTTTGTGCAAATGCATCGTTTTGCATCGTTAACACTCGTTTGGCACCGATGCCGCGAGCGAAAAAGCGTCAGTAAGCCAAATCGGGCCATCGCGTTTTGCGAGCGCTGCACGCATGTAAACTCGGTCTCCGAATGATAAAAACCTTAATTTTGTTTAAATGCATCGTTTTGCATCGTCAAAACTCGTTTGGCAACGATGCCGCTAGCGAAAATGCGTCAATCAGCCAAATCGAGCTATCGCGTTTTGCGCGCGTGGCACCCATGTAAACTCGGTCGCCGAGTATCAAAAACCTTTATTTTGTGCAAATGCATCGTTTTGCATTGTTAAAACTCGTTTGGCACCGATGCTGCGAGCGAAAAAGCGTCAATCAGCTAAATCGAGCCATCTCGTTTTGCGAGCGCTGCACGCATGTAAACTCGATCTCCGAATGTCAAAAACCTTAATTTTGTGCAAATGCATCGTTTTGCATCGTTAGGACTCGTTTGACACCGATGCCGCTAGCGAAAATGCGTCAATCAGCCAAATCGAGCTGTCGCGTTTTGCACGCGTAGCACTCATGTAGACCCGGTCGCCGAGTATCAAAAACCTTAATTTTGTGCAAATGCATCGTTTTGCATTGTTAAAACTCGTTTGGCACCGATGCTGCGAGCGAAAAAGCGTCAATCAGCTAAATCGAGCCATCTCGTTTTGCGAGCGCTGCACGCATGTAAACTCGATCTCCGAATGTCAAAAACCTTAATTTTGTGCAAATGCATCGTTTTGCATCGTTAGGACTCGTTTGACACCGATGCCGCGAGCGAAAATGAATAAAACAGCCAAATTGAGCCATCTCGTTTTACGAACGCTGCGCGCATTTAAACTCGATCTCCGAATGTCAAAAACCTTAATTTTGTGCAAATGCATCGTTTTGCATCGTTAGAACTCGTTTGACACCGATGCCGCGAGCGAAAAAGCGTGAGTCAGCCAAATCGAGCCATCGCGTTTTGGGCGCGTGGCACCCATTTAAACTCGGTCGCCGGGTGTCAAAAACCTTTCTTTTGTGCAAATGCATCGTTTTGCATCGTTAACACTCGTTTGGCAACGATGCCGCACGCGAAAAAGCGTCAGTTAGCCAAATCGAGCCATCGCGTTTTGCGAGCGCTGCACGCATGTAAACTCGGTCTCCGAATGACAAAAACCTTAATTTTGTGCAAATGCATCGTTTTGCATCGTCAAAACTCGTTTGGCAACGACACTGCGAGCGAAAATGAGTTAATCAGCCAAATCGAGCTATCGCGTTTTGGGCGCGTGGCACCCATTTAAACTCGGTCGCCGAGTATCAAAAACCTTTCTTTTGTGCAAGTGCATCGTTTTGCATCGTTAACACTCGTTTGGCACCGATGCCGCGAGCGAAAAACCGTCAGTCAGCCAAATCGGGCCATCGCGTTTTCGAGCGCTGCACGCATGTAAACTCGGTCTCCGAATGATAAAAACCTTAATTTTGTTTAAATGCATCGTTTTGAATCGTCAAAACTCGTTTGGCAACGATGCCGCTAGCGAAAATGCGTCAATGAGCCAAATCGAGCTGTCGCGTTTTGCACGCGTGGCACCCATGTAAACTCGGTCGCCGAGTATCAAAAACCTTTATTTTGTTCAAATGCATCGTTTTGCATTGTTAAAACTCGTTTGGCACCGATGATGCGTTCGAAAAAGCGTCAATCAGCTAAATCGAGCCATCTCGTTTTGCGAGCACTGCACGCATGTAAACTCGATCTCCGAATGTCAAAAACCTTAATTTTGTGCAAATGCATCGTTTTGCATCGTTAGGACTCGTTTGACACCGATGCCGCGAGCGAAAAAGCGTCAGTCAGCCAAATCGAGCGATCGCGTTTTGGGCGCGTGGCACCCATTTAAACTCGGTCGCCGAGTATCAAAAACCTTTAATTTGTGCAAATGCATCGTTTTACATCGTTAACACTCGTTTGGCACCGATGCCGCGAGCGAAAAAGCGTCAGTCAGCCAAATCGAGCCATCGCGTTTTGCGAGCGCTGCACGCAAGTAAACTCGGTCTCCGAATGACAAAAACCTTTATTTTGTGCAAATGCATCGTTTTGCATCGTCAAAACTCGTTTGGCAACGACACTGCGAGCGAAAATGAGTTAATCAGCCAAATCGAGCTATCGCGTTTTGGGCGCGTGGCACCCATTTAAACTCGGTCGCCGAGTATCAAAAACCTTTAATTTGTGCAAATGCATCGTTTTACATCGTTAACACTCGTTTGGCACCGATGCCGCGAGCGAAAAAGCGTCAGTCAGCCAAATCGAGCCATCGCGTTTTGCGAGCGCTGCACGCAAGTAAACTCGGTCTCCGAATGACAAAAACCTTTATTTTGTGCAAATGCATCGTTTTGCATCGTCAAAACTCGTTTGGCAACGACACTGCGAGCGAAAATGAGTTAATCAGCCAAATCGAGCTATCGCGTTTTGGGCACGTGGCACCCATTTAAACTCGGTCGCCGGGTGTCAAAAACCTTTCTTTTGTGCAAATGCATCGTTTTGCATCGTTAACACTCGTTTGGCACCGATGCCGCGAGCGAAAAAGCGTCAGTTAGCCAAATCGAGCCATCGCGTTTTGCGAGCGCTGCACGCATGTAAACTCGGTCTCCGAATGACAAAAAACTTAATTTTGTGCAAATGCATCGTTTTGCATCGTTAGAACTCGTTTGACACCGATGCCGCGAGCGAAAAAGCGTCAGTCAGCCAAATCGAGCGATCGCGTTTTGGGCGCGTGGCACCCATTTAAACTCGGTCGCCGAGTATCAAAAAACCTTTAATTTGTGCAAATGCATCGTTTTACATCGTTAACACTCGTTTGGCACCGATGCCGCGAGCGAAAAAGCGTCAGTCAGCCAAATCGAGCCATCGCGTTTTGCGAGCGCTGCACGCAAGTAAACTCGGTCTCCGAATGACAAAAACCTTTATTTTGTGCAAATGCATCGTTTTGCATCGTCAAAACTCGTTTGGCAACGACACTGCGAGCGAAAATGAGTTAATCAGCCAAATCGAGCTATCGCGTTTTGGGCGCGTGGCACCCATTTAAACTCGGTCGCCGAGTATCAAAAACCTTTCTTTTGTGCAAGTGCATCGTTTTGCATCGTTAACACTCGTTTGGCACCGATGCCGCGAGCGAAAAACCGTCAGTCAGCCAAATCGGGCCATCGCGTTTTGCGAGCGCTGCACGCATGTAAACTCGGTCTCCGAATGATAAAAACCTTAATTTTGTTTAAATGCATCGTTTTTGAATCGCCAAAACTCGTTTGGCAACGATGCCGCTAGCGAAAATGCGTCAATCAGCCAAATCGAGCTGTCGCGTTTTGCACGCGTAGCACTCATGTAGACTCGGTCGCCGAGTATCAAAAACCTTTAATTTGTGCAAATGCATCGTTTTACATCGTTAAAACTCGTTTGGCACCGATGCCGCGAGCGAAAAAGCGTCAGTTAGCCAAATCGAGCCATCGCGTTTTGAGAGCGCTGCACGCATGTAAACTCGGTCTCCGAATGACAAAAAACTTAATTTTGTGCAAATGCATCGTTTTGCATCGTTAGAACTCGTTTGACACCGATGCCGCGAGCGAAAAAGCGTCAGTCAGCCAAATCGAGCGATCGCGTTTTGGTCGCGTGGCACCCATTTAAACTCGGTCGCCGAGTATCAAAAACCTTTAATTTGTGCAAATGCATCGTTTTACATCGTTAACACTCGTTTGGCACCGATGCCGCGAGCGAAAAAGCGTCAGTCAGCCAAATCGAGCCATCGCGTTTTGCGAGCGCTGCACGCAAGTAAACTCGGTCTCCGAATGACAAAAACCTTTATTTTGTGCGAATGCATCGTTTTGCATCGTCAAAACTCGTTTGGCAACGATGCCGCTAGCGAAAATGCGTCAATCAGCCAAATCAAGCTATTGCGTTCTGCGCGCGTGGCACCCATGTAAACTCGGTCGCCGAGTATCAAAAACCTTTATTTTGTGCAAATGCATCGTTTTGCATTGTTAAAACTCGTTTGGCACCGATGCTGCGAGCGAAAAAGCGTCAATCAGCTAAATCGAGCCATCTCGTTTTGCGAGCGCTGCACGCATGTAAACTCGATCTCCGAATGTCAAAAACCTTAATTTTGTGCAAATGCATCGTTTTGCATCGTTAGCACTCGTTTGACACCGATGCCGCGAGCGAAAATGAGTAAAACAGCCAAATTGAGCCATCTCGTTTTGCGAACGCTGCACGCATGTAAACTCGATCTCCGAATGTCAAAAACCTTAATTTTGTGCAAATGCATCGTTTTGCATCGTTAGAACTCGTTTGACACCGATGCCGCGAGCGAAAAAGCGTCAGTCAGCCAAATCGAGCCATCGCGTTTTGAGAGCGCTGCACGCATGTAAACTCGGTCTCCGAATGACAAAAAACTTAATTTTGTGCAAATGCATCGTTTTGCATCGTTAGAACTCGTTTGACACCGATGCCGCGAGCGAAAAAGCGTCAGTGAGCCAAATCGAGCGATCGCGTTTTGGGCGCGTGGCACCCATTTAAACTCGGTCGCCGAGTATCAAAAACCTTTAATTTGTGCAAATGCATCGTTTTACATCGTTAACACTCGTTTGGCACCGATGCCGCGAGCGAAAAAGCGTCAGTCAGCCAAATCGAGCCATCGCGTTTTGCGAGCGCTGCACGCAAGTAAACTCGGTCTCCGAATGACAAAAACCTTTATTTTGTGCAAATGCATCGTTTTGCATCGTCAAAAACTCGTTTGGCAACGATACTGCGAGCGAAAATGTGTTAATCAGCCAAATCGAGCTATCGCGTTTTGGGCGCGTGGCACCCATTTAAACTCGTTCGCCGAGTATCAGAAACCTTTCTTTTGTGCAAATGCATCGTTTTGCATCGTTAACACTCGTTTGGCACCGATGCCGCGAGCGAAAAAGCGTCAGTCAGCCAAATCGGGCCATCGCGTTTTGCGAGCGCTGCACGCATGTAAACTCGGTCTCCGAATGTCAAAAACCTTAATTTTGTTTGAATGCATCGATATCGTGCATCGTCAAAACTCGTTTGGCAACGATGCCGCTAGCGAAAATGCGTCAATCAGCCAAATCAAGCTATTGCGTTCTGCGCGCGTGGCACCCATGTAAACTCGGTCGCCGAGTATCAAAAACCTTTATTTTGTGCAAATGCATCGTTTTGCATTGTTAAAACTCGTTTGGCACCGATGCTGCGAGCGAAATAGCGTCAATCAGCTAAATCGAGCCATCTCGTTTTGCGAGCGCTGCACGCATGTAAACTCGATCTCCGAATGTCAAAAACCTTAATTTTGTGCAAATGCATCGTTTTGCATCGTTAGGACTCGTTTGACACCGATGCCGCGAGCGAAAATGAGTAAAACAGCAGAATTGAGCCATCTCGTTTTGCGAACGCTGCACGCATGTAAACTCGATCTCCGAATGTCAAAAACCTTTATTTTGTGCAAATGCATCGTTTTACATCGTTAAAACTCGTTTGGCACCGATGCCGCGAGCGAAAAAGCGGCGAACAGCCAAATCGAGCCATCTTGATTTGCGAGCGCTGCACGCATGTAATCTCGATCTCCGAATGTCAAAACCCTTAATTTTGTTTAAATGCATCGTTTTGCATCGTCAAAAGTCGTTTGGTAACGATGCCGCTAGCGAAAATGCGTCAATCAGCCAAATCGAGCCATCGCGTTTTGGGCGCGTGGCACCCATTTAAACTCGGTCGCCGGGTGTCAAAAACCTTTCTTTTGTGCAAATGCATCGTTTTGCATCGTTAACACTCGTTTGGCACCGATGCCGCGAGCGAAAAAGCGTCAGTTAGCCAAATCGAGCCATCGCGTTTTGCGAGCGCTGCACGCATGTAAACTCGGTCTCCGAATGACAAAAAACTTAATTTTGCGCAAATGCATCGTTTTGCATCGTTAGAACTCGTTTGACACCGATGCCGCGAGCGAAAAAGCGCCAGTCAGCCAAATCGAGCGATCGCGTTTTCGGCGCGTGGCACCCATTTAAACTCGGTCGCCGAGTATCAAAAACCTTTAATTTGTGCAAATGCATCGTTTTACATCGTTAACACTCGTTTGGCACCGATGCCGCGAGCGAAAAAGCGTCAGTCATCCAAATCGAGCCATCGCGTTTTGCGAGCGCTGCACGCAAGTAAACTCGGTCTCCGAATGACAAAAACCTTTATTTTGTGCAAATGCATCGTTTTGCATCGTCAAAACTCGTTTGGCAACGACACTGCGAGCGAAAATGAGTTAATCAGCCAAATCGAGCTATCGCGTTTTGGGCGCGTGGCACCCATTTAAACTCGGTCGCCGAGTAACAAAAACCTTTCTTCTGTGCAAGTGCATCGTTTTGCATCGTTAACACTCGTTTGGCACCGATGCCGCGAGCGAAAAACCGTCAGTCAGCCAAATCGGGCCATCGCGTTTTGCGAGCGCTGCACGCATGTAAACTCGGTCTCCGAATGATAAAAACCTTAATTTTGTTTAAATGCATCGTTTTGAATCGCCAAAACTCGTTTGGCAACGATGCCGCTAGCGAAAATGCGTCAATCAGCCAAATCGAGCTGTCGCGTTTTGCACGCGTAGCACTCATGTAGACTCGGTCGCCGAGTATCAAAAACCTTTAATTTGTGCAAATGCATCGTTTTACATCGTTAAAACTCGTTTGGCACCGATGCCGCGAGCGAAAAAGCGTCAGTTAGCCAAATCGAGCCATCGCGTTTTGAGAGCGCTGCACGCATGTAAACTCGGTCTCCGAATGACAAAAAACTTAATTTTGTGCAAATGCATCGTTTTGCATCGTTAGAACTCGTTTGACACCGATGCCGCGAGCGAAAAAGCGTCAGTCAGCCAAATCGAGCGATCGCGTTTTGGGCGCGTGGCACCCATTTAAACTCGGTCGCCGAGTATCAAAAACCTTTAATTTGTGCAAATGCATCGTTTTACATCGTTAACACTCGTTTGGCACCGATGCCGCGAGCGAAAAAGCGTCAGTCAGCCAAATCGAGCCATCGCGTTTTGCGAGCGCTGCACGCAAGTAAACTCGGTCTCCGAATGACAAAAACCTTTATTTTGTGCAAATGCATCGTTTTGCATCGTCAAAACTCGTTTGGCAACGACACTGCGAGCGAAAATGAGTTAATCAGCCAAATCGAGCTATCGCGTTTTGGGCGCGTGGCACCCATTTAAACTCGGTCGCCG